>JAUMJL010000044.1:2022500-2387500 GCA_033558185.1 Dromococcyx pavoninus | reverse complement strand
GGCCAATTACTAAGTGTGTCTTCATTTAGAAGGAACATAGCTTTTACCTTGTTCTTTGGCTCTCTGTGTCTCTAATTAATTGAATCTTGAAATCGTTGGACTTTCAGCTTAAGAGAAGACTGAAGAAGGGAACTTAACAACACTGCCTATTCCTTTATGTCTAGAAAGGACTATAAAAAAACCCCAACACCTGTAATGCTAAAAGACTCAGGCTTTTGTCTGTTTCTAATATTACTTTTCTGCCTAATTGCCATCACTGCCACGTACATTAGGCCCTTTTTCAGCAGGGTTAAAACAGGGCCAGTGATGAATGGAAAACTGATTGTACTGCTGTCAAACTTGAATGTGAGGCTTATTCTGGAGATAGAAGTATGAGGAAAAGGACAGAGAATTGCACTTCATTAAAGCTCTACCAAGCTGATTGGAGTGGAGGAGGTAATTGAGATTTAAAGTGGCATTCCCATCACACTGTCCCTTTTTCAACTTAACAACTGTCATTCAAGCCACATAGGGCAACAATTGGCCAGATTTCCCAGCTCTTCTCAGTAATAAAACAGACACTCACCTTCTGGCTATTCGTTTTACTTACTTTGTTCTAATTTCCAATTCATGTGTCATTAGTGAAGGAAGATTGACAAGAAATAGCTTTGACCTCACAGATTTGACCTTCAACCTCAGAGACCCAACTCTAGACTGAACATAGGTTGGAATATGCTAAGAAACACCTTTCCTTTGCACAAGAATGAATGGCAGTTTTTTTCATCATTGTACCACCCCCTGCTTGCTACTACATTTAGACTATGAGACATGTCAACTGCCTGTCACAATTACAATAGACACAGCAAACCAGAATTTTACCCAAATCCAAGGGGAACTTCCTGAACAAAGAGTAAATTTTACTGCACAGATTTTGGAGACCTCCAGTTTGTGCAGGCATAATGAATGCAGTCTACAGACAAATAGGTAGTTGTTAATTATCCCAGCAATTTCTTTTTTTAATGTGCTAAAAACACAGCATGTTAAGCCTTCATATCTTAGCTGTTACCTGATGATCTCATCACATTTGAAAAGATGATAATCTGAAGGAAAGCATTATTATTGCAAATGTTCATGACAATAAGTTACATCAGAATAGTACTTATATTTTTTACCACTTAATAACATGTCAGAATGAAAATGGATTCTACTACACCTTTCACAATGGACTGAAGTTGTCTACCTATATAGTACTGATTTCGGGGTAATTTAATCTTTTTATTTTCTTTACACAATTATCCCAAGGCTTGTGTAAACTAATGTAGTGTCGTATTACTTATCAGAGCATTTTGTGGGTGAATAATAACCAAAGGGCAAGACCTATGACCTTAATAAGAACCTTCAACAAATTTTAGAGTAATTTATGCCTTTTGCATAGAGGTCTTTTAGAGCTTTACTGTTCTGAACAGAAACTTGATCTCAGTAAGTCTATTGGATTTAGAACATTGTTTATATTCCTTCATATTTATTGAATAAATATTTGGATGGTCCTGGTATTAACCACCAACAAATACAATAATTAAACACACTAATTCATTGTTGTCAGGCATTTAAGAAGCTGATTGTTCTTTGTTTTGTTTCGTTTCGTTTTCTAACATTAAACATTTTGAAAACACAGGCAAGCTTTTTTACTGCATTGACTTCACTTTAATGAGATGTGTAGTCATTTCTTCCCCCCCCACCCCAGCCATGTAATATTCGTTATTCTATGTATAAAGAAAAGAACATACGCAGGTTACTGCATTGACTTCACTCTAATGGGATACACAGTCATTTTGTTTTCTTCTATAATATTCTTTCTTCTATTATAAAATATATTTGCATAGCTCATTGTGTTGCTCTATTTTCTGAATTCCCCATTCATGTTGCTGAAGAAGAAAAGAATAAAATGTACTCTATTTTCTAACAGAAGGAGGTATAAACTTTTGCGAAGTCTCACAGTTGTCACCGCGTCATTTATAAATACTGTTACAATCCTCTTCCTTCTGAAAATTTAAATACAATTCAAAGAACTGGCTTCTGTTGAAAGGATGCTATTAGCATATAAATACAACAGAATCATTTTGGAATAGTACACATATCCAGAGTATGACATGGTAAAGAATTTACTCATAATTATAAAACCCATGAACGCTACTGAGTATACAATACTGATTTTTGTTGAAACCATGTTACAATTGTGTGAGAACTATGCTTGTGTATTGATGAAAATAAATTACCATCATTCTGCTTTGTTTGTCAACTTAATTATTACACAGTTAAAATATTGCTTTGCTTTAGTCAGAACAGACTATTTCCCTTTTATATAGTTTCCTTTTCCCAGGGGTAAATTTTAATTCCCTGAAAGGTCAACAGAGGTCAGGACTTCTTGGCTATATATGAACAGTGCATTTCTGGTCATCAAAAGCAGTAAGTTTCTGACCACTGGTAGCTGCTGCAGGGTCTTCTTTTATCCTGCACCTGTGACAATTACCCTGTGTTAGTGAAGCTAACAGGAGTCAGGTTGTAGGTTAAGGGTCAAGGCACTGTCAAGAGGAAGTTATTCTTCAGTTCACTAAATCTGTTATCATTTTCATCTAATGTGACATCCATCTGTCAATCAGGGAATTTAGGCAATTGTCTTATTCTAAGTGCTGCACTTTATGCCTCAACAGGCTCACATTTTACTGCTTTTCCTATAATTACATTTTTCTACCTCTGAAAACTCATCTACAAAATAAACAGGGAAATCTTACTGAATCATTTCAAAGATCTAGGCTTTTTATGATAAAAGCTGTTTCACTTACAGAATTGAGTGATTTCTCTGTTAAGTTTTATATTAATTTAATTTTCATTATTATGGCTTTTTAATACATAGAAAGAGAATAAAGCTCCTGTAACTACATGGATATCAAAATAAGTTTTCACGTGAAACTGCTAAATGCACACCAGTCAAAAGGGGTATGCCTCATACTCTTTAGATGCTGCACTTCTCCAACACCATGAAAATGGCATGCAATTTTTATGAATGACAAGGGTAAGGTTTTGCAACTGACTTTTGAGGAATTAGAAGCTAGTACACAGTTGAATAGACTACAGACAAGAAAAGATTCTAAGTAACTCCATGTATAACACCACAGAATGAAGGTTCAAACTCTGCTCATTCTAGTGCAACACTGCTCTTAAAATGTGCTTTTCATGCATGTGAACAATAGCAGCCGGTTACTAAAACACTTATATAAATGGGAAGGCATATAAAAGCTAAGTGCAAAGGTAAACGTTCTACCGAATATGGGTGGTATTGCTCATACGCTTCAGTCTAGGCACACTTTTAATTGTTTTTATGAACAAGAATCTAAACACTTTGCCAAGCATAAAAATAATGGTGTGGTTATATGAAGCAGTTGAGCCAATCTAACAGCTTGTTACCACTGAAAAGGATGGTCCTGTTCCCCCTACTTCTTCCTCCTGCCTTCCCACCACAGATTAGTTTTCTGCTGGTTAGCAAAATTAATTGCCTCACCAAGATTTAGGCAAGTGTACAAGCCAGTGTAGAGACAGTGGTAGGAATATGTGACTGGAGAAAATGTTTTTAGCATGCAATGATGTAGATCCATTCATATTAAACTGTAGTTTCTCCTTGCCCTTTTTCCAGAATTCCCCATTTAAAAAAATTGACTTAATTGATTTGCAGATACTATCAACACACTCTCTGGGATCTATGCTGCTATGATTTCAGTGACAGCAAATGTGGCACACATGCAAAGCTCTTGCAAATTCTAGAGCAGAACTTATATCAGTACAGCAGCAGTAATATTAACAGCAACAGGCTTTTAGTATTTTTTATTAGGCATGCTTGAAAGAAGGCTAGGATCCTTAGTCCATTATTACTAACTGGGAAACCTAGGCACAAGAAAGCGGAAAAAAAAATCATGGAAAATCATTAGCAGAAATAAAAAAGGAGTATAGTGTCCTTAAACCCGTTACAAGAATCTGTGCTCTAGACCATAATATTCTTTCTATCAGCTGAATGGGCTTGTATACAATTTAGTGTCAGATTTTTAATTGCTCTAGAGAAAGCTGGGTTCCTTGCAGTGCCCACGAATACTTGCACTCTTCTACTCTTACAAGCACAGTTTCCTATGAGTTTACTATTTCAAGGATTCTCTGTAATTACTCAAGCTCTTCCTTTCTGTAGGATTTACTGTACTTGTTTCCACTTGATTTGTCCAGACACGAATTAGAAATATTTCCCTTCTAGCTACACTCCCCGATCCTTAACTCTTCCTGCTTTCTGGCTTTCGTCAAAAACAACATAGGGTTTTCGATTAATTCTGTAAGTGCCTTGTCCCCCCTCCCCTCCCCTCCCCTCCCCTCCCCTCCCCTCCCCTCCCCTCCCCTCCCCTCCCCTCCCCTCCCCTCCCCTCCCCTCCCCTCCCCCTAGCTAACTATGGCTGAACAGCTGGCTTGAGGCTGGTCCACCACAGTCACTTTCTCGCTTCAGAACACTACACATTCTCATAATTACTTGCTAGATTGAGTTAACAACATAGCAACAATAAACAATACAAGCTACCCCCATTATTTGTCATGTTGATATAGGATTTATGGATGAATAATGAAGGACTTTTAGGTACCATTTTGAGCAGGAAAAGGTTTGTTGCAAAGTTGTAGAAGCATTTTTTTTAATAATTGCAAGCAACAGTTTCCATAGTCAAGGCCACAGGAAAAACTATCCAAGAAATACCTTATTCCATGCTTTATTAACTGATAGTCTTGTTCAATTGAACATTTCACAGGAAATGAGTCTAATTTTGTGTAAGGGGATTCTGGTGACAGTATGAATCATCCCTGTCAACACTGTGTTCTGTTTACAGAAAAGCATTTTACAGTTTCTGTACCTAGTCTGGTACCTCTTAAATGTTACAGATACTGCCCAAGTGCTAATAAATGTATAGCATCTTTGCATGGTAATAATTTTCTACTAAATTTTCACAAAAATTTTAGTATTTAATATCCCTGAAATACCATTTTGATGTCCTCTCAGTCCATTCCTCTTTAGCACTTATGATTAAGAAGTTTACCCATTTATGTCTCTTGCTGTGACTTCTTTGGAAATGAGTAAAATCTATAGAGAAACCATTCAGTCATAGCTGTGTTGAGCAAATCTAATTAAGCAAATGCAAGTCATCTTCCTGTGCTGAGGAAGTAACACGGCATATATTAAAGAGGGAAACATATGAATGATTTTGGTTTCATTGGTTTCAATTACCTGTAATTTAAGTAGAGTTCAAGTATGTTTGACCTTTCAAACAGCAAGGAGAAAAGCCAACAATTAGAAAGGAAGCTGAATTGGTTTCAGTGTTCAAGTTCTGCACATTCACAGGGCAAAAAATTGTAATATTTTCAAAATTTAAGTAGGGAAATTATTTCTGTAAGAAGAAAGTATGCAATTCACAGTGATTCTAGAAATTATGCGTTCTCCCAGCA
Organism: Dromococcyx pavoninus; assembly: GCA_033558185.1. Lineage (NCBI taxonomy): Eukaryota > Metazoa > Chordata > Aves > Cuculiformes > Neomorphidae > Dromococcyx > Dromococcyx pavoninus. The sequence goes on along the minus strand of JAUMJL010000044.1, from coordinate 2,381,995 downwards.
TTTCAGTATAGAAACTTTCGAGTTCAATTGAGTCAACCACTGGTGCAAGACAGAATAAAACTTGATGGAAACAAGGACAGGTGACATGGGAGGACTACAGGGATGCTGTTCACCACTGTAAGGTAGAAATTTGTGCGGCCAAAGCTCGATTAGAGTTGAAGCTGGCCAGCACTGTGAAGGATAATAAAAAGGGTCAGTAACAACATTGGACCATCACTTGATGAGCATGGACACCTCATTAACAGCAACTTACACAAAACAGAGAATTTTAATGCTTTTTTTCATCAGTATTCAATAATGACATTGGGCTTGGGCCCCTCAGAGCCTTGAGCAGGAGGATCATGACTGGGCAAACAATCTCCTTATCACCCCTGAACTTGTGTGGGATTTGCTGCTCCAGCTGAATCCCTACAAGTCGATGGGGCCTGATGGAGTTCATTCAAGAGTACTTAAAGAGCCAGCTGATGTCATAGCGAGACCTCTCTCAATGATTTTTCAATGCTCTTGGGAATCTAGAGAGGTACCAGATGACTGGAAGGTAGTGAATGTTGTTCCAGTCTTCAAGAAGGGAAGCAGGAATGACCCCAGTAACAACAGGCCTGTCAGTCTCACTTCAGTGCCTGGGAAGATTATGGAGAAGATTACTCTGGGATTTACTGAAAAACATCTGAAAGACAACACAGTCATTAGTTCCAGCCAGCATGGGTTTACAAAGGGAAGGTCCTGCCTTGCAAACTTAATATCCTTCTACAACAAGGTCACCCATCTGGTCAACCAGGGAAAACCGGCTGATGTAATTTTTCTGGATTTCAGCAAAGCCTTTGATACTGTCTCTCACAGCATTCCCATAAACAGCATGTCCAGAATACAGCTGGATAAACACATAATACAATGGGTGCACAATTGGCTGATGGGTCGAACTCAAAGAGTTATAGTGAATGGAGTTATATCAGACTGGCACCCAGTCACTAGTGGGGTCCCACAGGGATCCATCCTGGGGCCAATGATCTTCAGTATCTTCATAAATGACCTGGATGAAGGACTTCAAGATTTATTGACAAAGTTTGCCAACGACACAAAACTGGGGGGAGCCATCAACACTCCTGGGGGCAATGAGGCCCTGCAGAGGGATCTTGACAGATTGGAGAGCTGGACAATCACCAACAGCATGAAATTCAACAAGGGCAAGTGCTGGGTTCTGCGCCTGGGACGTGACAACCCCGGATACATGTACAGACTGGGGTGTGAAAGGCTGGAGAGCAGCCCTGCGGAGACAGACCTGGGGTTTCTGGTCGACAACAACTTGAACATGAGCCAACAGTGCCCCAGCAGCCAAGAGGGCCAACTGTGTCCGAGGGGTCATCAAGCATGGCATTGCCAGTTGTTTGAGGGAGGTGATTGTCCTGCTCTACTCTGCACTGGTGCAACCCCATCTCGAGTACTGGGTGCAGTTTGGGTGCCACAGTATAAAAAAAACACCAAGCTACTGAAGAGTGTCCAGAGGAGGCCACAAGACTGGTGAAGGATTTAGAGGGGATGTCGTATGAGGAACAGCTGAACTCACTTCGTTTGTTCAGCCTGGAGAAGAGGAGACTGAGAGGGGATCTCATAGCTGTTCACTGCCTTCTCACAAGGAAAGGAGGTGAAACAGGTGCTGATCTCTTCTCTCTTGTGACCTATGATAGGACAAGAGGGAATGACAGGAATGTGCCATGGGAGGTTTAGATTGGAGTTTAGGAAGAGGTTCTTCACCCAGCAGGCTGTGGAGCACTGGAACAGGCTCCACAGGGAAGCAGTCAAGGCACCGAGTCTGCCAGCATTCAAGAAGCATTTGGACAATGACTTAAGTCACATGGTGTAAATGTTGGGAATGTCCTATGTAGGGTTAAGAGTTGGACTCGATGGTTCTCATGGGTCTCTTCCACCTCACTGCTGTCTGACGAGAGATCTATAGGCAGCTATTAAGGTCTACTTATATCAATTGTATTTGTGTGACTAAGTGGGGAATATCTAGCTGCATTTAGACATCAGAAACTTTGGGCCCATTGCATTTCCAAGTAATTGTTGATTTAACACATTGGCTTTCAAAACTGTCTCTCACATGGAATTAGAGAACCTGGTACCAGGTTCTGTATTAAAAATAGGTTAAAAAGAAATAAGGTTTCAATGGATAAATTCTTTGTGGAAGTTGTCTGTGACAATTCTGCCCTCATGCAACAATTGCCCTCACTTCCTTTGATTTTCTACCTTTAGCTGGTATTTGAAAGTCCTTTAAGGCAAAGACTGCAATTTTGTCTATCAATAGTGCATTGTTTAGAGCCATTAGACTCTAAAAACAAGAATTAAAAAAATTAATTATCTCTGGCAGAAAAACATAGTACTTATTCTCATATGTTTGATTGGAGAGAGTAAATTTGAAATAAGATAAAAAGTGTTAGTGTACACTTTAATGACTATCTTACTAACAAATAGTAAGAGGCTGGATTTCTAACAAGTAAGGCTAAAGAGTCAGAAAACAGTAGAAAATGCTCCCAAGTTTTGAAATAGCTGAATCTTCAAAGTTTTGTGATTATAGGTTCCCATCAGCCCAGCAGAAAACCATTAAATTAGATGGAAACAGGATATGTTATCAGCTGCAAGTAGTCATCTTTTTATTAGCTCTGCAACAACCAATCACTCACACCACACTGTGGAACTGTAATAAAGTAGATTCCTTTTTTTGTTGTTCTTAGAAGGAAAAACCTTCCATTTTATCAATCTAGCCAGCCCTTTAGTAAGAGGTAGATGTTGTTGTCAATAGCATTATGTTCTCTATTTTTTTCAAATTTCTTTTGGGTTAATTTTGTGCTGAGAATACCAGATTGTCAGGTATATGAGTCCTGGAAACTGAAGTCCTCTATTTATTTGCAAAATTTTGCAGTGTGTGCCTGATTTTCCTATCCTGTCATGATGGTGTGCTTAGAGGCAAGATCTACTAATGTAAGGGTAAGATATGTTTTTCGCAATAAAAGTCTCTGTTGAGACTAGAAGCAATTACAACAGTCATTACTTATTATAATGATATCTTTTTAATTTTTCAAACACTCAGCCATTAAAACAGGGCTGAAACAAAAAGTACTTATTTTACATATGCCTGCAAATAGTTGTCCAGAGGTACAGACCTTGGGAGAAAGGATTTTAAAATCACATGAGAATTAAAGGGTTTCAATTACTTGAAACTTTCATTACAAAGACATTAACACCCACTGCAAAAGAGAAGGAAAGTGGGCTGCTCCAACACATCTTGGGCAGCTTAACTTTAAGAGCTGAGAGTCTCAAGGTGGCCTGGGTTTCAGAAATCAGAAGTGAGGTCTAGACAACTGTAAAAAGTCTTCTGAGGCTTATTATGACAATTCATCCTTTTTTGAATTCTGGTGCTAGAAGTACATCTCATTTTAGTAATCTTCCTGCCAGTATGACTTGTTCAATTTAAGAACAGTAGGAACATGTTACAATGACTGAAGAATCCTTCTGTTAATTTGCAGTGGTCATTAAAGTCACCTAAAACTTCTCTGGTATCCACCAGGTAGAATTCATTTCACTTCCCTTTGACTACATTCAATGTACACTTTATGCCAGTGTTTTAGGCTCCTTCAGAGGAGAATAAAATTACTCCAAAGAATAATTCATTCATCTGGCTTAGATACTGCATGGGGAAAGAATGAATTGTTCTTTAGAGATTTGTAGCTCTACATTTCTGTAGAAGGAGAGCTGACAAATTGCTTAGACAGTTTAAAGTTAATTGAGACGAATCCTGCACATCACTCCTGACACATACCCTCAAAAGATAAATTTCAACTCCTTGAACTCAGTAAGATTCAAGCATCTAAATAGTTTTCAGAATTTTGTCATTCATCTTAAAATCTACTAGCTTTTAATTTGTATGCACAATTGCACTTTTTATCTCACAAAGGCATTATGAATTTAAATTCAGTAAACACTGTGAAGCAGACAGTAATCACTGTAATTGAGGTCGGATGCAATGGCTAAATTCTCAGTCAGTGGCATCTGGAAGCAACAAAAATCAGGTTATATCTTTTAGTGATCAGTGAATAACAGAAGCAAATTGGGTTTTGTTCGTGACTTCATGAATCAAACCTGTGTGCATTTAAAATATTTGATTCCTCTGAGGTCTGAGCAACAGAATCAAAGGTATAGCTGTTTTCATGACGTGGTAAGGAGACTGCGTTAATAGAGTCTTAATCTGAGCCTTTATGACTATCTTCTAACAATGATTCTTCCTGTGACTCATGAGTGAAGGGATTTGTGCATAGCTGATACGTATTAAACACTTACTTCTAGACAGTGTGCTACTTCTCATTATTAAATCAATGTTCAAAAACTGATTTGTGAGTGTGCTGGCAGAAATAATTTCCACCTATGCAAAGATGTCACTTAAGAGGAAAAGTTGTCCCAGTTATTTTTGCTGAGGAGTAAAAGTCGGTGTCATGTTCATCCAAGGAAAATGAGCTTTTGGTTATAACACTGAAAAGAATACATAAAATACATGTGGTAGTCAGGAACTCTTTCTGCTCAAGAATCCAGAGACATGTGGTAAGTATTTGATTGTAGAGTTTTGAGAATACTTTTTCCTCTCTCCCTGCAGTCTTTTAGTCCTCTGTTACTTACCGTTTTCAATGAAAATCTGATAACCCTTATTTTTAAGAGACACTTAAAATTTCTCTAGGCTGGCCAAGTGTTGGAGGACTGGTAAATAAGGAACCTGAACTTATGTTCTCTGTATAACAATTGGGATTCTATTTCTCACTTTTCTTAGTCACTTTGTAAAGATTCTAGTTTGTTCCTAAGGGACAACAAGAAAAATAACTGAAAACTTCTAAAATGTCGTGGGAGAAAAAAAATTATGTCTAGACTTAACATTGGTTGAATTCGAATCATTAATGGGTAAGGTTTTCATTCAATAATCTTCACATAATTGTCACAATGTTGTCCTCATACCATCCTTGAGAACAAGCAGTACTTCCTGTAGCCATTTGTAATGTGTTATTTTGATGTACTGAATCAAGATTATTAGTGAAGGGAAATGCTAACTTGGAGGCTGTCTGCTCATGAGCAACAGGAGACACCTGCAGAGCACTTCAAACATTATTCCATAACATGTACAAATTTTGTTCTGAATTTAGATGTGCATATACCTTGGTATATTTATTTACTGACTGGAGCTCTACACTCATTACATCCCATTTGAACTCATAGGAGGACCAGAACATTTCCTATACAAAAGGATTTACTTCCATATTTCAAGCTTTCATAAATTTAACTTTAGTTACAATGTATATAGTTCAAATTTGAAATAAATGGCCTGTTGTTAGTTTAAAAAACAAATAAAAATCCATTTATCCTTTCAAATTGTCCCTCTGTATCTTGGCCAAATCCTTTTTTTAAGTACCGTTCATCCTCTTCATAATTGTATTGGAATTCCACTACTACTGCATTTACAGCCAAAGCATACTTGCAGAATTCCAAAAGGTCTATTTTCTTCAATTTAATATAGCAAAAGGAAATCTTGCCTGAATACAAACCATATCTGTTTTGATTATGCAAACTGTTGTGTGTAATTTTGCATCTTCTTTTTATATCATCATGTCCATTGAATCCATTTTAAAGGGAAATCATTTTCTAGACTAAAATGTTATCCTAAGAGCAGCTCCACTTTTGCTGACACGATTATGATTAGGAAATGTTGATCACTGCATATGAATACATTAGAAAAGAATTTTTCTGATCTAAATTGTGCAAGAGAACATAATATACCACAAATAAATAATCATGCAGTTTTATAAGTTTAAAAATAAGTCATGTATGGCAAAGTTCAAAAAAAGTAGCCAGTTTTATCTGAAAAATAACATGTCTAATTTACAGGAGAGAGAATCCAGCAACATCATTTTTTAATTGGGTACTAGAAGTGGTAAGGTGACAGGACTGAGAACAGGTAAATCATCTAGGAATAGAAATGCTTTAAGACAGAAAGCCAGCTGGTGTAGTGCATCCTTTGTGTCAGTGATCCATGTTGCATTCTGTAATAGGGACTGTTCAGACAGTCTGTTGCACAGCTGTTCTTCTTTGGAAATAAACAGCCAGGTCTGTTAGTGGTATCACTCTGCAGGTATTATAATGACAGAAAGTTTTTTTGGGTTTGGTGTGGTTTTTTTTTATTATTTTCTTTGAAAGCGGTATTCATGTCATTGAGGAGGAGCAGCAGAGGGATATAAGTCAGAGTTGCTTCATGTTACCATCCATGTTGGATTAAGTATTTGTAATGTGGCTGTAGATGGAAACTGTAAGGGCTGCCTGTTTTTTAGCGTATTTTTATGTTGCTATGATTTTGACATATAGGAGATATACAAGGATTATATTCGTGATAAATATTATCTAATATTAGAAATAATTCCTGAAACACCTGCATTCTCATGACTTTATCTGAAGAGTTTAATTTTTAAAGCCTAAATTTGGTTTCTTTTCCATTTACTGCTGCATTGGTGCAAGGAGATAGAAAATTCCCAAAAGACACATTATAATGTTTTTCAGACTCACTAGGCACACCCAGAAGAAGATCAAACTAGGAAAACTCTGTTCTCTGACTTTTCCTATGCATAAGACTGATAAGATCATGGACTGCCAGCTGTTAGGGCAGATTTAGTCCAACAGTCCAAATCTTTTTGTTTTTATGAAAATGATGTTCAACACTCTCAACACTGTAAAGTTATTTTCCTCCAAAGCACAGAGTCAAATCATAAAGGATCGTAAATATTTTAAAGTCACAAATGAACCATGTCACACAATTAATTAGCTGATTATTTTAAAAACAAACACAAGATTAATTATGTCTACTAGTGAGATATATCTTCTCCCCCACATAGTGATTATAGACGGAATCTGAAGAAACGAATTGTGCCTATGTTGAATAATGGTATTCTGGGACTGGGTTGATGATGAAATAGTCCTAGGTGCGTGTAAAATAAAGCTTAAAATAATACTGAGGTTTTTGTGTATGTTGGGGATGAAACAGGAATGTATTTGGTTTAAATACAAGCCAGTAGGGTTGAAACTGGTTTTAAAATGCTCTGAAGACAGAAATGACTGAGAGATTATTAGGACTGAAAGGAGTTACAGAGTAATAGAAAGGAGTTATGGAGTAGTAGACATTGAGAGATGCTGTTCCCAGCAGTGACTACCAGGTTTTATCCACAACTAGGTAAAGTTGTTGTTTGTTGTAACACTTTTTTCTTGGCTTCCACAACCCTAGTGCAAGCAAGGTATATTCACTACCGTCCTTTTGCCTCATCGTTTCTGGGCAAAAGAAAGTGATCCTGTGGCCTCAATGCCAGACTTGTGCCAGAGGCACTGCTAAGTGGAGGCAGCTTCTCCTTTCATCCGTTGCTCAGTAAGGGAGGAAATATAGTTGCCACAATATAATCCAGCTAAACAGAATGTGTTTCAAAAAATGAGAAGAGTTGCCAGTCCTTACTGTATGTTGTTATCCGCGTTACCCCAGCAGGTATTTTTAACTTGTTGAATAAAATTTATACCACAATACAGACTGGTATCTGTATCCAAATTCTGGGACTCAGTACTGTGCAGGTATGAAACTATTTCCGAGGAGAAATACCAGATCTAACATATTTTCAATGTATCTGCAAGACTTCCCTCTCAATTTCCAGCTCCACGTGATACATATATCTGCTCCCAGTTTCACCAAGCTACACTAAGTGTACTTCCAAGGTACCTCAGGACCTAGACCTAGGAACCTGAGTGGCACTGATAAATTGAAAATATCTCCTAGTTATTATCACAGCGAATTTCCCTGCAAACATTTTATTTAAAACCAGATTGCTGTTTGTGGAAAAAAAATTGAAGGTTTTGAAGAATCAGTTCCATGATCAAAATAAACAGCTGTTAGGTACAACAACATAAAAAGGAGCCCCTTATTCTATTGCATTTATTATGATAAAACTCTTGGCAGAAACAGGACAACAAGGATACAATATCTCACATGGTGACAGTGCTAAATTGTCATTAGCCAGATAGGAGAAATCATTACTGTTACTTTCTGAAGTGAGAAATCAGGGATTTAATCCAAAACTAACTGGAGGCTGAAAGATACTATTGTGATCAGCACGTAGAAGGGAACTTGAGACAACGTGTTAGAATCACATTGATTATTTTGCAGATTCAATCAAAAAAATATAATAGTAAGTTTAGGAGGGTCATGAAAGAAGGTAAGAAGAGAAGTTGGTTATGTCTTTTTGTTTTAAGAAGTGCGGTTTTAAGAAGAAAATGTTACTATATTAATTGAATTAATTATTTTTCCTTCCCAAGTTGCCTACAAAACCAAGTACCATTGTTTTAAACCACTAAGCTGATCACCAAGAGAAAGCAGAGAACTAAAAATGTGCACCTATGATGGAATGTTGAAAAACAAGGATAGTGTTTATCTCAGGAAGCTTCTGATAGTTTAGAATATTTTAGTTTAGTCATTGCATGCCAGGCCAGTGGATTTAGTAAAAATTGAGGGGTATGTGTGAGACTGATCTTTCGTGCGCCCTAAAAGTCTCTAAAAGATTAAATACTGCACTCCCTGTAGATCTGCTAATTTAGTCTGTTGTGTAATACACTCTAAACATTGGCTCTTAAATATTTTAAATAAGTAATAGTGATCCCATACATGATAGGCAAAAACTGTATTGTTTTTTGTCTCTATTTTTGTAACCCTTTCATGCAGATGTTAGGAGCTGACCTAGACAGATGTAATATCTATATAAGCTGGTTTCTATTGCCCACAAGGTTTTAGTAGCAAATAATAGAATGCATTTCAAACAAAATTTTCTCTTTTTATTGAGTTAGCTACACAAGTAACTGGAGGTAGATAAAAGCTGTTACTTTTTCCTCTCAATACTTTAGAAAGTTTCTTATTATGTTTATCAAGAATTAAGCATTTTCAAGGTTAATTTTAAAGGATGTTATCATATTTAATTCGTTGTGTATTTGATTTACCATATGTAATGCCAAATAGAAAGTAAAAAATCTTTAAAAAATATAATCGTCTAATAGGTGATTTAATTAGTGCATGCATGTAGAAAACAATCTGTGATATTTACCTATAATTATGTTTTCATAGCAATTTAAAATAACTCGCCCCTTTCAGTATGAAAAAATTCTCTTCACCACTTTTCAGCACCTTCCACAGCATTCATTGTCTTTTTGACAAGAAAGAATTCATCACTTGAACTGGCAGAAAAATCAAGGAGGTAGTAACTATTAACAGTTACCCAGGGACAGAAACACTGAAGACAAAAATATGTGTATATGGGCGGTGAAAAGGATATTTAATTAACAGCTGTCAGTAAAACAATAAGCTACGTACATTATTAAACAAAATCTTCCCAATGCTGAGATCTATTGCAGCGTTCACCAGTTTCCTCTAGGAAAATGTTACAATCACTTGTTTATAATTCTGAACGTGAAGCTGGTGCTTCTGTTTATGTATCTGCTGTCTATTGTAGACAGCAGTGGAAATGTAATGAAGATACAAGAGAAGAATAAACTTTGACTGGTATTCAGGAGACTTAGAATTAAAGAATCCTGGAACAGTTTGGGTTGGGAAGGGCCTTAAATATCATCCAGTTCCAATCCCCCCACCATGGGCAGGGACACCTTCCACTGCATCAGGCTGCTTGAAGCCTCATCCAGACTGGACCTGAACATCTCCAGGGATGGGGTATCCACAACTTCTCTGGGCAATCTCTTCCAGTGCCTCACCACCCTCACAGTAAAAAATTTCTTTCTAATATCTAATCTAAATCTACCCTCTTTCAGTTTAAAACTATTACCCTCATGCTATCACTGCACTCCCTGATAGAGTACCTCCCCAGCTTTCCTGTAGGCCACCTGAAAGTACTGAAAGCCTGTTATAAGGTCTCCCCAGAACCTTCTATTCTCTGAGCCAAACAAGACCAATTCTTTCAGCCTATCCTTGTGTGGGAGGGACTCGAACCCTCTGATCATCTTTGTGGCCCTCCTCTGGGCTCTAACAGATCCATGTCCTTCTTGATCCTTATCTCATGAGAGTGGTGTAGAGGGGCAGAAGCACCTCCCTTGATCACCTTCTTCCATCACTCTTCTTTTGATACTGCCCAACATGCAGTTGGCTTTCTGGGTTGTGAGCACACTTTGCCAGCTCATATTGAGCTTCTCACAAACCAGTATGTCCAAGTCCTTCTCCTCAGGGACACTTTCAACCCATTCTCCACTTACTGTATATTTGCACTTGGGATTGCCCCAACCCATATGCAGGATCTTGCCCTTGGCCTTTTTGAACTTTATGAGGTTCACACAGACCCAACTCTCAACCCTGTCAAGGTCCCTCTGGATGGCATATTTTCCCTGTTGACCTGGCATGTTGACCACACCACACAGCTTGGTGTTGTCAGCAAACGTGCTGAGGGTGCACTCAATCCCACTGTCAACGTCTGCAACAAAGATGTTTAACACTGCCAGTCCCAATACCAATACCTTAGGAATGCCCCTCATCACCAGCCTCCACTTGGATGTTGAGCCATTGACCACAACTTTTTGAGTGTAAACATCCATCCAACTCCTCACCCACTGAGTAGTCCATCCATCAAATCCACGTCTCTTCAACTTAGAGACAAGAATGTCATGTGAGTCTGTGCTGAGTGCTTTGCACAAATGCAGGTATTTTTGTCTGACTTACTCTTTTTCAGGATTCATCTCTCCTGAGCTTGGAGGAAGTGATTCTTACATATTAACTAGCTTCCTTGGGTCCCTTTTCCCTCCAGAGCTATATTCTGCAATGACTTACCGAGCAGACCCCCAAAGAGTCCAAAGTCTACTCTCCCAATGTCCTGGGCAGTGAGCTTGTTGCACACTCTCCTCACTGCCCAAAGGATCTTGAACTCAACCATTTCATGCTCACTGCAGCCAAGACTTTCCTTGAGATTCACATTCCCCACCACACCTTACTTGTTGGTGATAACACCTCTCCTCGTGGGCTCCTCTCTTGTCTGGAGAAGGAAGTCATCATCAATGCATTCCAGGAACACCTTGGATTCCTCACACCGTGCTGCTTTGTCCCTGCAACAGGTACCAGGATGGTTGGAGTCCCCCATGAAGACCAGAGCTTGTAAACATGATGTTCTGCCTATCTGTCTATAGAGGACCTCATCTGCTCGCTTTTTCTGGTATGCTGACCTGTAGCTGACCCCCACTATAATGTCACCTGTTCCTGCCTTCGCTTCACTCCTGACTAATAAGCTCTGGGTTGGCTCCTCATCTATCCCCAGGTGGAGCTCCATGTACTCCTGCTGATCATTGACGTAAAGGGCAACACACCTCCTCATTTTCCTTACCTGTCCTTTCTAAAGACCTTTTATCCCTATGTTTCAACACTCCAATCATGGGATTCGTCCCACCTCTCTCCATGATGTCATAGCTCTGCAGGTGTGGGTACCTCTCTAACTCCACCTGTTAAAAGTATTTGCACAGAGGTACTTAAGGTCACTTATAAGGGATTTGGGAGAATTTGCAGTTTGTGGTGCTCTGAGGTGGGTAGATCTGTGGGTAGAATATAGAGAAGGAAAGCAGAGCTAGCTTGAAGACTTACATATGTTTGAGCATAATAATGCACTTGCACAGATAGTGAAGAACTATTAAAATGCTACAAGATGTCTGTTAGAAAGCATCAAAATTTGAAAAGGCCTACCCAGAAATAGCTATAAAAAACCTGAATAAACACTTAAAAATGTACATTCCAAATCCTGCATTCACAGATGTGTGGATAGTAGAACGTGTCATCAAATTCCTGTAGTAATGGAAATGTAAATAATTCAGTATTAGAACAAAAATCTGTAGTGTCAATATTTTCTTTAGGTTTCACTTTAGTATTTTCGTTTGAGCGGATTATTTATGCATTCCCATTTCAACCTTTCAGAAACATTTCACAAATTTACTCTGGTAACAATAGATATTTCTTCTTTTCCCTTTTTATTAGTTTAATATCCCAGCTCTCTCCCATGGGATAAAGCCACAGTCCTGTATATAAGAATATACCCACAATAGATCACTAAGATCTTTTCACGAATGAAGTAGAAGCTTTTGAGGCATTTAGCCAATCAGAAAGACAGGAACATAGAATAGTTTCTATAAGATAAACTATTAATAGTAAAATTAACTAATACAAAAAGCAGCTTGAACAAATAGTTACAAACAGTTATAAATGAAATTACTTCGAAAAAACCAATTTCATTATGTGTTTCCTGATAAGAGACAAATATTTGGGTTTTGGTTCTGTTTCTGAAAAATGTGTGATTTTCCTTTTAAAAGCTCAATTAGGGTGAATATGTTTTATCTTCCTGTCTGACTGGATTTAAGAGACACTACACTCCAGTGACCACATTCTTGACTTGTTGATGTTTGATATGAAGACAGGACTTACTCATGGAGTTCCAGTGGCATAATATACAGTAAGGGACAGAGAGGTATGGATAATAATGCAAATGCCATAGATGCAGCTTAAGTGTTAATACTAACTGTGCTGGAGGTATTGTCAAGATAACACAACTAATATTAAAGACAGGAAGATTCTGTTAAATGTTGAATGAAAAAATTATGTATAGCAATAATCAATCACATATAATTTACTTTTAAAACTAGAGTAGATTAAAATGAAGTAGGGGTAATATCAACTGTCCCAGAGATTCATTAAAACAGGGCAGTCATAGGTATAATAAGAAATTTGGCCTATTAACCTCTGCATGGTTTAATTCACCCCTGTCAGCCAAGGATTAGCAGCCAATAAGACAGGAATATCAAGACAAGATACTTTGCAAACGATTTCAACAGGTACACTGAGAAACTCTATTCAACAGTTTTGCTGCAGTGATTGTTCTCCCTTCTCTGCCTCTTGGGACACAAGAGAGCAGCCCTGTCGGCGCAGCCCTGGCACTGGTTCTTCATTCTCGTCTCTTTCGTGACACAGTCTTTAGATGGAGCCACTCAAGCTGAGGCTTCCCTTCTTTCCATCACTTCTCTTTTCGAAGAATAAAAATGTGATTGAGATTCCTACAAAATCCTTTTCTGCATCTTTTTGCAAATAGGAGACCTAAGGAGGCGGGAAAATGTTCTCAGAATACACTTTTCTGATAACTAATTCCTAGACAACAAGCAGAGATGACTATACTTATATCATATATAAGTAAACGCAGCTTGAAATGTAACTCACTTGTTTTTATTGGTTAGGATGTCACTTTTCTGTATTAAGTAGCAGAATTTTTTATCTGATGCTAATTCTGTTAGTTAACACTAACAGATGATACAGATGCATACAACAGATCTTATCTGTACAATTGCCAAAAAAGTGTTATATTTTAGCATTTGGCATTTAAGGAAAACAGAAACCTGATTTTGGAATATATAGGGAAGAATTAAAAAAAAATGGAATAAAGACAGACAATGATTTGTAAAAGTTGCAGAGGGCTGTTTCAGGCTGACATACATAGCTCTGGATATGGAGTTAAGAGACATGTTAAATAACATTGCTCCTGGAACGTTGGCTTCAATTACTGTAGAAAAGGTTGATGCATGAAATTAACATTGGAAATATTTAATATACTATTTTAAATTATTAATTACTTTTTTTTCTACTTTATTTAGTCATGACATCTTGGTATGTCCAGTACCTCAATTCAGTATGTGTTAGAAATCTTATTTTCATTTCTAGCCTGAATTTACTCATGTCTAGATTATACCTGAATGCTTTTTGCCAGCAAGGCTTCATGTTTACTCCTGGTACCTGTCTGAAGAATTATCTCGTAACAATAATCCTTCATTTAACTTTCAATTTGTTAGATTAGGCAGACCAGCAATGTCTTTCAACACTCTTTAGATGAGATTGGTTCACCAATTACGTCTGCATCCTACTAGACTCTCCTTGCTCCTCTTCAGTTTGAATTTACGGTTTCTGAACATTGGTGTCCAGAATTATAAATTTATTTCACATGAGATTTTATTTATATGTGGGTATATATATGCTCATACTAATTACATTGGACAAATACTGAACCAGTGGAAATGAGATCAGATGCACGTCCTCCACTGGGTGACAGAGAATATGAAACTCAAATATCAAACAAATATCCTTTCTTCCCTTAATTTATTCCAGGATTTTGATATCAGAAACAGGAAGACCCAGAAGAAAATATATTCCTCTACAGTGGGATGTCTGTTCACTGAAATTCTCTCTAGCTACTTGGAGAATTATTTTTGATTTTATGCTATGAATATCCATAAATATAGCTATGCTCTATTTCACATTTTTATTTCTAAAATATCTCTTTAATTCCCTGTAAAAATTCCAATATTTTGCAGCTCACATAATTGCATATAATAATAAATCATGCACCTTTATCATACCACTTATTCCCATATATAACTCTCAAGAAAAAAACCTAAGCCATCATATTTCAGTTTCAGTAAAATATCTTATTTTATTGTGGCTTTCACTCATTCCCAGATGTCTTCCCTTCCTTGAAAGAGACAAGCCTAGGCGATGCCAAATTAAGATGAAATATCATCGTCGCAACATATTAATTTTTCTTCAAAAATCTTAAAATAGCTTTCTTATGCTTCTACTGGAACAGTTTTTATCTTGCTTGAAGGACAAAAACATGGATATGAAAATCATCCTCATAACTTCAAACTGAATGATATATCTTCAAAATGTGGGTTGCAAATTTAACTTCAGTGGCACAAACACTTTGCAGAAATAAACAAATATATGCTGTTATACTGGAGAAAACCTGTCCTTTTTGGAGACTGCACCCTTTATACTTAAGTAACAAGCTGGATGCAAATCAGTAATATTTTCTAGGCATATTTATGAGATGTATGCAAATAAGACAAAAAATGAAACCTCATGCACATTTGAACATTCTAGGCCTGTCTTCTGCATCAGATATATAATATTTACTTTCTTAGAGCTGTATTAGCAGAAATTTTGCTTGGAAAAAGTGCTTATAAAATGCACTTAGCTGACACCACTGAAGTTATTTCCACCAGTTTAGGATCTGAAAGTATCTGCTTGTCTTAGTTCAAAAGAGAGAACAGAGTTAGGCTAATAACACGTGGGATACGAAACATTACAGAGTAACTGTGGAGAAATTTTCAAACAATTTAAAATGCAAATAGAATATCAATGCTATATATTGTTAAGGAAGCTTTCATGATAAATATATGTGTCCATAATTACTATGTATTTGTTTTTGTGAAATACTTTCATGAAAAAATAAAATAAATTCAAAGTGAATTTGCAATACGAAGTAAGAGAAGAAGAAATGTTTAAAGAGTGTATTAATCCAGTGCTTTCATCAAGATAACGATAAGATAGTAAAAAAGGACCAAGAAAAAGCTAAAAAGTAAAAACCCACCAAGTTCAGTCACTGTAGAATCTTTTCTCAATGCTAAAGGATGGAAATACCTTATTTGTATTTTTATTTTTAAGATTTCTGTCATATGCAGAACATACAACAGACATAGTTACAGTCTTTTGATTTGTTTTAGCAATTCTGTGTTCTGCCCATATCTCTACCTGAATGATTGCTTAATTTGTCGGCATAATAATCAACCTCAAACTTAATCTACAAACATTTTTATGTTAGTCTAATTATTTTTGTAATTAAGGGGCCTTTTCTTTAAAGAAAAATAATTTAACTAGAAGCAGCTTACGTTCCTTCCATTTTAATCATGACTACACTGCACCTTCACATGGCTCAGTGTTTCTTGTGACATTAAACGCTTAAGTGTGCTTCCAGATACCTTACTGAAGACCAAGGAACTCATTTTTTCTTGGGAAGTTCTGTCCCTTCTGGACTCATTGAGGATATTTCTTCATCTGTCCTGTGCAGCTAAAAAAAGCAGGGCTGAAAAATTAATGTAGTCCAACCTCACAGTTTACGGATTTGTCATGATCATGTGTATACAATAACTTAATTCACAATCAACTTGTTTTCAAGTGCAAATCTAAACACTTAAAACAGACAACATGGTCGGAAATGTTTGTAGAACACAGAAAACTGGAAAGAAGAACGCACACTTATGCTAAGGGTACATGAGATGCATCACTCTCTCCCTGTCTTTCGCTCTCTTTCTCTTACCCATCTGATTTTATATTCTTCCTGAAATTGTGGCATCCACGGGAAGAGAAACTTCTCTGTGAGAAAGCTACTGTCTGAGGCTTCTGTCAGAGAATACCTTCAGGACCACTCCCAAGAAGTCACCTTCTGAGGTATTTTCACGTTCTCTGGCTTTGTTCCTGTGTGATGTGATATTTAACTGCTCACCACCACTAAAAATGGCAGAAACAGTGAGAGAAGTATGAGAGGAAAGGAAAACACTGCTTTTTCCTTTTGAAGGCAGCAATCTGTTATGTCAAGGTAACTACCTTTGAGATGGTACTCTTATCTCTTAGCGCCCTAAGATAGCCACATTTGGGAAAATGTATTTGCTCTTACAGTGCATCTGCTTTGATTCTAGAGAGTTTTATTTTTTTATAAAAAGCCACAACTATAACAATGAATAATTCAGTAAAATGTAGTATGTAATAACAGAGGCAAAGATGACAAGAAAATCATTAGCAAATTGTAAATGCAAGGGATTTTATGTACCCTGAAATCTTGCATTAAATTTAGGCAGGTAACAGATGTTACATTGTGTCATACATATTTTCCTTACTGGTCTAAAATTGTAGCATGGAGACAGAAACAGTCATACACTCCAGAGTTTGCTAGACTCATTTTAGATGTTGTATTATGGAAGCGAGAATGGATGTAACGATGAAAATATTAAACAGGGATACCCCTTATAAATATGTAAGCCATTAGAATCTTAATATCAAGTCCATTCTTATTTCAGTGCTACAGTGATGAACCCTCCCTTGCTACCATAGAGTTTACCTCTTGCTATGACTGTCTGGTATCTCTTGCCTTCCACTTCTTACTATAAGTAATGTCCCACCCACCCACCCATATGTCTGACCAGGAGATACTTATTGGCTGCTTTCAGCTGGGAGGTTGCCCAGCCAGGATGCACACTCTGCTTTTTGTAACAGTACACATTGCTGTTAAATAGCTGGCATGCTAGAGAAGCTGCTTTGCGGGTTGCATGAAGTCCCTGAGCCGTATGTTATGCAGGTCTGTTCTCCAACTTAGTTTTGTTTATTCTCTGTGTATCAATAGTAGGTTATGGAACCGGGATCTCATTTTTTTTTATTTGATGATATCAATATATTTCAAAGGCAGAGGGCTTTTAAAAATCATTATTGTATTGGTATGTTATTTATTTTTAATATAAAATTTTATATATCATAGTAATCTCAGATTAAACAAC
Organism: Dromococcyx pavoninus; assembly: GCA_033558185.1. NCBI lineage: Eukaryota > Metazoa > Chordata > Aves > Cuculiformes > Neomorphidae > Dromococcyx > Dromococcyx pavoninus. The sequence goes on along the minus strand of JAUMJL010000044.1, from coordinate 2,364,535 downwards.
GATGCATACACCTATATTATGGTTTAGCACTGATGCTAGCATCAAACAACAATATGAAATCATGTCGAAAATGTTAATGATTAATAAATGTGACAAGAAGAAACACTCAAACTTTATTTTGCAGGGAGGTTGACTAGATGAACTTCATAGTTCCTTCCAACCCAAACCATTCTATGATTTTATGGTTTTATGATTCAGTTCTGCTTTTAAAAAATGACTGAAAAAAAGCATATATTTCTTTTCAGGACTTTCTGAAATGTCCTAGTCCGATATCCATAGTTGCTACTAAAAATTAAAACTAGTTTAGCAGAGATTTGAGGTTTATTACTATTTTCCCCCATACCATGCCTTGCGCTTCTTCTGGAGTTAAGGAATTAAAAAAAGTTATTCCTACATTCAATGGCTCCAAATGCCATAAAAGTGTGTAGCTTTAGTCCTGAATAAATAAAGGGCTTTTTAACACTTAAACCCAGAGTTTTTTGCACTCTACAAGTTTAAACCTCACTAATGCCAAACGAACATACAGCATTAGCTGTGAGGTATCACACAGGAGTTGTTACCTCTATTACAGGAGCTGAGTCAATGCAATCTGTGTCAGTAAAACATCAGCAAGTTTGTGAATCCAATAAGAAGAAAGTAGTAATAACTTGGGCAACAACAGAGAGAATGGTGTTGATGTGGATGATGGCAACACCTTCTAAGAAACAAGTACAGGGCCAGAGGACTAATCTGACCAATCTCAGGGTATTCAAGGAGATGTATTGAAGCTTAACATATTAATAAAATTAATTTCTTTTGAACATATACATGTTGCATAGGAATAGTCTGGACAAGAGACAATCAAGTTCGTTGTCCATCGGGGTGGAAGAAATCTTTTTCTCACCAGTTGGAGATGATGGAAAATATTCCCATAAATTACTGTGTAGTAATTTGTAGTCAATAATATAGGCATGAGCACTTAGGACCTGAATTGTTTAATCGTGTGTATCAATCTTCTACGCAGCATGATTTCACAATCTCCGGTATGCTCTCTTTTCTTTTTGTAATCTCTAACAGAACTGTGATTTTATCTTGACTAGCTGAACTAGGGATAGCTCAGTGCAGGGGCAGCTTTTCTATAGTTGTGTAGTTGTAGAAGTGAAGGTTGAATAGATAAAATGTTGTTTCTGATACAATGAAAAAGGAAGTTTAGGAAAGAATGAAAAATTTTAGTATAGAAAAAACAATGAATTAGTGTTGAAAAAAACTTCTCCCTATATATGTACACACAGATAATATTATTTAGTTGACCAAGATTGCATTACAGAGCTGTAGAGGCATAAAAAAAGGTGCTGTTTATCACCTTGAAGAAATGTTTTCCTTATTATAAGGAAGAAAAAATTCTTTTTCGCTTTGTGACTAACAGATTACAAAAGAATAAGACCAAATGGTCTTAAGAAAGGGATAGTAGGAAACCTTAGATATGGAAAGATGAAAAACACATAATCAGCAGGGTAAGGCATTACAAACCTTTTTCTTGTCATCTACTCCATATTAGTATCCTCTCTGAGTGGTACAATGCAGTGTAAAAGTATTGCAGAAAATTCTTGCAGAGTACAAGAAACACAAGTTCAGAGGGTAACTCATTCATCAGCACACAGCCTTAATGTCTCTCAAGTTGTCTAAGTGAGGGATGCTTACAGACAAGACAAAACTATTACGTAAAAGCAAGTCCTATCATACCTGCACCTGGCTGGAGTGTGGACTAGACTGGACTACAGAGACGTATATTTTCAGTAACTGAAATCCACCTACATTTCAGGTACCCAAACACGAAATATATTCTGTGAGTTTTTATTGTAACTGTGTTTCTCATGAATGGGTTTCCCCTATATGTCAGCTTCCACACATTCCAGTTTCTAAAGCACAAGAAAGTTCTTAGAATTATGGCCTAGATCATGTATTGATACATCAATTAAATTAAAATCGTAATATTTAACGAATAAGGAAAAAAGCTATTTATGTCAAAATGCAATATGAAGATGCCATGCCTGTCAAGAAGGAGAAATGATGCTAAGTCGTGATTAAGTGTCAGAACCACAACATTTACTCTACGGGTTGTTTTTGTTGTTTTGTTTTTTGGCATGTACGTTTGTCTATTTCCAGCTTCTGTGGAAAATATATTCTCAATATTCAGGTTCAACTTATTGTCCTGATGGTACACTAAACATGCAGTGTGGTAATTAGACTCTAAGGCATTGCAGCTTTTTATCTTTACTCTTGTTATCACTTATCCTCTCCCTGTTATTATTAAACTGATTAGTTGAATTTGGTCTCAAATTAAGCTGCAAATTCTTCAGTCTAGGAACATTTATGATGGAACAAAGAAATGTTAATCTACCTCCAACACTGGATAATATCACTTGCGAATGGATATGACAGCACCACTAGTATGGAAATAACCATTCTTAGCATATTTTCCCACTTCTGCTCAGCTCTTACCCTTTATCAGGAAGATATGCAAGAAATAATTTAGAAAGTGTAAAGTCAAATGAGCATCACCAAAAGAGGGATGATTTCACGAGTTACCTTTTTTCAATTGTAATCTGTTGTTATAACATTTCCCATTAATTGTTGAAAAGCTTTCAATTCACTCTTCTCCTGAGTACTTGATAACTAACTGACAAAGAGCAGGTCTTGAACTTATTGAATTTGAGCTGGTAAGTGACTTAAGCACTTTGGAAAATTGTACTGTATAAGTTTAGGTTGATTTACAATTGTGAAAGGAGTTTCTAAGATGACAGAGAACCTTTCAACCTCTATATACAGAGTTTGAACAAAGACTACTAAAAGCTGTAGAAAGCTGGAACCTTTTCAGGTAACATACTTTTAAATAAACATGGAAGGTAACTTTGAAACTTAAACTGTAAAAAATGTTTTACTGTGGCTTAGGCAGTTCATTCCTTTTTTTATATTTCTCAAAATTTCCATTTTCTTAAGGCACAATAAATAAAGAGATCTATGTAGCTAATTTGTATATACGTATATATCTTTGAATTGTATCTAATCTAAAGAAATTTCTGCGAATTTTTTACATGATTTTACAAACTTATTAAAAGAGATAATAACACTCTAAAAGTTTATTTGAAGCCAGGAAAGCTACAGAGTTAAAGGAAGTTAAAGTAAGAAGTGACAGCAGATCTATATATATATTTAAATATGTATTTATATATATATAAAATATATTAAAGTTACTTATAAAATACTGCTTTCTATTACTAAATACAAATTATATGTTTTATAATTGTTTTCCCAAACGGGGATAAGGCTATAATGATACTGATAAGTATGATGGTCTGATTTAAAAATGTTTTTCCAAAAATAACATTGTTGTGGATGTCAGGCCTACTTGCCCACTTGGTGAGGTTCAAATTAAGGATAAGATAGGATTCTATTCGCCTGACTTTAACAGCCTAGGAGATGGATACACAGTCCAAGCTAAGTGATGGCTTTCCTGTGTGATGAACAACTTCAGAACGTAGGTCTCACCCTCCTGGAGGTGGTACCTCTTCCATTAACTGCAGAACAGGTTTAGAAGAGATATGCAGACAAGATACTTCATTTCATATACAAAATTCTATTAAATAAGCCTCATCCTATGACTTATGTTTTACACAATAACATAGTAATAGTTTTAATTAATAGCTTATTATCAGCCACATTTAAAACAGCAGAATGATCCATATGCTTTAGGTTGCGTAGGTGCTGAAATATTTTTCTTGACCTCAGTTTAAATCTGCATGTTGTGGGCATCTTTCCTCCTTCAGTTGCAGTTCTGTAAGCTGAAGTTTACCAACCCCACACTGCTTTGAGTAGCTGCCATCCACTTATTTTCCTGGCTGAGCTGCTGCTGAGATTGCTTTCTAGGTTATTAAAATTAAAATGAGCCAGCATAAACCATTGAAATAATAGATTTTTTTCTTGCCTGCTTTGCTAACCCAAGTCACTTTGAAATAAATTAAGGAGCAATCACACAAGTAATTTAACCGGTGGACCTGGCAAGGCAGTGTTCTCTGGCAAGAGGATGGTAACAAACAGTTGGGGGTTGGCTGAGGGTGGTAATCTCTTCAGCTGGTCCTGTGGGAGCAGTAATGCAGAAACAATTACACAAAGCTCCCAACTGCATCTTCTTTGGAAGGGCACCATTTGTTTTCGTCCAGTAGTCTTCAGTCCCCCTTACTTATGACCAGAAATAATGCTATGGTTTCCTATTCCTAATGTAAATATAAAAGAACTTCATATTCTAAGTAAATAAACTTCACAGAACGTGCTACATTTAGACCCGTTTGTATTAAGAGGATACAACTCTAAATTGTTCAGAAAAAATCTTGCAGTTTACAGACTGAACTTTTGGTGAAGATTTTTATAGAATCAGAAGGCCTTAGAAATTAAAAATAACTGCTCTAGTGATACATTACAGGAGAACTCCTGGAGTTGACATAGGCTCGCAAAAAGAACACAAAGACGAAAATAGAAAAAAATGCTTGTTACTACTGGATTTTGGCACGGGCAGAAGATGATGAGGAAAAAATGTATTATTCTTTCTAATTCTTTAGATCTAACATGTTTAAATACTGCAGCTTATCCATTATATGTTGTGGTCAATTGCTGGCAAACTCCAGAAAGATGATATTTCTACCATTTCTATGTTGGTAATCTAGCTGTTTGTCATTACTGCTGTTGTTGAAAGGAATCTAATTCTTAGGCACACACACAAAAATATTCTGCTTCTCAGCTGTCTTCTGCCCTTACAAGTGTCATCCTATCTTGCTGTTTCATGAATTACAGAAATGTGATCTCTATGGAACCTGATCATCTATAAGAAAAATATGTGGCACAAAAAGTTTTCTTCAAAACATACGTGCTCAGGTTTGAATGGTCATAAAATCTCATCCCTGTTAAGTTTTTTTGTGGCATTTTTTACATTTCACACCAGTTTATGTAACTTAGCCTTGGATTTTTAAACAGTATTTCACTATGGAAACAGAAGATATACTTTTTAATTAATAAGTATGCCAGTGTACAAAATTTCATAATTATTACTGCCTTAGATGTTTTTACATAATGGTTAAAATTTTCAGACGTTATGGGTAAGATATTTAGTGAATCTGTAAAAGGAATTCTACTTGAGAAAGCTATGATTCTACTTCAAAAGGCTAAATCACTTTCAGTCTTACAAGGTCCCTACTATTTCTATCATATATTCAAGAATATTTGTGTCGTTGCATCTAATTACACAGAAAAAGTGAACCGTGAGTTTACTTAAACTTTTGATAAATGTTTTTCATTTTTACCTTCTGAGGAGTTCATATAATTTTTTACTATTCTTTCATGATACGCATTTTGAACTATTTCTAATTAATGTGAGCAGTCAGAACACCACACTCTTTTCTCACTGTGGTGACTAGTCTTTGCTAGTAATTGAATGGTAGCCTTAAACAAGGTGAGGTCATGAAGCTTATTTATCTGACACCATGCCTGTGTAAGAGGGAAAAAGGATGTTTTTTTGCCCTCAGGGTATTAGTCATGGTCCATAGGTTCGTGGGAAAAATGTAGGAAGTCTCAAAAGTTTGTTCCTATTATTTCAATTTTTCTTAGACTTCATTTGAATCCCAAAGTGAATTTTCTATTTTTCCTTTGAAGGGTGCATAGGAGGGTACCAACAGTCTTTGAGGAGCAACACCTGCAGTTGCATTCAAAGGCATGACTTTTCCCAGCATTTTCTGAGCTCCCTGGTATTGTCCCAGGAAGGATAAAGGCCTAGATTTTTTACCTGACTGGCAGAACATTCCACCACCAATAGAACTCTAAACATTGTTTTAGAAGTAATGAGTCCTGCTGGTTTCATCCTGCAAGACCTTGAAATCCCACAGGGCAATGTGGTTAGAAATAAAACAGAAGGCTGAGGATTTTAATGAGTTTCCTATCCACAGATGCCATCAAGCTTTTATACTATTCATTTTATTTCTACAGCTTCAACAAAGGAACCCAGAGTTGTGGGCAATACTCTGACAAGCGCAGTTCACAAACTTGGCAGAAATCTATACTTCAGACAATAAAAGATTATTGAAAGTAAAAGAAAAAAACAAAATAACAAAAAATGACCTCAAATATGGGATACTTTACTCAGAAAAAGTGAACATAGTATAATTCAGACAAACTGAACCTCTTGGAGCATGGGATGAGGATATGACTGCAGGTTTTGATGATGTTACAGAGGTTACGACTACAAAGAAAAGTAAACTGAAGAGGGCCTGTGAGAGGTCAGTGTGCATTTTAGGAATGTCCTTCAAGCAATACTAAACTGATCACTCAAACTCTTCACTGTGTGTGTATCTTAACTACTTGGAGTCTTCCATACAGTCAGAGAAAATGAATAATGGTATAGAAGAAGCAGTTTTCCTATGAGAAGATGAGGATGAAAGCATCTGTATTTATATACAGAAATGCAGAATATGCATGTGTGGGTCTAGGAGACACTACCTTTTATATTACTTTTCCCATTTCACCTCTTTCTCTTTCACCTCTTTCATCTCCTCCTGGTATTTATTTAAATTAAGATCCTGGAACAAATGTAGCATGAAGAAGTCTGTGGAGTTCCAGTCCAATTCGGACAGTGTCGTGCTGATCGCCCTTGATCATCCCTAGTAAAATGTGGAAGATTTTGTGACTCTAAGAGTAAACAGACTACACAGGTTGAAAAACTTGCCTTTTATCTTGTTCTCTCACCTCCTGTCCAAATACAAATGAAAATTCATTGAGAAGCACATAAATATTTCCTTCTCAATAGTCTCTTCCTGCAGTTGTGATGAACATGTCCATGTTTAACACTCTTGTGAGGACAGACCAAATTGGTTCAAATGTCAGAAATTACTTTCACTGTAACTGCACCCCAGTTTATGAACAGAGATATTTTTCTAAGATTTCCAGTACAGCTTTGCAGCCTTGGGATCTTTCATCAAAGCATATAGATCACTGTAAACCCAATATCCATAAAGAACAGTATTCCAGTTGTGTACTTCGCTGGATTTTAGATGCAAATCTTTTGATGATGTATAAAAATTGAATGTTTCTTAAACCAGTAACAGCATGGCCTCCTCATGTCCATGCAAGACAGAGTTGTTCTACTCCAGATTTTAAAGTTCGTCTTTGTTTAAGTTTTCTTTGATATGAGAAAAGATGCAATCAGCAAAAAACCTTTACAAGCTGTGGAGAGCTAGTAGAACAGATTATAAGTGGTCAAAATCTTTTTCTGTTCAGCTTTAAATTCTGAAAACGGTATTTACTTCATATTTAGCTTTATATGTCTGTAATTTCAGCTATGGACTCTAAACATTGAGTCAGGCTCAGCCAATCAGCTTAGTCATGGCCAAGTAAGTTGAAACAGAGAAGAGACCAGTTCAAATGCCTTAAACTTCTAAGAATTTTCCAAGGCTCTCAGAAGCACTTTACACAATCAGTATTACCAGCGCCATATTTTGGCACTTCTCAAATCCGAATATCTCTCATTGAGTCCCCATTAGTGTCTTACACTAATTAGCTCTACAATGTCTGAAAGGACACCGCCATTCCAACCTCATGCTGTCTTTGAAATGTCTCTTTTTTTTTTTTAAATACATCATGTATTACTTGTGATACTGTCATAAAGACGGTGCTTAGCAATGGAAAAACTGGCTTTTAAAGAATATTTCTGTACATATAGGCTACATATTCATATATTTATGTATGTACATATATACATAATCACATACATGATTACTATTACCAGAACTCATTATACAGAAGAAAATAATGCAGGATTGTAGTGGCTTACCTTTTTAATGAAACCTTCAAGCTGATTGTAAATGAAATCAAGCGGTATCTAATAGATAATGCTACCAGTAATGATTAACTAGACATCCACTGATATTTCCTGATATTTGATATGTATTAAATTCTTTAAAATGAAATTGGAAGTACTTATTAATCAACAGGCATATTAAATATATAGCCTGCAACTACGCATTCTTACCACTTCTACCTAAATTCTTACATACCCCTGTGCAGAGTTCATTTCAACAGCTTTAGAAATTGACATTTTTACAATAAATTTGGCATTTCTCTGATTTTAACATCTCTACTCTGCAAGCATTTGACTAACAAGAGTAAATTATGTTTATTGATTGTAGCATCTAGTTTTGTATCAAAATCTAAAATTAGATTCCAGCCCTGTACTGCTGAATCTACAGAAGTACTTGTGTCTGTTCTGTACTTCAGTCACTTCAAGTAGGCTCTGGTTTAGTATGAGAACCTTGAGATCAACATTTTATTTTGACAGTTTGGTATTTGAGGCATAGACTAATTTTCTGAATGTATATATAATATGGTAATATCCTGTATTTAATATTTAGTAATGGGAATGAAGGAAAATGTGTGTTAAATAATGGTAAATGAATGTTTTCCTTGGTCTAAGCTATGGTTGTTTATGGTAAAACCACTAAAATTCTTTTTTTTGTCTTTCAGTACAGTTCACAATAAAAATGAGAAATAATTAAAACATTAAAGAATGTAGAATGTTTTTTAAAAAAAGATGTTGCAAATTACAGTTTTTTGTTGTTGTTGAGTGCAAGTTTAAGTGCTGACTAGTATTTTGAATACTTACCATGAGATACCAAACAGCATATGCTTTTTATTTGTATTGGTTACCAATCTCAGTATTCAGAGGAAGAGCATATAAAGTTAACAAGCAATTATTTGGCAAATTAGTACTCAACAACCCTGAGTAAATAGGAAGTTTGAAACCTATCTGTTATACAGCTACTTTAATTTGCATAGCACACTGGTGTGTTTGCTTTGCAAATACTTTGCAATGAATCATCATTTGTACTATACAGTCCAAAGAAAAGCAATCAAAATTCACAGCAAGACAATGAAATTAATTATAACTGTTGAATTCTGTGGTGGTAATTCCTCCTCATGCAGGAAGATTAATTGCATTGCACTTTCCTTGCACTCCACTAAATGATCTGATGAATGTATAATCATTTACAGATTTCTCAAATGCTGAAAATTGATTACCTTTGATTAGCTCTGATCTGCACAAAGAGCTCTGACAGAGTATCAGTGAAACATTACAACATTACAGACAAAGTAACAAATGATTTAATTACCAGTGTGCTTATTAATGTTAGATTCCCTGCAGTGATCCTGGCAAATCAGAGGCCTGTAATAGACCTGTGGGTTTCACTGAATTCCATTAGGGTTTAAATAATATTTCTCACTATTTCTCAAATCCCTCTTTTCATGGCTTCTTAATAACTCTAATTAATTCTAATTTGCACAAAAATCCATTGCATCTCCATAAACTTTTAATTAGATGTAAAGTAAGATAAGTCACTTCTTTCAGAGACTGGGGAAAATGCAAACTGCAGCTTATATGCTTCCAAATAAGTTTCTCATTAACAAAAGACATTTCTCCATAAAGCTATTTAATGAAAGTTTAGAGTTAATTTTGAATTAGGCGAGTGGTCCAGCTATACACTTTTAGATGCAAACATAATAATAGTTGCTTATACATGAAGCAAGTGAAAAAAACAGGATGGCAAAATGTTTAGCTAACTAAATGATAAACATAATTTTAATACTTTTTTATGTATTGCCAATATATACATTCACTCATTTTGTTAATTGTGGTAGATAAAACACTCTGATTAAACAGCTACACTGCACACTGAAAGACTATTTGAAAACGAAATAGCAAGGGAACGCTAGCCCAGTTACAGACCATGCCGAATGTTGTTGGCACAAACAAATCAGGCTTTTCTATGCTTATGCTCATGAACACTTAGATCAGTTCAGATTGGCAGCTTCTTTGGTTTTCCCTGGTTTTATGTCATTATATATGACATTAAATTATCATGAAGCAATGACAATGAGAACCCAGATGATCAGAGAAGTCAAACAGGGCTCAAATTAAGCTCTGTTTCTGCAAGTGTTTCTCATAGAAAAAAATAAATATAGGTAATTAAAATCTTATTTAGCACTGAAGTATTAATACATAGACAACTTATAATAATATTTTTGTGTTTCAGTTGTGTAGGAAAGGAGTGACTGTAACACTGCAGGTGTTACTTTGTAATGCATAAGATGAAAAACTTAAAAAATAGAAATATTCAGCCCCCAGTGTGGATGATTACATTTATTACATTCACTGCTGTCAGCAGCTGAAAAGCTATCCATCACACTGAAACAGCAATGAGAGTAAGAAGTCTCTTTTTGTGGAGAAATATTGAAGTCAGATTGTTGATGTCAAAAGTCAAACTCTAGTTCAGCTATCTGTTTTATGAATCTGACTGAGACACATTGTGCCTGTGTTCAAACTGATATCTAGCAGAGCTCATTTTAGCAAAAGTGTGATTTAGAAGTCAGAAAAACATTCGTACCAGCAAAATATTAAGAGGAAACTGATAGGGCACTCAACTGCTTTTATATTTAAATATCACATCATTCAATAATAATGTAGCATTTTTTTCACTGATAATTAAAAAACTTACTGTGTATGATACAATGACATTATCGTACTAGCATACAGTAGTCACAAATGTATTTTATAAATGCACAAAAGCATTTGAAATATGTCCACTTTTACACATCAACACAGACTTTTCTTTTGGAATTGGATATTCTTTTTCAGGTTTTTTGGATGCACATACACACATATACGAGGAATGTTACATTCAACTAGTTTCAAAAGATAGAAGACTTACATGGACGTATATTGACATAAGGATGAAGCAGTGCACATGCTATAGCTGAGTGAGAAAATCCAGCGTAGACATGATGAGAAAAAAGAATGTTCTAAGCCCTGAAAGACTGATTACATGTTCATCATTAGAATTACCTATCTTAACTGACTGCAGCTATCATTCACTGTACTTCGATAGCATAAATAGGATTCTTAGAAAAGTAGTACTGAATGGAAATGTCTAATATAGTGTATTTTCAACACTTTAGGTCTAACCACTGAAAAAGTGAAATAAATCAACTGCCTCTCTTCATTCCGTTAGATTTTTAAAGGCAGAATATTATAATAATAGAAAGGAAAACAGGTTCCTGAGAATAAATTGCACTCCATTGAAGAACACTAAAAATAAATTAAGAAATGTACTCACAGCTTGGGGAGTACTATTAGTATGAGAATCTTCAGTAGTTTACATTAAATATTTTAAAAGCATTTCTTAAGGAAGGTGCTTTGTAGCTGAGAGAAAAACATATGCGCTACACGTTATTGAACTTGCTACCGTCACTGCAGATTTTGTTCTGTTTAACAAAAACATGCACAGTTTGTGAATTCAAGTCAGGGAGTTCCTTTTATTTTTGCTAATTTCACCATCCTTTCTCTTTTTAAGCACAGCCCTCAGGGTACATGATGTAATGGTCACCATTATAGTACAGAGCGGGAAAAAAAGGGTATCATGAAATGCAGAACTGAATGATATTCTTAGAAAAGAAAAATATATGCCAGATTTTTTTCTAAGGGAGCTCTACTGAAAAACAAACAAATATGCAGATAGTGTACAAAGCTTCTTGAATCATCATTAGTGGTTAGAAAAAAAAAATTGGCAGAAAGAAAGTGGACGGTTAAAAAAAAGCCAAAATGGAAGGACTAATTCAATGATACCAGATGTAACACATGACTGTGGGGATTGAAGGGTCATGAGTTTGAGTCAAAACTCAACTTCGAGTTAATTGGCTGGCAGTGGGGCTGCACAAATTGCAGAGATAGAGTACTTGTTTCCTAGTGCAGGAGGTCAGCCTTCTTATGTGTTTGCACTATTTGCAAGAACTAACATTTGTATTTGCTAGAAAAGACTTTGCTTGCTTGTCATCTTTTTAAGTAGAAGAAAAAGAACTGGCTGAGCATAAAACAGAATGAAACATTTAAAATAATTCAAAAGCTGCTCTGTCTTGAACTACATTTATTTCCTTCCTCATTTTTTTGTCTCTACAGACAATCCAGAAAACAAATGGTAAACAATAGTTTCAAGGAATATTTTAACCCAGCCCTATGAATTCATTGATATGAAAACCATATATAAAATATATAATCTTAACATATTTTCTCTTTGAAAAGACCAATGTAGTTCTTTCTACCTTATCCAAGTAGAAATGTTATTATGTTTAAAAGAGGAAAATAACTGTGTTTACTGACTTTGCTGGGGAAAAAAATATAAATTATCCTTAAAACATTTAAATGGGCAAGAGGGAAGATTTTATTTTTTTGAAAAAAGCTTTTTGCTGTGTGCATGGAAACTGGCTATGTGCCCGAGACGTACAGCAAAAAACAACATATGGAACTCACCAGTTCCTAAAATCCCTTTCCACAAAATTCATGCCACTCCTCACCACAATAAAATGACTCATGGAGGGGTGTGTTTTATGCCTCCCAGGCAGAACTCCATAGTCCACAATTAGTCTATCTATTGAAAGGCCAAAATACCTTATTGTCTTACTTGCTGTATAATTATCTGTTATGATGAACTGTGATTCTAAGGACTATTGTCCCTAGACTTGGATCTGTGTGTGGAGCAGTTCCCTGGCTGAGACCCAGGAGTGGACTTTCCATTTAGAATCCATGCCTGAGTGATTTCTCCAGTCTCTCTGTGGCTGGCTGAAACAGGGACTGTTTCTGCATGATTTCTTGAGTTGATGAGAAGCAATTATGCCTTAAATGAAGTCATTCATGTCTGCCATTTTGTTTGCTTATTTTTTATCATTCACCTGTTATTAGACCTGTTTTAAAACTGTAAACTAGTTTCAAGCAGACTTTTGCGTCTAATGCAGTTTGATAATTGGAAAAAAATACATATAACGTTTTCTTCGCAAGTCACTCAAACAGGTAATATAATAGAGTGATTTAGAAGTAAAGTAACATTTAACAATGTCCCAGACATTTAATTTTGGAAGTGATAATGTATAAATATAATAATCTTCAGATATTAACTAAGATTTTTAATGTGTATTCTTTAAATAACTTCATCTAGAAGAAAAGATTGCCAAAACAGTTACTCACAGTGTTTAAAACCAGACTCCAGTAGTACTTGTAGTGTAAATAAAACACTTTTTTAGTACTTAAGGATGCATTTGCATGTAATACATGTGTGTCATTTCTTTTAATTCCTCTTGAAATGTATAAACACATATAACAGCCAAGATTAATTTCTGATGTGTATTAAATTATGGCAAAAATTCCTTCAGTACGTATAAAAGCTTCTAAGGTATGTATCAAATAATTTTCTACTTTAGTTCTCAGTTTCTGACAGAGCTTTTCCACAAAGCAGTTTCCAAGGTGATGTTAGGTACAATGCTCATAAAAGGTAGCCATGTCATGAAAATAAATACTGTAGAAAAAGCTTTATCAATTTGTATTAAGCTCTATATATTTTATGCTAATTTACCAAATCCTTTGATTTACCAGGGGTCTGAATGCTTTTTTTTTTTTTAATGAAGGTGAGTGAATTTTGATAAGTGCAATTTACATCTGAGAATCTCCTCCCAAGAAACAAATTACTTTGTCACATTTTTCTCCATGGTAAATATAAAAGACATAAAAATATGTAGGCCTGACAGATCTTTATATAGTTGTAAAGCTTAAAAAACAAACCAATTTTCAGATATTTGAATGAATTATATGTGTAGATCACTGATTAAAACTCTAAAAGTACTGTGAAAAAAAAATTTCTCTTTTCATACTGATTAATCCCTATAGGTAAATACAGTGAAACTAAACCGACAATATACTTTAGCATTTTTTTAAATTTATATAAAACATTAGAAGGAAGTTGTGAGTAGTTTTGAAGTGCATAATTCATCTGTGTAGCAAAGGGGGTTTTATTGTTGTTGTAGGCTGTTTTTTTAGAAGAGAGTTGTACTAAGGTGACCTCTACTGTTTAAAAAAAAGGCTTGCAAAAGCAACCTTCTAAATCATCCAACAATCTTAAATTGCCAAGACAGAAATGGAAAATGCTGTGCTTAAAACTATTCACTTAATTCACTGTTTTTTGGATTACTACAAATGATTTTAAGGATTCTTTCTCATGCATTGGAAAGTTCCCTTGCCATTTACTTCCTAGCCATTTGCGTGCAAATTCTGCCTGTACTGGGATCTCTGCCATTAAATTTTCTTCACACTGAAGGGTTTTCTCTGCTCCTGGCGGGGCAAAGTCATGACCCAGAAAAAAATTGATTCATGAATTCTCAGGGTGCAACTAAAGAAGAGAGGAAATATGCCTTGGCTGAGCTCCTACTAGTGACAATTTAAAACCTGTAATTAGTTTGGATTCAAGCTGCAAAAGGAATCTGAATTTAAAATGCATTAATTCAAACTGATATATTAACTTTAACAAAGTAGATACCTTATTATGTAGCATCATTATTACAGTCTGTTTTGCTAACTGTTGGATTCCAGACTTTATTAACTTAAGTTTTATTAGAAAATGCAAGTAATTGCCGGTGAACACTTTATCTATGTGATGGTTTTCTTGGTGAAGCAGGACTTTTTATTGGGGTTAGGTAGCTTTAACACCTCAGTTATGGATTCTATTTTTGTAAATTCCCAACATCCACATGCTGCACAATGGCTGAGGCCACTTACCCCCTGCTGATATCAGGACCCCACATCCCCTTTAGCTAACTCCCTGACATGTCTATGAACTACACAGCTGAAATGTTATACAGTAATTAATGTTGATCCTAGCACACACACAGCCTCCAGTACAAATTAGGATAGAAAAGGTTATCATAATATTTTGCTAGTCTGTTTGGTAGACTTGAATTGCTCCCTGTGGGGGACAAACAAAAAAAAGTATTTTTAAGATTTACATGATGAAGGAACATACAGGTATTTTTTATTCAAATACAGTAGAAACTATTTTGAACATTTAATCTTGCAATCATTAGCCTTCCTATTTGCATGTTTTGATGCCTGCTAGGTCATGGGTCTGCTAGCAGTGGTTTTGTTGTGGTGTGTGTTTTTGCAGATGAAGCGATGTGTGGTGACTGAAACTCTTAACTAAAGCTCTGTTATCTTGCAGAGTTCAAATCCAGGTACAACTAGCAGCTGGATCCTCTCGGACTGTCAGTGGTGTCTGAAAAACACCCAGAGACTAAATAATTTAGATTACGCTGTTCTGATCTGTATAATTGTTTAAATGAGTAATGTAGCCACTAACTGAAAGAGGTCAACCATCTGTAGAGGAAACATAGAATTTGGTTTCATTTCCAAACAAACTTTTGAAGTGCAATACTGTGGGAGGTAGTAAAAAGTCCGCTGATAGTTCAACGGCTTGTCTGCTACACCAAGGTTAAAATGCCTATCACTTACAGAAAGCAACATTAATAGAAAATGCTCCTGAGGTAGTAGGTTTAGCACATATGTCTGATTCACTCAATATGCCATAAATTGTCTTTTTTATTTTCTGTGGTTTACCATGAATATGGCTTAAACACTTACGATTAGTATTGATGGATTCTCACTACTCATTAAGGAAGGCTACAGTCTCATTTAAATAATTTTGAAGGAATTAGATCTATCATGGAACTGCTGAAAACTGTATGGCTTGACAGGTTTTTTTTTTAGAAAAGAAAAAACCTTACAAAAATCGTGGCTCAGTTAGGAATTACAATCCCACATGCCTTCTGAAATTGTGAAGAGAACAGGTTCCTCATCCTGAAGCAAGCATTTGTGCGTATGTGTCCTGAATTTTTATTACTTAGCACAATCAAATACATATTGGCTTTCCCACTCACATGTTAATATGCCTGTTTTCGTAAGTAATGAAAGATTTTGCATGAGCAAGGGTATTTTTTTTCAATTTAAATCCCAAGGTACCATTCCTCTCACCAGTTTGTGAGTTTGTGCACAATACACCTGATGTGAAACAACATTCCCTACAATTAATGTCCTCTCAGTAATTTTAACAGCATATGTAGTCAAATCAAAATTTTTCCCTGTAATTTTTCTGTCTTCCCTTTTTTTTAATTAGAGAATATATTTTATATGCAGACTGAACCTTGCTTAACACTGTGCTTAACACTGCACAGGATCGCAACTTGACAAACATATATTATAGAATGATGCCATTCATCACATTCAGAAACAGAAGTGAAGGCCAATTCCGTTTAACAGACAGCACGAGGACTGCTGCTGAATGCACAAATGGTACTCTGTAAATGTTGCCACACTCATTTATTAAGGCCCTCTTAAAAGAGAACTGTTCTTTGGAGATGGCTAACAAGAATCTAAGATTTCATATCAAAAAGAAAGAAGCATGCTTGAAGTCATATGAGCTCACTGAAATCAATATAAACTGATGAGTAGGGAAAAAACACTGTGCTTTCTCACCCAGTGGTGAAATGCAACTTCACGCTTGTACAAACACACTCCTTTTATACAGGGAACCACAAATTTGGGGTTTATCCCAAAGCAAATGTTTACCAGTCCTCCCCTAAAATCCTTACACAGTAGGATGCTACAACAGTGTTCATACAAATGAATATAGTAATGGCAGAAAAGAACCATGTCTGTGCCTGAGAAAATAGAAAATGTTCAGTCTTTTGAAATGAGGACTCAGTTCCCCAGACCCAGACTATTCTGGTTGAAAATCTTCATCACAGGTCTGTGAATTAACATCTCCCTCTTTTGACTTTCTCTCTGAACTCTTTGCTGCTCAGTGTCCTAACCCAAAGAGGTGAGAAATAAATTATGTCCTATCTGAGACTGCTTCATCAAGTGATGCACAGTTTAATATACGTTTCAGGGAGCCCAGAACTTACATTCTCTAGCCTCTGGTCAAATATACTACCCATTATAATACAATGTATTATTTTTAGTCTCCAGATAATAGCAAGACAAAACAAAAAGGAATGATTTCAGAGTCAGCTGAGAATAAGTGTGCGAGCTGTAAATCTCAGTCTTTCATAGGCACCTATGTCAAGACTTTAGAGAGTCTTAACGAGTGTATCACAAGGAGAGTATATCACAAGGAGGTCATATGAGTGATTGACTAGGAATAGGTATATTCCAGAGATGGACATACATGCCTTGCTTTTATAAGGAATGATGTTTTTTTAATCTTGACAATTTCAGCTTGCAATTTTTCTACCAAGATTCAATAGTTCAAGAATTGCAATATAATATTAAGTCACTGATCCATGTAAATTACCCCATAAATAATCCATATCTGACCTTTCAAAGAAAGGTGAAATTTGTCACATGCCATCAATTCATTTATATATCCTTAAGTTCTAACTAGGCCAGACATTAATATAGAATTATCTTAGAAATATTTGATTTTCTTTTTTAGTAGAGCAATATTATGAAAATGTTTTATTAGGATAGAAAGGGTTTATGAGATTTCAGCAATAATTTTTGTAAGAAATTTTGAAATAAATATTCTTTTATGCCAATAAATAGACCATATTTTTAGAATTATAATTTTTGGGGGAAGATGTGTAAAATATTGATTTATTAGCACAAATATTACTTTAGGTTTATCACAATAAATATTCTGTATTACAATACTGATCATAAATTCTGTAAATTCTCCTATTTACATTGTCTTAAATTAGAGTTAGTTCAGCTATCTGTATTTTAACTAGTGTGATTGAAAGAAGAATTTTTCAGGAATAGAAAGCTTTTATAGGTAAGCAGAAATAGTTATCTGTTTAAAATCCTAAGTGGGGGCTAAGCACTTCAGGGAATTTGAAAAATTACTACCTCACAGTGTGAGCACCTGACAGCTTGAACCACCCAAGCAGATGAGCTCTAGAGAATGGATGTCCAACAAGTACAGAAAGTCAGCATGATCTTAAGAATGGGCCACATCAGGCAAGGCGTGACAAATTATGATATTCAAGCAACAGATCTTCACTGTTTGTTCCTCAGCCTTTGTTAAATTATAATATTTTAACGGAGTAGAAAGTTAAATTCACAGAAGTACAAATTAGGATTGAAATTTATAGTCCTTATAATGACATCTGAAGTTCTTAAAATGTATCAGTCTCGAGCATGGCATTTGGGTTTAGTGATTTGGTCTTTGCCAATAGCAGATGGATAAATGGTAAATAAATGGCAAATTTTATGGTAATGGGGATTTTTGTGTTTGGTTTTGATTGTTTGTGGTTTTTTTACATGGTAATGATGAATATAATAAAGATAATAATACCTCTTTTAGCAACTAGTAGCCACAAATATGATGTACCAGAATTCACTCTTAGAACATTAATATATTTTCTGGTGTAGGTACGGGTAATACTTATCTAAACTTCAATCAGAAAGCAGACTATCTCAAAAAATACATCCATCTTTTAGTTCTAGAGGAGAAGTAGATGAATGGATATACAAAGTTTATTCTTTTTCATGGCATATTAATCTCTGCTAGTTTATAAACTCTCTGCCAGTTTTTGAATATCTACATTCCTAAACTGAGGTTTATGAACATCAAGAGGAACACATGCAATGCTGTTGATGTTTGTCATCATCTGATTTTATACATCATCAAAATCGTGCTGTAGGAGTGTCATGTTATGGTACTGTACTGTCATATTTAAAAGATGGATATTTTAAGAGATGTGTATTTTAGGATATTTTAAAAGATTTTATTAGAGTTCCTGTCTCTTCATTGATGAATCAATTTTCCACATCTTGTTTGGAGGAAAAATTTCAGGATATTGATGTAACATGATAAACTCAGTTTTGCATCCCACCAGGTAGAACTAATATTCTTACTTGTCAGATAGTATTATATGAAGAAACAGGATGTGCAAACTAATACTGCTTCATGATCAGTTAGGGCATTTGACACCTCTTTTGTGTTTTGAAAAGATAACTTTTTAAAAAGATTTGCAGAAATTAAAATTAAAATATACTCAAATAGTTGTCATAACACTCTTTAAATTTTGCTACAGTCTTTGCAATATTTTGTATTTTACTTCAAGCATAATTTTGGAGACATTTAAATATGAGAGACATTAAACTGCTGTTTAAAAAAGCTTTTTTGGTGAAGCGCTGAAAGGCCTAAAAGATTCAAGTGAGAGAAGATGAAGTAAAACTTTCCAGTTTTACACAAAAGATTTTTTTTACACTTTTAATTGAATGTAATGGTACTGGACTATTGATAGTGTGTACTAAGGGTACAAAGTTCTGGAAAATTAAGATTGTGCAGTCTGCTGCATGAGTCACATTCTTAAGACACAATTCACTTTTACATTATTTTATGTTGTAAAGATAAAAATGAATGATGATCCAGAGATTCTGTAAGAGAATACTATTTATTTAAATTCAACACAAGATAAAAAATAGAAAAAATATTCTGTTTCTAACAGAAAGAGTGTTGTTTTATAATTGCAGTATACAGTTGTATTTATTACAGGCAACATGCCTTCCCCTTTAAAGTATTTTAAGAACTGTGTAAGCCACTTTCAAGTTACCAAACCTGGGACCTCTTGTACAAAACTGTGCCATCACATCAGCATGTAAGTGCACTCTGCATAAAAAAGGATGGGGATTGATTTAGGCCGCACTACGGAGCCAACCCCAGGCTGAGAGTAGCTTTATTCTCTGCTTGTTTTCTCACCTTTTTATTCATTTGCAATGAGGAAGTGTGGTGCTTTTTTGAAAATGACTCTCTTGATGAGGCCTCTGATTGTAAAGTACTTTCAAACTGGGAACTTCACCACCTTTGTTGCTGAGTGGATAACTTTTCCATTAAAAAAATGTGAACTTGCTTTCCACCAGCCCCTTTCCTCCTCCTTGTTATTGTTCACGTACATCAAATGTGACTTCCCATACAAGATTGCTCACGGGAAGGTAGCAAAAAATGTACCCCCATTCCAGTGCAATTGCATGCTAACAAACAATATTTTCTTTGCCTGATGATACTAATTGCAGTTCTTTAAATGCAGCTTGAGTACTTATCTAATCCACTTTATTTCTGCAGATCTCTTATAAAAAGGATGTCAAACTCACAACTCCTGTGCCAAATCCAGCCCTCCACCTTGTTTTATCCAGCCTGGCACTTTGTGCTCCTGCCAGTGCTGGTCATGTGTGCAACATGGGACGCGCTTTATGCTGCAGGAGCAAGAGGACGGCTGCAGCTGTGAGTTTGACTCCTCTGGCCTATAGGCTCCCCATCCCCAATTTCCTCTTCTTACAATACCTGCACACTGAGCATTTAGAGACAAAACCATACTGTGAATTTTAGTCACAAAGGTGACTGACTTAATAATAGACATCTATTAAGAATTTGTCTCTGGAAACGCTTTCGTTTCTGAGATTTTTCCCTTCCCAAAGTATGCATGAATACACTTCGCCAGTACAGACAGCTCCCCACTACCCATAATACTTCTGTTCTTTGAATGCTTCTGCCCAGCCTTATCTCCTATTGACTTAATCTCTTGCTCTCTCTCAGAAGTAGAGCAGTTTCCTCCCTCATGAAGACTGGATATTTTTTTCCTCATCGTGATTTGGAATTTACCTCTCCTACGTGGTAACTCTTCTTATACATTATACTATGGCTGTAGCTGTCAGATCTTCAAATCAATGGTAATTTACTAGTGAAAAAAAAGATAGTTACTTAACATTTTAGCAAAATTTTGGGCAATATTTAGCACTTGAGTGTTAAAGGAAGTGAGAATTCAAATTGTCAGCACTTAGCACTTTCATTCATATTCACTAATCTCAGGAAATTATGTCCTGAGAAACCAGTACATACTTAAAATTGAAACAGGCAGTTTAAAAAAGAGTTTGCATGGCATCATATTTTTCAGTATTCAAAGCAGAAACCGATCATTTCTCTTTTTCTTATTAGATTGGTGGTTGTATCTCTTAATAATTTATTGATGCTTTGTTTGCAACATCCCAGGACAGAATGTTTCACAGCCTATTATTGGAAGACATTACCGAACTCTGTCAAATTTGGATGTGAGATTATGTTATACATTATAAATTACAGCAGCAGATGTTCTTTTTAAAAGTTGTGGTTTCTTTAAATGATCAAACTGATGCAACTCTTTGAGTCACTATGGTGAGAGACAAAATTGATGACAGGCTGATTTAGTGATGTACTTCTTAACCAACAGTTTGAAGATGTCAGAAAGATATCAAAAGATGTAAAGGAATTAATTTCAAAAGTTGTTTAACTTGAAAAATAATGGATAGTTTTCTTTGACTACTCTTTTTTAGCTGGAAGCAACTGAATGGAAAATCAGCCAGAAAGAAAACTTTTCATTTAGTTTTATTTTACATTTTTTTCCTTAGGCAGATGACTTCTGGATGCCCAATAGCCTGCTATTTTGTCTAAGAAAAATGTAAAGTGAATATTTCTTGGTTAACATATTTATCAGTTAAGTTTGTTAAAAATTTCTTCATCCTTGAAAGGTTTAAATATTAACAGCAATAAAAGATATATATCAAGTTAATAGACAGGAATATGTTTGACTTGACAGATAAACATTTTAAATAAAATGTGTGTCACTTAATAAATAGCAATGAAAATCAAAAACTACAATTAAATTTTTTTAAAAATACATGGCAAAGTCAATGTGCAGGAAATGTTAATTAAAATGTGTTTATAATTGCAAAAGAAAAAAGATTCTTATCAGAAAATGTTGGCCTGAAAGATGGGATATATATAGATTGATAACGTGATGCAAGACGGTGAAGTTTCCAATGTTATAAACAAGCCATACCTTGATAATAATGTTATAATACTTAACCTGCAGGTCTGGCATTACTTTTTGTGAGGAGAAGCTCAACTTGAGCATAAAAAAAGAGAACTGGGAACTGTCTGAGGATGTCTGAGGGTTTTCTCCAGGGTGATTTCACAAAGTGGCCTAAATAGCATGTTTCATTGTTCCAGGTATTAACCCCAGAACTAAATTTGTTCATTTTTTTCCATTACAAGATCAACTTTTTCAGTGTGTTCTAGCTTTTCCAAAATCTAACAACCTCATCTGAATTCCACCCAAATTTATACTGGAAATTTGACATTTCACTGTTTTGTTTCAAGCTAATTTTTAGTTATTTTTGTGTACACACATGCATCTGTATATGTGAAAAAAAAAGTTATGTAAAATAGATCCATTGTTTCTAAAATCAGTAGAAGGAAGAAAAAAAAGTTACCCTGTTCTGAACATGTTAAATAAGTTTCTGTAGTTCATTTGTTCAGATGATCTAATGCAGAATAGCTCATGGTCCTGTTAAAAGTAACAGGTCATGAACATTGGATGCACACATTGAAATTTGCCTAAGATTAAAAAAGATTACAAGGTAGAAAAGAATCTGAGTTCATGTACAATCATAGGTCTTCCTTCTATGCAGTGCATCTCCAATAAGGAACGTTACCTTTGCAAGGAATTTTCTTTGCTGCTACAGCTGAGGAAACTGAGGACAGTACCTGGCCTATCAGACCCCTGAGCATTGTCCTGTTCTGGCTTCCAGGCAATGTAGACAGAGGGGACCATGGCCAAACTGAAGCATGAATTTGCACAGAATATACAGAAATGTAGACAAGAAGAGAAGGAGGCCTGCAGAAACTTGAGTAACACATTTACAGAGGAGAAAAGTCTCGGTACTGGATAATTGCATATGGAGGGCTGGAAGGAGAAGCAGGATTTAGGAGGTGACCAGGAAAAGCATGGAGAAATGAGACACAAAGGCAGAGTAGTCTGATCATTGTGTTCTAGAATTAGAATTGAAAACCGGAGTTCAGTGAGTCTCACTCTTCTGCAGTTAAAAAGTAGATATGAAGCTATTAATTTCATACATGGACCAGGGTTAGTCCCCCCAAAAAGTAGCTAGTGACTTGAGTTCTGGTAGCAGAAACTCCATACTTCTATAAGTCTTCTAGACACGAAAGTCTATTTTTTTTTTATTAGAAACTGTTCTAAAAATAAAAGAGTATTTGTTTTCTCAGTTAACAAATCAAAATAGTTAAAGATGTTGTATTTCCTAAAATACTGCAAGTAATACTTTGGTACAGATGCATTATGATACTGTCCTTCAATAGATGATACCATTTTATTTCTTCTAGAATGGCTGCCTTTTCAGTTAAATGAATAATTTCTCTATGCCCCACACTCTCACCTGGATAATAACACCATCTATCTTCATAGACCTTTGTGAAGATAAATTCATTAACTTATTATAGCATTTGGATGAAGAAGAAATTTTTAATACCATGGTGAATCCTAAAAAAAAAGGGGAGACTTCACTTTGACTATCTGGTCAAATATCGAACAACTAATCATTCTTTAAAAGAGGCAGAGACTGTACAAAAATAGATAGGTTAAATTAAAGAAACAGCATCCTGATACTTGCGCAAAGGGGCTGAATTAACATTGCTCAAACCATACTAATTTTAGCATTAGAAGAGTTTGATTTCATATGTATAATCACTTTGTATAACCTCCAGGGCATTATTCTATAGTTCTGTCTCCATACGAAGAACATTCATGACCCACTATAGTAGAGTAAATGTTTTGAAATCTTCCTTTTATTTCTGCTCACAATGTATTCCTTTGAGTCCAGAAAGGACTGTTTCTCTGATTGTACTTGTTTAAAGCTGCATATGCATATTCTATAAAGCACCACAATTAGTCTGGCCTTCCATTTCCAGCTTTTGTTTTATCCATCAGATCCCACATCATTCTCTGTTTTTCCCTATTTTAAAGGAGTGAAATGAAGCAATGTGCAAAAGAAAATAAAGAGTTGAAAGATAAAGTACTAATACAAAGTAAGGAACAGCCTTATGTAAATTATTCCCTGTACGTTATATAGGAGGTTCTAGTCCATGTTCATAAGTGCCTGTAATGTATATAACAGCAAAGAAAAAGGGAGAGCGAGGAATAGACTTATTTATCTGTATGCCTATACCTCATACTCAAACATAAAAGATGGTAAATTGTACCATTAAGTATGTTTGAAGCAATGCAGCTGAAAACAGAACAGTGCTCTTTCTAATAAGATATCTGTATTCCTACAATTATTTTGTTCAGCCTACCCCTACTACTATGGAATGGCTACAGCAACTCTTTGAAGTTTTCATCAATGTAGGATTTAGCAAACTTATTTGCCATAAACCCTACTGGTCTATATTTTATGCTTATATAATCCGACCTCTTTGCATCTTGCCAAATTCACCAGAAAGGGAATGTAAATGATTGCACTAACCAAAAAATCTAACTATTTAAACCCCAACATTCCTTAATCACATTCAGATTATAATGGAGTGGAATAACAAATGGGACTTTCGAATATTTTGGCAAGACACATGCTCTCTCAACTCATTATATCTTCCACAGTTCTCCTGTTGTGCTATTAATCACGCCAAAGCAGAGATGATGATAAGTCAGCTGAGCGTCACCCAATCCGTGCTGTGCCATCCCGCCCCCCCAATGATACTACTATCATTGCCACTCACTGTTCTTGACACTTCTATACCACCTGACCTCCCATACTGCACAGTATTTTTCACTACTCTTCATCCAAGTGCTGTGAAATCCACCATTCAGGTCCTCAGAAAATATATATAGTCCCACACTACCCACAAAGGAGTAGCAGAGCTTTAGGCAAGCAAAACTGAGACAGCGGTGACAGAGTGACTGAGTGGAAGGCTGGGATGCAGGATAAGAGTCCAGAACAGACTTGTCAAAAGTAGAGCTCAGATATAGCCATTGGTAAATCCTTGGCCAGAAGTCGTCTGTGGTCAGGATATTCTTATTCCTGCACTTGCCAGAAATCTGTGCAGCATTGCTTAACAGGACTGAAACCTTAATCTCATTCCTTGCAGTAAAACTTAGAAATAACTTCCCTGTTAACCTTGTCACTGATCAAATAACTTTAAAATTTCAAGTATTATATATGGTCCAAAAAGATCAGGGTTGTTACAAAATCCAAATACTCCAAATCCTGTCAACAGGGAATCTGAAGACTGTTTGAGTTATAATGTAGTCATACTGGTCTGTTGAATATTTTGTATGAAAATTTAGTGTATAGTGTCCATTACTTGAGGTGGTTTAGTCTAAGCC
Source organism: Dromococcyx pavoninus (assembly GCA_033558185.1). Classification (NCBI taxonomy): domain Eukaryota; kingdom Metazoa; phylum Chordata; class Aves; order Cuculiformes; family Neomorphidae; genus Dromococcyx; species Dromococcyx pavoninus. The sequence continues at coordinate 2,339,431 of JAUMJL010000044.1, read as the reverse complement.
CTATACAGATGAAATATTATGTGATAAATTTGTCCAGAATAGCTGGTATACAACCGCCTCTTAGGGTACAGAGGCACAAGGTGAGATCAGGTGTGTACATGTATATAAGACCTAATACCACACAACACATTAAAAAGCAGGATCTGTAAAACACTGAATTTGAATTTAGATTAAAAATGCTTATTCTGACTGTAATATCTATGGCAACTGGCGTTTTTCTAGGGACATTATATCACTTCGTTTCACAGGTGACATGCATGTATTTGATTAGGACCTTAGAAAGCATAGCCCAGAAAAAAAATGAAGATAAAAAATTTAATCTTTGTCTACTTAACCTTACAATGCCATTTAAAAGATAATATAACTGATTTTTAAAATCATATGTGACAGAAGCATATCCAAATGAAGTTCATTGTGGAATGCAGCATTCCTTAAAGGTTCCCACAGTTCATGTATAGCCACTTCTCCCATTCCCTTAAAAAAATAGTTGGGGGTAGTGGTGGTGTGGGTTTTTAACTCGTCATGATCAGAAGTGGTACAAAAGAGAGGACAAAGAAACTTGTTATATATTTGTCTGAGAATGTTCCATGCAATCTTTTTCACAGTATTTTCTGTACTCTCAGATTAAGCTAAATCCTTATGTAGTTAACAAAATATGGCATGGTGTGGCTCCCAAGTGGTCAGTAAGAATCATGGGTTCAATTCTGAAATCTTGGTAGCTGCTTTTCTAGAGTTCAAGTGGCCCTTAATGTCCCTGCTACACCTTCTCTGCTGGGTATGTTATCCTATAATCAATATACAAAGCAACAAGAGAGGGTGGAAGCAATTGAGGATGTGTTTCTCTATCATAGAACCACTTGTGAAAAAATGTTTGTGGGAAAACCAAAGATATTGAGTCCAAGAGGACAAGAAATGAGGATCTGATAAGACTCCACATCCACAGCAAGGATTGTACCTTGAGCAGCTTCCTAGCCTAGTTTTAAGTAATCAGTTTCAGGTAATCAGCAACAGCAGTTTGGTAAGCATACAGCAAAATAGGATGGTATAGCATGTTCTCCATTCAGTAAATCAATTGGGTTTTAAACGCCTTCCTAGTCCTGACATAATCTTAACTGCAGGCTTTGTTAAACCAACTGGTGTTTATTTTGAAACTGACATCTTAATTCCAGTAATCTGACTGCTCCTTGTAGGTCATTATCTCACCAGCATTGTACTGACCACTATACAAAGAGATGGAAAGGTAAAGAGCCTTTAACTGATATGCTAAAATCCATGCAGTTTTGTTTGAATTACTGTGAGAGTTGTATTCATGTTTCTGTTTTCCACTCCACTCATCAGTTGTTTGTAACTATGGTAGAAAAGATTCTCTCCTGGCTGGAGCCCAGCAGATTGGTGCTCAGTTTGAGAGGAACAGTATTATTTAACTTTGAAAATATTTATTGATTCATGTTTTAATTAGCAGTAAAAACCATTTTGTTTATTTTCAGAACATTTCCCCCCCCACATTTAAGGGCAAATTCTTCTCGTTTTGTGTTTCACTTGCATAGAGGTGACATTTTCATAGATGCTTGCTTGGCACAAGGCAGTATCATGTACTTGGTATCCTGCCCTTGCTTTTTGGAAGATCCAGAATTGGCAGCTGTAGTTATGCGTAGGGGGGTTTGCTCCCTCTGTAATTTGCTATCCAGATCAAATATGGAAATTTTTAACCCATATTTTGTGGGTTTATTGCATTTTTGCATTTGTAGGTGTTTTTCCTGTGATATGCTTTGTTCTGACATTTAAACAGAGAACAGATATGTTTTCCATGCTTATGCTTAAAATACTATTCATCATGTTTCTAAGTTAGTACAGAGCATTCCAGTGAATAGTTAACATTTTGGGTCCCAAAATAATCTCTACAAAGCACCATTTGATGGAGAAGCCAGTAGAAATGGTGGCAAGTAAATCCAGGTTTAAATGGTAGTACATTCTGATCCAAAATTGTGCATCTCTTCTATCTCAGCAGCATTCAGATTAGGAACTTTTAACAATGTCACTAATGTTATTGGTACTTGCAATGAATATCAAGTACTGATAGAAAGTATTAATTATTATCATTGCTGCCTTGAAAGTTGAAGCAATGTTATTTTACAACACAAATGCTTGAAGCATCCAACACTGCTTCTAAAACAGTAGAACTGGGCAAAATATTAATGAGGAAGGCATTATTTATTTGTTTTCAACAAGAACAAAGAAAAAATCTATTTTCTAATCTGTCATTGATTTAGAAGAAGATATTGACATTTTCAAAGTAGTGAAATTTCACTATTCATGATGTATTTATTTACAGAAACTTGTGAAATATGTCCTTTCATATTTTCACTTGTGGATTTATTTTAAAAGTTAATGAACTACGCGAACAGTGAAAACTAGGCAGTTTTTGCACATTAAAAGCATTCTTATCAGATAAATATTTTTAACCATTCTTTATGTACAGGGAAACCACCGCTCAGACAATTGAAGGTGTGTGCTGTCTGTATCACAAATCTGAGCACTTCCAAACAAGTTTTGATGTTTTGTGTTGTGTTATTGCAGGCCACAGCTGACCATCTTGTTTCTTTGCCAACTGTTTCCAATGTAGAAAAGGTAAAGGAAAAGTTAATATGTCCACCTCTCAATTTGTGCTCTCCACACTGTAACGGGCTGCATTATTTCTTTGATGGTTGCTTAAGCAGATGTATCAGGATGTGAAATGCAAGGCTCCATCTCACTGACCAACCACCTGAGGGGGTGTCAATCTCTAGTAGAGAAATAAAGCAGAAAACTAGGAGTAATAATGTCTTATGTTGTCTCACCATGAATTAGCAGAGATTTTCTAGAAGTGCCCTGGGATTCCTCTCAGATAACTTTAGTCACATCAAAATTAAACATCTGATTTAAGATATTTGTCTAGCCTCCCTGTCATCACCTGAATGGCAAATGCCTTCACAGAGGGACTGATGGCTTTCACATCTGGGATAGGATGAAGTGAGCTTTAGTGATTTCTTCCTTTCTCCATTGTTATAAAAATGAATACAGTCAACAACACCAGGGTTGCCTGGACAACTATTTACAGACCAGATGTTAGCTGAGCTGAATGCCACACTCAGGGAGTCTGCAGAGGAGCTGTAGCAATCCTCCTGACCGTTTAAGAAATTACTGTCTTCTAGCGCCCATTTACAGGAGAGAATTATCTCAGTAGCAACAATGCCAGAAAGGCTTGAATGTCTTCTCCACCGTCACCACAACAGGGTGCTTGATGCCAGTCTTCAGAGCTCCTATGCTCATAAACAGTGGTCTAATTGTCCAGGAATATGTTTTAACTCATGCAATTAGTGACAGTTTTTTAGTAGTTTGGTGAAAAAGTTTGTGAGCTTGAGTTAATTCATGAATATATTAGTCTTATTTTGACCCGCTGAGTGAGAAACCCTGTAAAACAAATCAACCCACTGAAACTTCTTCAAATTCAACTCATATATCTTTCTCATAGACAGTTTTTACATTTCAGAGAAAAAAAGAAAAAGTTTGTTATTACACTAGCAGGACAGTAAAAATCCTCTCAAGGCTTTCATTTGCTCCTCTCCCCACTTCAACCTCAAATATTTCTAACATTCTGTCACTACCTTTGTCTAACAGAGATGTTCCAAAACTGCCATTCAAAGTGTTTCTCTCCCCACAGATGGGAGCAGATCTATTATCCATAGCATCACCAGTCTTTGTCAGGCAATCTGTCAGCTATGAAGTCATAAATTACTGCATCCAAAAAAAATTTCTGTTCATGTTTCACTATTATTTAAAAAAATATATATTTATTTGAATCAATACACGTAACAATCTGAATTTAATAGTTCTTACAGTGAAATTCCTCTCATTCCACCATAGATCTCTAATGGTGTTGAAGGAATTGCATAATCATGGGGATTAGAGCACTTCTTACTAGAAACAAATTCCACCACTTGTGAGAGTTACAGTTTCCTCTAAGTCAAGAGTTTGGATGAAAAAAAGGGTTATTTTGTATCTTTGAAAGTGTCCTTAAATGGTCCCTGTCCTTCCTGGAACGGATCTTCACTGTCACTGAGTTCAATATGCTACCACTGTACAAACAAGGATTGTATATGTGTACATTTATCAAGCCCTTAAAAGGCAGGATGTTCTTTATGTTCATACATACTCCTAAAGTGGTTGGGACATTTATCTGAACTTCATCTTCACCTGTCTACACTAATCAAGGTGATCCGTATGCATCTTTTCCTGTAGGATCCACCCCAATCATCCCAGTAGCTCTCTGTACTGGTTTCTGTATGAATTTATCTTCAGTAACTATGGATGATCAGAACTACATACAGTACTAAAATAATCCTACCAGATTCTTGTGCAATGGCATTAACAGGAACATGGCTTTTCTCAAAAAGCATTGATTAATCCAAAATTAGTAAAGCGGAGAATTGCATTTGCTTTTTTCTCTCTCCTTTAGTAAAGAATATGAATCAATTAAATCTAACAAGTCCTTCTCTTCCTCTCATTTTTCCAGATAACAATTTCTCATAAACGTTTCTTCCCATTTTTCTAATGTGGAACATTCTGTTTATGACTCTCTGTTTTGTTTTATTGGCAAATTTCAAAGCCAAATTTATTTGTTTTTGTCAGTGTTATTAATGAAAACGCAAAGTAGCATCGAATGCCATTCCAGAGTGCAGATAATCACCCAAGGAAAACATTTATACTTTAATTGATCTTTAGGACTTTTCTTTTTGCTAATATATTTCATCCTCCATTTTCTTTCTGTTTAACTCCTGTACTAAAAAATAAAACTTATAATTGTCTAGTTTATAACCAAGCTGCCACAGAATTTGGTTATTGCTATCAAAGACAGGATTTACTTTATAAGGTTTCCTGTCTAATGCATGTCTTTTCAGGATTTCTGTTGTATTTTAAAAAGTTCATGCTGACCAGATCTCAGTTTTGGGGAGAACTGGGCTGAAAAAACATCCTTGATAAAAAAGGCATTTCTAAAGATGTTATTTCATTCTGAAATGCAGCAATACATGAAATACAGAATTTTGGATATTCACAGAAGTCGCAATCAAAAAAGTTCGATTTTGATTTTTTAAGTATTAAAGTAAATTTAATTTTTTGGACCTACCCTTATATTTGGAATAGTACATCAGATTTTACTACTTGATCCCTAACTATTTCTTCAAAGTCTGCATTATTTTATTAGAATATTTATTATTATCTTCTTTGAAAGGCAGGTATTTAATAATATCAATTAGCATGTCTTCCAGTACAAAAGATAAAACTGTCTTTAAAAAAAAATACAGCCTACTTTTATTCAGTTGCAGTAGGCTTAAAAAGAACAAGCTTCTTTCTCCAAATATGTATTAGATATATATTTCTAAAAAGGTGAATGAAAGGAAACGTTGTTTACTTCCTTCTTATTTTTCTTTTCCCTTAGCATTTTTTTCTGAGTTTGTGTGAATATTAATACTGTGTGACATATTTAATACAGTTAATTATAAAAAATTATAACAATTATATTGGTCATCTCTCTTTCTTCCCTCTTTGTAAGTAAAGTCTCATTTTAAATAAAAACATTCTTTTTTAAAAAAAAGGAATCATTTAGTTTTTATATCAATGTAGTGTAATTTAGAATACTTCTCAGCATTCCCACAGTCAATGCAGAAATATGTCTTGAGTTAGTCCCTAAATGCCCTCTGGTGACTATCTTCAAAAATGCAAGCATTGTTTGCTTTTGATAAGACTTCTTTTCAATACCCAGTGCAGTAGTTCAGGCAAATAACACTAAAATCACAAGAGAAAACAAGCAAATAGCAATTTCAGAGATCAAACTCCTAGGTTTAGTAGGCTTCCTTTAAGTTCTATTTTGTTTCTCAAGCCTGAGGTTTTAAGGAAATCAATGGCAATAGTAGTCTGATCCAACTCACAACTCCAACTGACATCATGTTCAAGACAGTTCCAGCAAAAATTCTGAGAGATCAGGATAATCTTTTCCCAGTCTAAAAAGTCTGAGGATGCACAAAATAAAGGCAAAGGCTCAGAACTGTTAGTAGTTAAGAAAATTAGAATCTTAAACCTTGTAGCAAAATACGTCATTATGCACTTAAATGAACCTGATAGCCTAGTAACAAAAAAGGTAATTTACTGTCTCATTTCCTTGAACTCATATCAATAGGACATTCAGTATAATATATTAAGACAATAAATATATATGTTTCATTAGAAACCTTCTAACAAAACACTGCATGCAAGTTGTGTTACTCTATCCTGGTTGAATATTATTCCCTGGAAAATATAAAAGGATTTAAATTTACTGAGACTAAAATAAGTCTGAGTGCATACACAAACATTCTAGCAATGAGTTCAAGGATTGATTTTGTTGAAGCTGATTTTATTCAAAATTTCTGTATTGAAAGATAAGGTATAACTTATGATAGTCTTAAACTCACCACAAGAGCACAAGATTCCGTGATAGAATAAATACATAAACAAACAGAGAAATAAAAATCACACCTTACATCTCAATTCTGTTTATGGAATCTGACCAAAAGCAAACTATTTTTCTGTGCTTTAACAAAGAAATGCTCACATTTTACTGCACTCTGAAAACACACCTAGAGAATAACAGCATGCAACATTCACATTAAGTACTGATTTGATTTGTTGCATTATCTCAAATGTATCAGTAAACAGTGAAAATCATGTCTTAATAAAGACCATCCTTGCTGTGTCAACAACTTAATCTTAACAAAAGGGCTTGAATTGTGCTGAGTGTGTGAAAATATACCAAATCATGAGGTTTCCTAAATTGCAAGTGGTTTCATTATACTCAAAGTGTTCACAAAACCAAATATGTCCAGACAACTAATTTAATTCACCAAATGTAAGCACTGTCATAAGAGAGCACAAAGGGAGCCACTGGCTTAAACAACACTCAAAACAAGACTCCCAAACCTATGTCTATACTACTGTAAATATAAGTGGTAACATAGATGGTTTACGTTAACTTTCACCAGTTTAGAAGTTGACTAAATTACCAGAAGGTCTCAATGAACATTAGTATTGATTGGGAAAAAGTGGTTTAAGTGCTCCTTGACTGTTTCTTGGATTAAGAAATAAGATTTATTTGCTTTACGTGTTTCTATGTTATCTAGCGTCAGGGCTTGGGGTGCTGGAATAGGTTCAGTGTTTGTGTGGGAGACAATTATAATAGGCAAGAAGGTAGGCTGAGATAACTCCAGATATTTCAAATGCACATAAAATTAGCTTCTGTAACCATCAGTTTTACCTTGTCATCTCTTTATCTTCCCCGGTTTCTCACTTTTTTAGCTGAATCCACAAGTTTTATCAATTTTTTTATGTTTGCAATTTCTATAATTTTCTATGTTTTTATCACATACCTACCTTAATGTGATGCTGATACTGATAAATAGTATTTCTTATTAGATATAGCAGGTGAAATGAAAAAGTTCCATGTATTGGAAATTGTCAATAGCTTTGTTTTTACATTCACTGTATTTTTGGTGTTGCTGGTGGCATTGTTATAGACAAAGGAACCCTGCCCAGCTTGAAGACCATACTTTTATCAAGATGAATCTGGAATGTTTCCTAGGTTATACATCTGCTTGCTCCATCTAATTTACATATCAGAAGATATGCTGACCAGGGGATATGGAGAGTAATTATATATATTACAAGTTGTTAGGCTACTATTTCTACAACTGCCAAAGACTCATCACCAACACCCCCTAAATCTAAATAAGCTTCTGGTTAGCTGGCTGTCAGAGCAAGTTAGAATGCTTGTGTGCCAGATATGACTAGCTGTACTGTGTTTACATGCTATCATGGACATATGGCAAGACTTGTCACAGGCTAAACAATTTGCCACTGACTAGAGAACAATAGGTTTTAAAAATTCTAAGATTAGATGTTGCACATAAGATTCTTTATTTTTTTTAATGATTTCCTGTTTATTAATAGCTTTTCATAAGCTGGGTTCATCTTGTAAATGAGCTTTGGACAAAAGCAGTGATAAAGACAGATTGAAAATAAATGTGTTACCTTCAAGGGACAGAATCTCTTCTTACAGTAGCCTCTCCAACTGGTGCTTCTGTCTTGCCCAAACGTTCAGGAACAGAGGCAAGACAGCAAAATGCCACTGTGTTTGTTCATACCATTCTTCATAAGTGAAACGGCATGTTATACTTAGAACCACACTGGAGAAAGCCATGTAAGTTTTGCTGCTATAAATGTGGCTTAATACATATCCAACAGTGAAGAGAATAGCTGTTTGGTAGTATAATATCTTGTACCTTAGTTTTCAAGAATTTCAAATCATTTATCTGAATTTCAGCTATCGTTTGGTATCCACCAGTACTCAGGCCAATTACTAGAGAAGAATGAGGTTTCAAATGTTTCCCCAGAGAATCCGGTATAAAGCTGGATTTTTCTTTGCTCATTGTCCCCCTCAGGAATGATGAAACATTAACCCAGGTCTTTTATACATACATTGAGTAAGTGTATAATATGGTGTCAGATCCAGAATGTTTAAAAAAAAATTAGCAGAGAACACGTAGTCTTAAGTAAGTGGATGTATTGCTCAGCAGTGAATGCCTTTAAGAGGCAGCCTGTCATTGTGAAGTGGAGAGAACACCACCTTGGTGCATCCGGTTAAAAGTGCACTCGTATATAAACCTTATGGCATTGGTCTGAATTTGCACTGTATCCCCTACTTGGTCAAAATTCTACTTGCTACTCATGTAACATTAAAATGCAACATTAAAATTCTCTGACAGATTTTCAGAAGTGTCTGGACTGGGTTAGTCCTTTATTTTTTAATGGCGATCTATTGGATATTTTAGAATCAACACCTCCACAGAAGGCGTTGCTCCATCTACTCACCCAGCCAGGTGTTTATGCTGCATTCAGAACAGTAGGACACTAAAATTGTCATTGACTGCCATTTAAGAAATGTGGGATGTCCAGCAGAAGCACAGGAGACCTTTTATGTCAATGCTCTTGAAGTGATCAGGGCAACATTTACCCCAAGTATTGGTTCAGATGTAATTCTACCTTTTGATTTTATGTAGCTATACTGAGATCTCTTTGCTCATTAAAGTGCATGCTCAAAAAGGTACATTTCTGGAAATGAATGACATGTTAATATAGGTATCTAAGCTCATGTTCTAAACTTTAGTAGCCTCTTTCAAAAAGTACTCTTTATCTTCAGAAGTATTTATTTATATCTTTCAAGTCAGTAGCTTTGGCTTGAATAAAGTGAATGATGGTAATAACTGTGATGAAATGCCTCGTAATGATTGATATTGGATGAAACAGTACCCAATATTGAAGCCTCCATCAGCAATGTTATGGTGGGACTAGAAAAACTTCATTCATGTGATTTAGGCTATTGTTTACCTCTACCTGAAAGTAATGACTTTTGCAAAAAAAGGCTTATGTTAATTGTTTATTATTATATAATTTGTTTCAAAACATACCTAATCATCTAACTTCTCCATAACAATTGTGAAATATGCACAAATGCACAAACACAGGAGAAGACACAGCATTATGTTCATTAATGGAAAATATTTTGAATATTTAGGTCAAAAGAAAATCAGGATAAATTCAACAAGGAATTAAATTTCATTTTTTTGTTAAATTCAGTAGTCCTCTGAAATCAATACAGATCACACCCAAGGTTTTCCAGATGTTCAGAGTCCTGATGACATTGGAAAATAATTGAGATTGCACTGTGCAGTAGATAAATAACTCCTTTTTTATTCTGCACCACTCCTCTCTTTTTCAGTATTTTATCCTTTCTGTGTGTACATGAAGAGATTATGGATATGATCCTCCTGTCAGTTACACTGGTGATGTGAAATGACTGATTATGATATGGAATAAAATTTAAGGACTCTACATAGCCTCTAGATCAAATGTAGGAACATAGCTGCCATAAAAGTTCTGTAACCCTCCAGTTCACAAGCTTTTCGTCTTCTTGTTTTTCATTATTAAAAGTGGTCTTTAAAAATACCAGATGTTCAGTTGTTGCCTTGTGCATACTTCAATATGACATCCAGCTTTCAGTACAGAATTTCATTTTAGAAGCTAAGAAATTAAAAACTTTAATCTTTCATGAGTCAAAATGTCTTTGAATTTGAGTTAACTGAACGCTGGAAGTTAAGAGAAATCTATAAATTAAAAAAACCTACTAAAATACAGAACTGTGCTTGCAGTAGTGCATCTAACAAGAGATTTTAGGTATTCTATTTGCTGTTCCTATTTAGAGCTGTTATATTAGCTATACAAAGCGATTATTAAACATACTGCCCAGATTATCTAAGAACCATCTGAGTATTCATATTCATTAATCTTTCAATTGCACAATAGTTAGCCAAAAATTAACACCTCAGTTTACTGGTGACAAATACGTTTTGATGACTAAACTGCCTACAGTTAAAACATGACTTTTTTAGACTTTATAGATTTATTTTTATTCTTCAATAAATAAAATAAAATAAAATAAAATAATAAAATAAAATAAAAGTCGCTAAAAGTTATATAGTGTTTCAGTGTTATTTTCTATAACCCTGATCTAGTTCCATGTTTGTATCCCAGAGGCAACTTATTATGCATCATCTTACCAGACTTTTTCTTTTAATTTTTTACAGAAATTGTTCACAAGACTTAATAAGATTTAATAGAAACGATTCTTCAGTTACATTAGAAAGTTCCATAACTCTATTTAACTAAATCGTCTTAAAAAAAACCCATTGCATTATAGATCTCTTAACTACGATCTCATCACACTTTTCGAAATATTTCTTCTTTATTTTTGAGAGATTAAATTGGCCCACTATCCACACTGTGATAAGAAATGAAATTGTACCAAACTTCCACGGAATACGTGCATTATTCCAGATAACACCGGACAACTTATTAAGTGTTTGTTTGGGATTAATGCAAAAAAAAGTAATCGTACCAGAATTTTTTTTTTTATTGCAGTGACATCTAAAACAGAAGGTTGTTTTGTTTTAGTATGAAGTGATCGGTGTGCATTACAGATCCAAATGCTGTTAAAAATACACATTTACAGGTGTACAATGCCCTAAGAAGAAAGAAGGGCTGAGACTATTCTGCAGGTGCAGACCATAATAAGAGGAATTACTTTTGGTCCTTCTCCACTTCTTTTCCCTATCAAATCTTTGCAGTATCTCAATTCATATTATGTATCATTTTTACCTAAAGCATATAATGCATATATATATGTATCTACTTCTTCGATGAATAAAACATGAGATATAATAACTTAAGAGAACAGAATACTTTAATTCCAGTATTTTAGCTGTGTTACAATCATAAGAAATGTCTGGAAGAACAGATAAAAGGAGATAGATGTTTAGCCTTTTTATGAGTAACATGCTAACATACGATTAGGTTGTAATGGTTGTAACTTAACCAAACTGTTGTATAAAATATTTTGTTTAGCATTCATTAAAAACTGCTAATGTTCTTGTGTTTTTTCATGGACTATATTTTTATGCATATTATTAGTGGAATACAAATATGCTAAAAAGCAAACAATTTGGTGTTATAATGTGGAAAGAATTTTACACCAACCTTATTTTTAATTTGTATAGGAACATTTTTACCACAAATTCTATATTTTAATAATGCTATCCCAATTCTATTTTTTAAACTAATTTTGTCACTGTTTTGTAACAGAAAGGCTGTAAATATTATAGATGTGGTAAACTATTATACTTGTTTTCTTATAAATGAAATGATCTGTGCCAACACTGACAAAATGAATTAATGTGTTACTAAGGCAACAGTCACATTATATGCTTTCTCTTTCACAGTATGCAGTAGAGCATATGGTTTACTCTTAATGGAACACTAGATTCTCATTAACATACCAGTAGCAATGTCAGAACTTACAAACTAGCATAACAGGGAAACGGAAAAACTTATAAATTAGACCCTTTCAGTATTACTGAGTAGGAAATGACTGATGTTGTAAGGTACAATATTTAGCTAATACAGTGCCCTTTTCTGTGTCTTTCCTCTCAAAAAATACCCACAACATTTTCTTGTTATAAATACAAATACTGAGGTACATTTTTTTATTACTTTAAAATTATTGACATTCTTATAATTTTTAAACCCACATTTCAGTGTTTTTCTTTCTCATGCTTTGTTTTACATAATCTTCCTTTTATCTAGAATATATTAATATCGACAACATTATGGGGAAAATAAAAAGTTCTCACTTTTAAAAATGGATTATCCCTTCAGAAAGTCCAGTGAAACAAATAGGAATTGCAAGACGAGCAACATAGCTTCCTTAGCCACTCAGGATCATGCAAAAGCAATGGATGCATCAGACCACTGGGTCATCCCATGGGGACAAAGTAATATATCAGATCTTTTCTGGAGTGGTTTGGTGTTGTCTGCCATATTAAAGATAGTTCCCCTAACTTGAGAAGCCACAGCTGGTTTATGCCACTGAAGTATTTTCTCTTTTTTACCTAATGTCTCCCAGTTTAGAAGTGTCTGTGGCAGGACAGCTGTATGTCAAAAATATGTGCTGTAAGAAGGGTTGGTCTAAAAGTTTCTTATTTTCTGCTTTTACAAAAGAAATGAGTGTGAATTCTGAGTGTGAGTGAATATGGCACGAGCAGAATGAAAGCTGAATGTGAGATGAGTATTTCCAGTTTAAAAATTCATAACAAGTATTATTTCCCTCTGAAAGTAAGAAGGCAAAGCAAAAAAAAAACCTGCAACAAAGCAAAAACAATGCAATTATACTGCATTCCATTCAATACTGTTATCTTCACATTTCAACACATCAGTGATACAGTTGGATGACCTGATTTTTGTCTGCATCCAGGTCACTGCAAGACCTAAGTTTTACTAAATTAAACTGTCTAAGACTAGGTCAGTTCAGAGTTTCATGGGAACTGAAATACGGGACAGAAATTCCAAACATTTGATGGCACAAACTCTTGAATCTCCAGTCCCTTAGCTGGTTGCAAAACATACTAAGGAAAAGAAAGTACCGCATTTGAATAGCTTCAGCATGGCTGCAGTATTTTTACCAACAGTGAGTTTCTCATTTCAGAAGCAGCTCTATGTGATCCACTGAAACTATATTAAGTAACACTAGGAAGATCACCACACATTACATTAAGCAAGACTAGGAAGATCACCACAATCTTGTCCTTTATGTAATTTTACTTTAAAAAACATGTCTACAGGTGGTTTTTAGAAGATTAAGATTGTTACACTTTGTGCAGTGTAGTCTTGATTAAAAAAATCTATGTGTCATTAAATATAAAAATACAATTTCAGGCTTGAACGTTTAAGTTAATGTAAAGTTTCCTCAGCTTAGTCTGATAAGGATTTTCTTCTTATTCACTCTCAATTATTTTTTATCTGCCTATCCCTTATTCCTTCATTTATTTTTTTAAAATTCTACAATGTGTTCTTCTGGTTTTGCCATAGTAAGTGAGGTCTCTACAACCACCAGTTAAGGATTATGTGTTAAGACCTAAGCCAAATCCATCTCTACTCCTTAGGGTTTTTAGCAATGATATCTAATGCAGGCAGAGGACAGTGATATAGCAGTGCAAGACCTGTTTACACCCAGGTGTCTCTGCGTGTGTGTCTGAGTGTGTGTGTGTAAATAAACGCAGTAAGGCATACTTCATTTGCAGAAGCCTATTCTTTCATTGAGAGGAAGTCATCAACAAAAACCTCTAATTATCAGACTAGCTTATCTTCTCTTTTTTCCAAGTGTATTGTATACTTGCACCGAGTGAACCCTTATCTCACCTCATCGAGGATATCTAAGCCGAGTATCAGTTTAACTTCAATAGCACAAACCGTTATTGCAATTAGTTCTATACTAATTCAGCAGTGATGTTTGTCTTTTACATATTTTACTAGAAGTAGTACATCCATATCATTTGGAGAAGATAGACAGGGTAGGGAGAAGGAGGCTTTGCAAACTCATTTAAGTTTATGAAGCAGAAAGATGATTGCCCTAAGCACAAATTGCTTGTTAACTCTCTATTCTTTCACAGTGAACCTCTGCTAAAGAAATACTCTTTTTACCACTCACCTTTGCACTTCAACTTTATAGAAACATCTTGCTATTGAACAGCAACATTGCTAAGTTCGATAAAAATAAAACGCACGGGGTTGTTTATTAATTCAATGTAGTGTGTGTCGTTACTTGATCTGGCCACTCCCTTGTTCGACTATACTGCTTCTACAGGGAGAAATCAGTGTTTGTGAAGAAGCAGCATAGTAATTTATAATTACTTTATGATACAGTATGTGGTAATAAATGTCTCTGAATGAAGATACTGATTCAAAGAGATAATTAAAACATATGTCTATCCGACCCTAGTTCCTGCCAGCTTTATGTAGCTGCTATGCTGCCAGTATCTTTTTTGTATTTAGACAAAGAAACTCCAGGGTGTATTAGCAATACTATTTAAAACAATTGATGAGATAAGCATTTGTTCCCAACTGGACAGTTACAACACTCTTCCAGTTCTGGGAGGCTTGTATACTATAACAATGGTTTCTTTTCCAAAAAAAGCTTTACTTCATTGAATTTCCATTGGTGTTAAGGCTTTAAGACTTAGCATAGGCATCATGCAATTCTAGATACCTTCTTCATGAAAGAAAATTAATTAGAGAGCAAAGGAAGCCTGTGTGCTTATCATTTGATCAGGTCATTGACATAAGTGCTTCACACTTCTTAAAGCCAAAAGCTGTCTTGTACACCTGCTCAGAATTCTCATCAATTTTAGCTAAGAAAAGTCAGGTCTTTTAAACATGTCCAGAGAAAAAGGTGGCAATTGTGATGGGAAAGAAAAAATAGAGAAAGAGGTGTTGCAAGATCTTTATCTTGATCTGGCTATTTGTTTTTGCACTGATGTATGTAATGAAACAAAGAGGATTTAATCGTGGCAAACAGATGCCTATTGGCACCCCGAGGGATCTTATTTTATCTCTTACAAGCCTTTTTTGTTTCAGGTTGCAGTATCTTCTTTTCAGCCAATCCACAAGACTGAGTTTCTTACCTGGGGCTTAAGCTTGTGAGGCGTGAAGCTCTTTTGTTTTGACAGGTGCTCTTTGCTACTCATCAGCCTAGCATTGGTGGTGCTAAGAAACAAGACAAACTTTAGATATGCTAATGACTGTACTTACCAAAAATCTGTTTGTAATGAGTTTTACTATCTTACTTCACTTTTAGTTCTTAGGATAAATGGATAAAAACAAACTGTGCCCATAGAAGAATCAGAAAGTTGGTTGCTTTTGTGCACTGCAAGAATTTCTGCAGTTTCTGTAAAACCTCTGGAGTAACGTGAATATCATAAACTAGTATGTAAAAATTAGATTATAATGCCTTGCATAGTATATCTGCATGCAAATTTTTCCAAACATAAAGAAAATACAGAGCAAACTTAAAGTAGTCCTTCAATCAATGGCTTCCCAACTCTTCCAGAGAGGGACATTCTTTTTTTGTTGACAAGCTGCCCTGCATCTAAGGTATTATTTGTTTTAATCCTTAACTGGGAGTCTGGAAGGTCATTCTAATATCAATAATAAATTTTTAGGATGAAAAATTGGGCATTCAGGCCTTGAAGTTACCAAGCAAGTTGTGAAGGCAATTACCTTGCCTTGCCTTCCCATCCCAGGATCCTTCATCTCTGAGATACCTCATAGGTATCATTTGATGACTGATTTCTAAATTTTTTTGCCCATTTAATAACATGTAGGTGATGTACATGATCTTTTGTGGTTTAGAGGAACTTTAAGGGCTCCAAATGTGGTTAAAATATATGGAGGAGTAAGGAATACTGGGTATAGAGAAAAGGCAGGGAAAAGAAAAGAAAAGTCACCAGTGTTCTGTAGTTAGTGGATAGAAATGAAATGCATGATAAAATGGAGCAAAATCATTAGTAAATGATAATTCAACTGCAATTTGTTTCCTTGTTTAGGTATTTCTATCAAGTTTTTTAAGAACATTTTTCCCAGTGACTTGAGTTTTTTCCCAGTGACTTTGACTTTTTTGTGCTTGTCTTCGTACTTTAAAGTAAATAAATAAATAAGTACATAAATAAATAAGAAATCACAACTGTGGAACCTTCCAAAAACAAAAAGCATCACTTCTCTGAAATCTATTCAGATCTCAGTGATCTGAACTGTCTATGAGAGGTCAAGAATTCTAGTAACTTGGACTTAATTACTTCATGATTGTCTCACCTCTAATTTTATCCTATGAGTAGACTTGGGGAAAATTACATATTTCATAGTCCTGCTAAGACACTGCCTAGAAAGGAAGATCCTGCCATCTCCATTTCAAATAGCCATGAAAGAGTACGTCTTTCTTAATTTTCTCACTTTGAATAAATCTCCTTCCCTATTATGATTAAAGCAATCACACAAAATCCATGCCAACCTAAAACCAGAGTGCAGTACCACTTGTCAGAAAACACAGATTTTAAAATGTCATTCTTTTTCTTGTAAAAGCAAACTTATTTTTCTATCTGTGAAAGTTAAGTGTATTAACCTCTGGTTTTTGTTTCTGTAAGGGGAACTTCATACTTGAAAACATAATTCTGCATACTCAAGATGGAAAAGAAATTATCAGTTTTATTAAGAGCTTTCAAGAGCTACATTCAAATGTACAGGGAGAAGGAACATTTGAAATTTGAAAAGGAACATTTGTCCACAAGAACACTACTTACCTATGACTGAATCTTAGGAGATATTTTTACTTAGTGCTGGCAGGGGCTCATCTTTCAAGATTCATCCTGATGTTCCATGATTTCACTTCATTTAGAGACTATGGAAAGCTTGAGAGTTGAGTGAATCCTGCTGAGATGTGACCTGTGATTCCAGAGACTAGACGGGGAGGTGATTTGAGACAGCCAAGGTAGCTTTACCAAGGGTAAGTCCTTCTGACTAACCTAGTGGCTTTCTATGATAGGGTGACCCACATCAGTGGACACAGGAGAAGCGATGGATGTAATCTATCATCTGAACTTCTGTAAAGACTTTGACATAGTCCCCAACATCATCCTTTTCTCTGAATTGGAGAGATTAGGATTTGATGGGTGACCTGTTTGGTGGAAAAGGAAGTGGCTAGATGGTCACATCTGGAGAGTGATGGTCAATGGCTCAATATCCAGTGAAAAGTGATGTCCTTCAGGGGTCCATTCTGGGACCAGTGCTGTTTAATATTTTCATCAATGATATAGAGAGAGAGATCGAGTGCAACCTCAGTGAATTTGCAGATGACACCAAGCTGAGTGGTGCAGTAGTCATGCCAGGAAGATGTGATGTCATCCAGAGGGACTTGGACAAGCTGGAGAAGTGGGCTTGTGTGAACATCATGAGGTTCAACAAAGCCAAGTATAAGGTCCTTCACATGGTCTGAGGCAACCTGAGATTTCAATACAGGCTGGGGAACAACGTGTTTGAGAGGAGCCCTGCGGAGAAGGACTTGGGGGTGCTGGTTGATGAGAAGCTCAACATGACCTGGCACTGTTCACTGGCAGCCCAGAAGGCCAACCATGCCCTGGGCTGCATCAAAAGAAGCGCAGCCAGCAGGTCAAGGGAGGTGATTCTCCTCCCTCTACTCTGCTCTCATAAGACCCCATCTGGAGTACTGCATCCAGTTCTGGAGTCCCCGGCATAAGAAAGATATGGAACTGTTGGAACAGGTCCAGAGGAGGGCCACAAAAATGATCAGAGGGTTGGAGCACCTCTGTTATGAGGACAGGCTGAGAGAGTTGGAGTTGTTCAGCATAGAAAAGAGAAGGCTCCCTTACAGCAGCCTTCCAGCACCTGTAGGGAGCCTACAAGAAAGCTGGGGACTTTTTACAAGGGCTTGTAGTGATAGGATGAGGGGGAATGGCTTTAAATTGGACGGGAGAAGAATTAGATTAGACATTAGGAAGAAATTCTTCACGATGAGGGTGGTGACTCACTGGTTGCCTAGGGAGGCTGTGGATGCCCCCTCCCTGGAGGTGTTCAAGGCCAAGTTGGATGAGGCCTTGAGCAGCCTGGTCTGGTGGGAGGAGTCCCTGCAGTGGGGTTGGAACTGGATAGGCTTTAAGATGCTTTCCAACCCAAACCATTCTATGAGTCTATGATATTGCTGATCTATTGTTTTTTATTACATTTTTCAGATATCCTCAATGAAATCGGTAGGAAGGAGAGAGGAACGCCTTCTGACTTTACCCTAGTTCTGTTGTTTCCAGGTGGCCGTAGGTTTTTGTAACCTTGTACAGGTAGATGGAAGAAGTCTTGCAATCCAGATCAAAATTTACATGAAAATACATGCAAGGAGGAGCATAAACATCTGCAACAACTTATTAAAAGTCAATAGAGACAGACCGAGCTGACTAGGCTTGTTGGTAAATGTCTGGCATACAGTGAGATGTGCCTCAAAGCGTGTCTCCATCAAGCTGGGATCACTGACCTCAGTGGCTTTCAGGTCCAATTTACATTGCTGTTCGTTAACGTTTCCTGGATGTTAGACTGGTCACAGAACTAGATTTTGTCCTGGACTACAAAGACTAAAAATTAACTGAAAACTAGTCTAATGTTAACCAATAAACCTTTTATTTGTTTGTTGATATTTGTTTTACTTTGTTTTTATTACAACATTCAATGTCCTGTTTGCAAGTGTTGTAATACTGGGGATGTTTGGGGGCATAGCTGCATTTCTGCATAGGAGATGAACTGCAGGGTCAGCAGAGTTGGAGCTTTATTCCATCATGTGGAATGATTCCCTTCTTCATTTCCTCCTCTAATCAACTCTGAAACAGGAATGTAAGGACGAATTAAGTATACCAGAAGAAAGTTAATACTTGAAGCTTGTGGAACAGAGTTGTTCTACAGGTCTTATAAGAAACAGCTTCCCTCTCCTGAGTGGCTTACTAGGAAAAACTTCCGTGACTGATGACCCTATGTTCTACACATTCTCCAAGATTATGACTCTTCTGACAGCAGGTCATCCTTTAGCAAGATTTCCTGGCTCAGAAGTGAAGCTGGACAGCTTTTAACAGAAGGAAGATGCACATTTCATATATTGAGAGTTCTCAATCACTGAGCAAAATTTGCTAAGTGACAAAATAGACCCTTTACTGTTTGAAGTGTTTAGTTAAAGATTTGAGTTCTTTCTACAAGATTCAATCAAAAGTTCTAGGTATTGATAGAGAACATAACTAGAATGAGATTCTACAGTCTATCCTGTGGAAGAAATTAAAGTGGCTATACATATTATTTCTCCTGAATCAAGAAATTAATTGTCTCTATAAGCCTCATCTCTGTCCTTTCATCCTGTTATTTTCTGGATTTGTGGCAACTGCATCAAAGAGTATCTACCAGCTTGTCTTTGCATGTCCTGCATGTTACTTCCTTTCTGAGGAACTGAGGTTAACATGGTGCTTTCCTTGTCTCTTCTCAGCAGGTTTTTCCTAGTTGTTTGACAAAGCTTCCGGCTTTTTAAATGTGCTATGAAATATTTAATTTGATTTGTCTATTTATATTTTTTGCTGCTTCAGGGTACTGTTGGATTCAGCCCATATTGTCCTTGGAAAAATGCAATCAATGTGTAAATGTATCATATATTTTCTGGAATGTGAACAATATAGATATACATCCCAGATTGCAAAATCCACCTTGATTTCAAGTCTAATCTGTTTTCCTTTTCTGCTTTGATTTCTAGGGACTGCTGGCACAAGATATATAACTACAAGATAGAATTGCTATAAGCAGTGGAGATCATCTTGGTAGCAAATTTTGCCTTCAAATTGTAGGAGGTGAAAGGAGAAACTTGCAGATGATTATGCATCCTGCTGAAGGAGGTCATCTTCTTTCCCCAACTTCCTGAAGGTGGATGAACTTTCAAAAATTTCACAAATAGGGAAATATACAGAGAAGGTGTTATATTTAGGATATTTGTTCTTTTTCCAGAGACTTTTAATATCCATTGATTTATTAAAACAAACATACAAACAAACAAAAACTCTAGCTTAAAAAAAGAGAGGACAAAGCTTTTTTCGCCAAGAAGTTCGATCACATTAGATTTGGCTCTTAAAGGGTTAAATTGTAAACCAAGGTGCTCAATTTTCAGGGAGATTCTAGGAATTTAAGTGGCAACGGGAGTTTGGACTTACTGCTGGGATAGGAAGTTGGATGGCAAGGTTCAGCTCTTATGAGGGAATCTAAGAGTAAGCCAAGAGGCCAGAAGGTTAAAGGGCAGTGCTCAGGCTTCCCATTAGCTCCAGGGACTCCAAACATTCAAGCATTCAGTGGCTCTATTCCCTCATGACAATCAGATGAATGGCCAGTGAGGATGTGGATCTAAAACTGATCCTGCTTTCACCTCAGTGTAACTTGTCACCCACCCTCATTCATTTAAATATAGGCAATCACTGAAGAATAATTCTGCCAAAAGTCATAGGCAAGAAGAATTAAAGAGAAATACAGTTTCTCAAATGTCTTTAAGGCATTTATTTTGAATTACAAGCAGAAATGTAGATAAAACCAGTGCATGATCAGAGAGCTTCAACTCAAATGCATATTTTCCCATGTCTGTATGCAGTAAGGTATATTTTGCACTAAATATAGATTTTTGAAGACACAGCTTATTAGAGCTCCTTCGAGGATGTAGCTTACAGGGCTTACTGTAGTTCAGAGTGCAAGCTTTAGTAAATCATAGCATTAAGACTGTAAGTTAGGAAAGATGAGGAGAGATGTTGCAGCAATCATTCTACAGTAGAAAGTCTGATTAATACAGCAACAATTGTTAATGACACCAAGCAACTAGGCAATTTGTATGGTTCTGTGTGCTGCTGTAGTTAGGATGATAAATGTATTCTGGGTTTGTTACAAACATCATGCACAATTTTTTAGTTCACTTTCCATTGTAGATAACACGAAAGTGAGAACATCTTTGTTCACAATTCCATGTGTCTTCCCAATTGTTTATATTTCCCCATCTTTTTATCCTTTTTGACTCCTTTACACTCCTTTTACTTTATTTAAGCTGTTTCTATGATGAATAGGACTATATTTCAATTTTACCTCCTGGTCTCCTGATCTCTACACTAGTTTGCTTTTATTTCTTTGTGTTTGTTTTCAGTCACTGTGCCCATATATTTTACACTGTGACTGGTTTTGTGTGTTTTGAGTAATGGCTTCTGTAATTTCTGTTTCTTTTTTAGTAGAGGAATGAAGGCTTCATTTCTAAATCCTACATGGGCACTAGAATGCTTCAAGAAAATTGTATGCAATCGTTCTTACAACAGCATCACAGATTTTAGCACAGCCTGATTGAATACCCCCAGTCTAATTGAATATCTACTGCATGCTTTCACATTCTGGCTTGTTTACAATACACATATACAATGCGTCTCCTAACAACTCCACCAGGAAGCCAAAATTTGAGTTTGTTTTTTGCTTTAATTTGGCCTTCTAAAAGTTCACCCTGAAATCAATGAACAAATGAAAAATCTTAATCTAGATGTTTTAACCATGCCTAGAGGGCCAGAGTTTCACTCTCTTGCAAACAGCTTAAAGTAATGCTTGTAAAAACCTAATTTTGACTGTTTCTGGTTGCATTTGCAGTAGACAAAAGATTTACTCATAATCTCATATGCTGTGGCATATGAGAAATGCAAGTTTGACAACAGATATTGGTAACAAGGGACTTTTTTGTTCAATTATATTTTTGGCAGGAACTGATAGAGGAGACGTTAAAAACAAAAAGTTGTAAACACCAGCTCTATATAATGAATCTTTTAAACTAAAATACATGACGTTTAGCTCCCTGAGTGCTGAAGCGATATATATGAGAGTAGTTACTACGATTCACAGAGAGCCATCTTGCCATTTAAGTACACTTCCAACTACAGCAGCTGTTTTGATTCATATTCTGTGCTATAGCAAGGTTTATTTTAAAATACCAGGCAGGGGACAGGGCATTCAAACATCAATTACTTAACTGAGAGGATTCAGAAACTGAAGTGCTTGAAACTGAAAAGAAACACATGGCAAATATTTTGCTTCCTGTCACACAGGGGATCTGACACTGCAAGCTGCATGAGTGCAAAGCTCCAGTTCATCTGCAGTCAACAGGTGAAATACTGATATTATTGTAATCAACCAAAATCAGTCCTTCACCTTCCACAGGACTGATTTGACCACAGGGATGCTGTCAGAGCAGAGTAGGGTCAGGTCTCAGTCTTTAAATTCTTGATATTTTAAGTTGGATCTCTTACAGGCCTGTAAATAGAAAATAATTAAACGCTATAGTTTGGAGAAGCTGGAAGAATGACAAAGAATGACAAAGGATATCATACCTTCAAGCTCCTGGAAAGAGTGTTTCAATATTCACATTCATCTCTGCCACTGTTAATTGGAGTCAATACACATCAGTCCTCCTCTGAGAATTTGCATTCAGTTCTTCATGCAACTTAGTTGCGGCATATACATAGCAGAGTAAGATAAAAGAAAAATTGATTAAAAAATATATAGGGACATATAGTATCAATCTCTTGTTCAAAACAAAATACACATCTCAGAGAGTAAAATACTGGCCAGCAATTATTATGCTCTTCCTATATTTGGTGAATCAGCAAAAGTCCTTATCTGCCAGCTAGAGCAAAAAAGTCACCAGTCATGCAGCACGTAGGATTCTTTCCCTATGCCTTGGATCACACCCATGTGAGGATTGCCTGGATAAACGATTCGCTGAATCAGGCTCAGACAACACCTGGAATTGTTACAGTTTTCAGACATACAGATAGTTGAGAGCAACTTACATGTGGCACTCAAATTATCTTGTTAATGGTGCCATCTCCTGGTAACAATTTGCTGAGCTAATCTTTGCCCCCACAAACTTGATAAATCCTTACACTTTCTATTTTAATACCATGACACTGAAGAGAGGTAAACAAAATGATTTAGATTGTTTTGTCTGTTAATTTTGGTTTTATTTTTTAATAAGACAATTTCAGATAAAAAACAAGCTCTTATTAAACAGTGGTGCATTTTAGGAAATAACTTACAAGATACAGACTCAGGGTTTTCTGAAAAGATTGTATTTTTTCCTAATCAAAAAAGTCATTTTCACTTTTTGCTTTTATAGGTATCAAATAATATAAAACTGACTAAGGTGGATGATACAGAAGGTGGTAGATCTGCATACCAGTGCAGATTCTAAATGAGCGTATTTTGGGGCAAGAAATAGCGCAGTTCAGATTAGGTTCAAGAATGTTTGACAAATGAAGAAAGGACCTGTACAGTAGAAGAGACTGATGGTATGTATAAGTCAGTAAAAAAATCTGTCTTCAATTTTTGAATGGGACTAGTAATGTTTAAACACCGTGGTCAGAGCATTGAAAAGGCTAACATTTCAGGATATCTAAGAAATACAGTGCTGTTGAGTTTGGAAATATAAGACATCATAGAGGAATAAGTAAAATATCCAAGTCATGGATATAATTACTTAGTGTTACACAGAAGAAAAATGTTTATCCAACAATTTATTTCACTGATACAAAAGGATTAGTACCTTTATATTATGCCAAAAATATTGCAATTTTATTTTCTTTTTCAGACTTGGTTGTTACTAGGAAAAATTGCTTAAATGAGGTACGTCTATACATTTTATCAACAGAAATAATTTGTAACCAGTCTGGTGGTAGTTTGTCCTTCACAAGTCTTCTGTAAATAGTGATAGAATAAAATTTGCAAAGTGCGAAGGCTGGTATACGGGACAGTTCAGAACAATACAGTAGCTAACCTGACTTGAAATACAATGCCCGTAAATAAGTAAACTTAGTGACACTGAATTTAGCTTTCAGTATATTCAGATCTGATGCAAAAATTTCTGTTGGATAGCATGGCAGCTATCTTTGCAGAAACACACATATTCTCTTGAATGAATAGATAAGTTTCACTTATATGTGGGAATGGACAAGCATTCAGTGTAAGGACTTCACTGCTGCAGTTTGCTTTTCAAAGCAATATTTAATCATAGAATGGTTTGGGTTGGAAGGCACCTTAAAGATCATCCAGTTCCACCCCCCTCCAATGGGCAGGGACTCCTCCCACCAGACCAGGCTGCTCAAGGCCTCATCCAACTTGGCCTTGAACACCTCCAGGGAGGGGGCATCCACAGCCTCCCTAGGCAACCAGTGAGTCACCACCCTCATCGTGAAGAATTTCTTCCTAATGTCTAATCTAATTCTTCTCCCGTCCAATTTAAAGCCATTCCCCCTCATCCTATCACTACAAGCCCTTGTAAAAAGTCCCCAGCTTTCTTGTAGGCTCCCTACAGGTGCTGGAAGGCTGCTGTAAGGTCTTCATGGAGCCTTCTCTTTTCTATGCTGAACAACTCCAACTCTCTCAGCCTGTCCTCATAACAGAGGTGCTCCAACCCTCTGATCATTTTTGTGGCCTTCCTCTGGACCTGTTCCAATAGTTCCATAGCTTTATTATGTTGGGGATTCCGAAACTGGACCGATGGGGTCTCATGAGAACAGAGTTGAGGGGGAGAATCACCTCCCTTGACCTGCTGGCTGCACTTCTTTTGATGCAGCCCAAGAAACTGCTGAAGTTTTAAGTATATAGTAGAAGCCAAATATTGACTAGTTTGAAAGCAAAATAATGGTGGGACCAAACAGGAGGAATATCAAGAAGTGTAAATTAAGCAGGAAAAAAAGTCTAAGAGCAATAATCAGCTCAAATAAATTTTTAAGTGAGTTTATACCTCGTCTTTCTTTTTTTATATACCCCTAAGTATATCTCATTACAGTTTACCTGTGGGGTTTAACTTGTTTTTCCACTGTGCTGCCATCTTTCCGAGAAAAATTATTTGTATCTAGAGATAAAAACATTGCATTTGGCTTCTGCGAATTTAAATAAACTTATGAGTACATACTTTTCTTTGGCCAACTGTTCTAAAGAACTTTCATGATCTAATTTATATTCAAATAGATTTTTTTTGCAAGGTAACCTTTTTACTTTATAGAGATTATTTGCACAGTATGTTCATTATCAGTTGAAGGGCTATTAATTTCAACAAACATAGTTTACTTAGGCTTTCATGATGAATGCTTTTGAACTGAAAGTGGGGCATTCAACACTCTTCTGTGTAGCATTATTTTAAAATTTATCTGGAACTGGCTATCTGCAAGTAGCTGGGCAGCACTGCACTGTGAATTCTGCTGACAGGTAGCTGCTAGAAGTAGTATATTGATTCCCAGTTGTTGTGTATCTGCCTCTGTATTTAAAAATGTTATTTCTTTGTTATGAATTTTGATAGTGGAGGGGATATTTATTGTTCTAAAACACAGAGTAATTAGCAGCAGCAGCGGAAACTGAAACAATCTAACAGTAGACAGAAGGAGACATATCTACCTGAATTATTATATTTTCACATTAAAAATGCTATGAATGGCACATTACATATGCCTTATATGCATAAGGCTTTGTAAAAAGCGAGCAATCACTGATGAATTTTGAGAAAAAGGAATTTTGAGCCTCAGCCCTCGTTATGCATCTCTAATTCATTTTTGCAGATATCGAAGTTAACCAGTAGGTGGCAAGGTACACAAATACACAATGCTGCTTCTATAGCTGGAAGACTTAACAATTGTAAAACTACTTGACAGTAAGCCTGAAAGGATGGTAGCAGCAAAGGCATCTCTCTGCCGGGAAATGTCCTATAGAAATTCAGTATTTTCGGTCTTCTCAAAGGATGATTCCGTATTGAAAATTACAGTTTAACAATAAAGACTGCACTGAGTTGGAAAAAAGAAGCTGTTAATAAGTATCTTCTACAAAAAAAACCCAACCCAAACCAAAACAACCCAAAAAAGTGCGAAAAAATATTGGAAATGTAGTAAAAATCACAAAATCTTTTACTTCACAGTTATCATGCAAATCAGACAACACTAGGTCTGGTTACTGCATAACTCATGAAATTGGTAATAGCCTGGCATTTTTGTCTTTGGAGACCACCTTGAGATCAACCTAGGATGGCAATAGTTACCCACTTAGTGCAAAAGAGAGAGCTTTGGTGGATTCAGGCTAATGCACGATTGTCCACATCATAAAATGATGGCAGATACTTGGCAAAGTGGTTTTAAAAGGGAGGCTAACCCTGTGACAGAACAGTGAAGTTGTGCTACTTATACGGGCTTAATTAAAATGATATTGTCTGGATCTAGTCATACTTGTATACTTATTTTTTTGTGAATAGGGATTTAACTTCTATAGCTGTAAGAAAATTTTGTGCCCATATAAATATGTCTACTTAAGAGTCTGTGACAATGTAATTTTGCTGGTAAAAGCCCCAGCTTAGCCAACAAAAGAGTATAAATATTGAGAAAGGATTAGAACAATAAGCTAATAATTTTGTCACCCTTAAGGCTTTGAATACACGAATTAAGTCTGTCCAAAACAAATCAGACACGCAGTATGTGGGCCATAATTTTGAATAGCTATTATAGCAGAGTTATTAAGCATGAAAAATACTGCAGTATTTGTGATACGAGCCCTTCATCCTCTGCACTATCTGGCCTTCCCATTCTGTTGTCTCATGACCCAGAACTAGGGAGGTATTTTCTTCATAGGCTGTCTGCCCTAATGGTGGAAAATCTGGTAGGCAGTCTTCTTCCTTCTGTCCAAAAGCTGCTTGAGTTTCCTTTCTAACAAAAGCACATGGCTGCCCTGCAGTAAATCTGGAAACAGTGGAAGTCTCTGAGATGCAAAAGAAACTGGGTGGGTGAAAGAGGTTATGCAAGGGCAAAGGGTCCTGAGGCTTTTAAAGGAAGGGCAGGGAGTGTCCCCTGCCCCAGTCACTGGAGCCTCACCTTAGCCACAAGGTGCTTCCAGTGACAAGCAAAGTCAGCTTTGACTGGAAGGCCAGGAAAGGAGAAGCAGAAGAAATGATAGTCCTAGTATCAGTCACTGACGACTTTGTCCTCTTGATCAGAAAAGTGCATTACATCACAAAACCACAGTTTTTTTGGTATGGCACTGTGAATGATTTAAGTGCTGTCACCCATCAATGATGCACTTGTCCATTTTTGTGTTCTTTTGTTGTTATATTGAACTGCAAGATTGGTTTCTTGATATTCATTGAGAGGTCCTCCATGTGTTGCATATGGATAGGAGGTGCACGAATGCAATTAAATCTAATTTACTGTGAAACCATATTTTACTTTGTCATAGTACTTTGTTAGCAATATGCTAACAGATTTGTGCTGAAAAAGCTAGGAAACTCATGGATCTGACATGGCTAGCTGCTGCCCATTATGAGGACTCCAAGGTCTTTGCCTTTACTCAGCAGCTGATGTGTGGACACTGTGACCTCTGAGGCAACTGTGGTTGTAGTTGCAGGAAGTCTGTATATTTACAAGCTCTTTAAATGTCTGACAAAAAGACAATGGATTGTTATTCCCACTTCATGCACACAGTATAGCCTTTGCCTCCCAGAGAATATCTCATCTAAGGTTGCATATTCTTTGGATGGAACCAAGCTGACCTGGAAAGGTGAGAAAACCTGACCTAGTATGCCTACCTTTTCTTGGCTTTGAGTTCCAGATTACTGCTCTCTGCTCCTAGGTCATTCATTTACTTTCTTCGTCAGTTTGTCATCTTCAAATGGAGTTAAATATAGAAATGTAATGAGAAGCTGGATGAGAATATTGCACATTCCTGCATATTTTTTAATGTTGCACTTTCCAAGTGCCATTAATTACATAAGAAAACTAAGACATCTTGGGATAATGTCTGGCTGTGAAGGTACTCTTGTTTTGACACTGCTTTTGAGGTTTGGTTTTTTTTTTTTTAATATAAGATTGTTTTGAGCAAGCCAGTTCATGTATTTAAACTCATGTTGCCCCAGCTGTGAAGCATGAAGTGTGGTATTTTCCTGCTTTCTCACAGACAAGTGGCTAATAATCAAATTTTTAGAAAAGGTAAAAATTACTGTGCATCTCAGATATTGCAAGAAGGGAACATAATTCTGAATGTCTATTAGTTTTGCTTTGCATTCTTTTCAATTTATAAGTATGGATTCATCTTCCTAATCCTACAATTTTCTCCGAATTTCCTGAAATGTTGTGGTCTTGAAAATCAACAGTCTGTGAATTTTTTCCTTCATGATTTACTGAGTTCTGAGAATGAGAAGAGGTATTTAGATTTTAAATACATAATACTTTCTTACAATGGTTTGCTTGCTTCATAGGAACTCTTCCAACTTTCCATGAATGTATATGCATATACATCCATATGCCTTTTTTAGGCAAGGGTGGCTGTTTTCAGGCCACAATGAATAGGAAACAGCCATTATCAGACTCAAAGTAGTTAATCTTGAACTGGTCCACTTTCTTGATGGAAGTTTGATGTATAAAACTTCCCATTAAGATTAAGGTAAAGCTGAGTTCTGCCTACAAACATAAAATTAGTCCCACTAAGAGCTCCTTATTAAGAGTGCCTTGTTTCCCTGTGAAAGACTGCAGTCATCATGCTTTTACTAGTAGGTCTTATTTTGCCTGTTAAAGGTTTTACAGTTTGGGGCTGTGAGCCAAATGCCTTCTCTAACTTTTCACCACTTTGTGCCATGAAGATTCCTGACTGTACATGCTTTTCAACATACTTCCTTTTGACAGATTAAAGAATAAGACCCGTGGATATATACGTTTTAGATGAGCATGGGTGTAAAGACTGACTATTTGTGCTGTTGTCTTAAACATTGTCTTGAGTGCTGTGGCTCCTGCTGGGCTGACTGTGCCCTGGGGTAGGGGTGGGGGAGATACTTCCCCCAACCTTACTGCACATGTGGACCCAAAGGTTCACACAGAGGTTATTCTGGCAATGGTCTGTTGAACTGCCAGTGACCCTGGAGCCCGGAGACCCAACTCCACAACCTTCCCAAAGGAGCGTCTGTGCGTGCTCTGATTTGAGGACTTCCATAGCAAGACCTCCCCTCATATGCTAATATGAGTACCCACAACCCCATGGAACCCTCTTGAAAACACTTCAAAAGAATCAAGGACCACGTGCTCCTGAAGTCCACATTTTCCAGAGGCCAATGGGGTGGTGACATTTGCTCTCTTTCCCCCTGCTACTCTTTTTACTTTTTTTCCTCTCTCTCTCACACCTCTCACTACATCTCTTGCCCATGGCACTAGAGAGTATCAGATCAAATCCAAGTTCTGTATTAGTTTTGTCCAGCTGCCCCGAGGGTATCAGTCTGTGATCTGAACAGGTTGAGATCTGTTTTGGCAACTTCAGGAAGTTGCAACTCAGTGTGCACCTGAGTGTTGATTTGTTATATAAATAAAATAAATAAAATAAACATTTTTTTCAATCTCCAATTTGCCACACTGACATCAAAAGACTCTCCCTCTCTGACTGTGTAGGTCAAGGGGCCCAAGCACTGCTGGAGTTAGGAGCAGGACCTTAACAATGGGGTTTTAGCATCACCTTATTTATCGTTTTTATTAAGAGTCCTATTTGTAACACTCATATTGATCATCTGCGGTGAGCACATGTGGAGATAAGATGCCATGAGTAAAAGTGGTAGAGTTAGAAGCCTCAGCAGTCCTTAATTACACACTTAGGATCTTAAATCCTTTTTCAGAAGAAATCAAGATGCCTGAAACATCTAAAAATCCTCAGGAATTCAGACTTGCAAGCTCCTTATGCACTCGAGAAATGCAATTAAGGACTCTTACATGTGACTGGCAAATCTGACTCCAGTAGTGCAATATGTACACTCTCCCTCCTGCCCCTTTTCCAGATGTCTCCTTGTGGCAGAGGTGGCATAATGAAGCATTGCAGCTCTAATTCATAATTGGGCAAATTAACTTAAAACATCAAGATAAAAATTGTGCTCAGATGCTTTTGAGTGTCAACTAGAAAAGCTGAAGTGTTCTATTTTCACTCTAAGGCCAGTAACAATCAGCTGAGGGCTGAGACAATAACATCTTAAACTGCTGCAGCTCTTTACTTGGTAAATGTGAGACAGGTCCCTCAAGTCAATTTTTATTTTTCTTAGGAATATGTCAGTACATTTTCCACTTATTAAAGTTAGTGACCAAACTGCTCAAAATTAACTCAAGTTTTTGTGCGCCTAACTCAACAGTGGAACCAAAATGAACTACTTGCTTTTCAAAGGGTAGTTATTATGACTTTCTGAAAAATCAGTCCCTGTTAAAAGTGTTAGAGTTACTATTCATTTTGGAAGTTATATAGGAAAGTATTTAAGTTATAGTTGGCAAATGCATCAGAAATTCATACTGGAAAATAGTTTGTCTGGCTAGGAACACTTCAACCAAATCTGCCAATTTTTGTCAAACTTTGGCAGCATACAAGTGGTTACAAATTTTGGTATTTGCCTTTAAAGGCACGTTTTCATCGTGTCTGTTTTCCTCGTAGCTCCCTTGGTTGGCACACTGCCTGGCAGAGTTTTGCAACATGAGGCCTCAGGCTCTCCAGGCTCACGGCAGAGCTAGACGCCCTAGGGTGTAGGAACTTAAGTGCTTGGATGCCCAAGCAAAACATTTCATTTCATGGGATCTTTCAAAATAGCAGTTTTTCAGTCTGAAACATAAGTAGAGTTTTCTTAATTTTTATTTGTGAACAGATGGTATTCAAGTTTATAGATGTGTTTAGTAAGGCACCAAGCTAGTTTACACTTCTTATAACGTGTGCTCCCTGTTCCTCACCTAAGCAAAGCAAAGATTCAGTAAGAAGCACTGACAAATATTAGCTCACCCAATAGACCCTGTTTTCAGCATTCACTTGCTCCAGTTGCTAGAAATGAGCTAAGCAAAAAGCAAAGTGAAACTCTTGATCCCATTCAGGTGTAAAATTTGTCACCACCAAAAAGTACCTGATCTACCAGTACAGTTCCTCTGGTTGACAGTTGATTTAGTTGAACTCTTTCCCATCTGGCACATGCACAGTAAACCCAAGGAATATGAGACCTTTTTTTCAGATGCCATAAATCTAGTCATGAGGTAGAAGGTGGTGGGTGCACTATGTGGCTGGCTAAAATAAATAATAACCTAACTTTCTGGCGAAAAAAAGGAAAAAAATCTCTGGGAAAGTGATATATTCAGCAAAACCTGGGATGCCAAAGAGCTAGAAGGGCAGAGCTCCAGTTTGTCTGCATGAAGCAGAGCTTTTCCAAGATACCAATATTTTGGTAGACCTATCTGAATAATACTACACAATAATCCATAATTATTTAGCTCTGATGTTCTTCCCTACCTCTTATGGACTGAGGTAGTGTATGGGCGTTAAGCCATCTCATGATTCCTCCCTAGGGGTTTTCTTTTTTTCTCTATTCTTCCTGATTTCACAGGGTGCCAAGTATCATTCCTGTTAGTCCAGTAAGTTTGGGGTTTTTTTTTCCTATTAGCATTTTTCATGTCACCCGTGTGTCTTCATTGTCCAGGATAAATTCAGGTGTGCAGAAAAGTTGTTGGTTTATCCAATAAGAGAAAATAAATAACCTGGTTTGCTTAACTTCTCAAACAAAAAAAAGGCTATTGTTGGCACAAACCCCATGCAGTTATTGCTTTGCCATGTGGTCAGGATAGAGAATATTCTCACCTCTCTAGAAGCAAGAAATTAGGAAGGCTTTTCGGTAGTGAAATATACAGCTAGTTTTGAAGAGATCTTGCTAAACAGAGAACAAGGAGGTCTGAAGTAGTATCTGAGACGATGTGAGACAAGGCTCACTGACAGAAACTGCCTGGAAGGTGTAAATGGATGCTTGTGTGGCTGAGCAGATGCGTGACAGTTGAGCTGTGCAAGTTGCCCAAGCACATGCTTTTCATTCACTTTCTTTGCTGAGTTATTTAAACTGACTGGACAAGGCACGGGATAAAGAAAGTGTATCTGAATGAATAAAGAAAATGGTAGAAGTGAAAATGCTGCTTCTCTGCACTCTGTAGCTAAGCTTTGGCACAATAAACATGTCTACAGATGTACAATTATGTGCATACATGTGCTTGATATGCATATGATTTGCAGCAGTACAGCAGAAAAGGAAATACCATCAAGAGATCCTCAGGTCAATGTTTATGTTCAGCCATTGTTGCATTTTGCTTCCATGATGCATGCACAGGAACTATTGGCCTAATGGAAAATCTAAGGGCCATGGAAACATTGCTACAGAGCAGCCTACCATACCTCTCTCCCCCTGAGTAAAATGAGCAAAGGAAACATCATGCAGGATGACACAATCACAGATTTGCTTCAATAGGCTTTGATGCTGATGTATTTGGAAGAGCAAGTTTCCACTTAGGCTTTGAGTTAGGAATCATTGAACTCATCTGTCTGGCTGAACCAGCAAACAGTTCAAATTTCACAGTGCAACGTTTTTGAACGGCAACAGGGAAAATTTTAATTTATTGTACTGGCTAATGGCAAACTCTTTTCTGAAAAGCAATAAATATTTGCACAAGTACCTTCAGGTGATGAAGCAAGCTTCAGTGCTTAAAAAAAAACAGGCGTGGGGAGGAAAAAAGGTATAATAGACCCTTAGTAATAAAACAAGACTTCCTTTGAAATCATGTTTAGTAGCTAGTCAGAAAGTTTCTGTTGAGTAGTAATTTATTTATCTTTTTTTCTCTGCTCTGTTGTCAAAAAAATTATCAAAAGTGCTCCATGAGATTAAGTGAGTTTATCAACATAGGTCTGTGCTTAGCAAACCCTTGTGCATGCTAAATATTGTTACAGCAGAAACCAGTAGATGATGTGGTTTAGTATAAGTACTTGATGTCTTTCCTTCATTAAAAGTAGGGTCAGTTTTAGTTTTGTCACCTGGCTTCCTAGAGATATCATTGCAAGCTGCAAAGAAGTTTGCTTTCTCTTTCAGTCTCCTGACTAGTGTCCATGCTTGAGAATAGAGTGTCAGTAAACTATTTGATATTTCTGAGAATTTAACTGTGTTGCTCAAAATTACACTAACTGTAAATAAAACCAAGTCAATAACAAAACCCTAAACTGATAGTTACGAAAACAGATCTATAAATCGTTTACTAGTTATCACAGAGGAATGAAACAAAAAAATTAAGGCAGTTCTGTGAGGTCAGGGCTCCTTAAGAACAGTCATGATACCAGCATCTGAACAAAGTCTGAGATTCTGATAATTTTCCTGAACTTCCTTTTAGAAAAGTTACTCAGTTTCGCTTGAATCTTGGAGTTGCTAAAGAATGGAATCTGATCTTCATATATCCCCGTGTCCACCACTGCACCTTTAAGTGGATTTGCTTTTAACTATACATATACACTTGTACTGACAGAAATTCGATAATTAGCCTGAGTTTATTTTTATGTTTATTTTACAGCTGATTTAAGATTGAGGCTGAATCAAAAAGAAACAATGGCCAACAGCTGAGCCTTGTAGGAAAGTCCTAACTGAAAATATAGACATTACAGCATGACATTCAAACTGTGCCAAAGCAGAGTTATTTCAGAATGTGTCACAAGGTTAGTGCTATCAGAGAGCATCTTTCAGGGCGCAGCTGATGTGGAAAGGGATTTTTGAGCTTGAACTGATCTCTTTCTTTTATGGTAGTGGAAGTAGAGGAAAAGAGGTGGGGAGGAGGAAGAAGAGATTAAAAAGTCCTTTTCACAATACCTTTTAATTTTCTCTAAAATATATTTTTTCTTGTTTGAATACCTTTTAATCATTTCTTCCTCAGTACACGCTGTCCAGAAGAGGCGCAAAATAAGTACAATTCTGCTGGATTTGGTCATTATATGTATCTGGTACAAATTTCCTCTGGACAATGCTCTTTGAGAAAATAATGGATTTATCTGATGGAAAGCTCATGATCGTAACATAAAGACAAGATTTGGTCAGTTAAATTTTATCATGTAGCTCTAATTGTTGCACACTTCTGCCTCTCATCCCAGGTATCTCTTCTTTCTTAACCTCACTCTTCAATATCTGTACCAGCTATTCTTCTTCAGTGACAGCCTGTAACGTAGAATGATTTTCATCTTGTCATTGAATTACCCTGGCATGAGTTTTACAGTGCAGCCTGAACCTCTCACACAGTTTAAGCTAAATAGGTTAGTGTTGGAACACTAAGTAATTGTTAGAAATGAAAATTAGTATCTTTAAAGTTTTCAGCGGGAGGAGGGTAGGTGGGATCTATATTACCTTGTCAGTTTGAGATAATTCAGTGGAAAAGTAAAAGCAGCACATTTCTCTAAAAAATAAATTCCCATTAATTTCAGTAGTGCAAAATCAATGTACTCAACTTCCCTACTCCCTCAGTGTGTTCCAAATCTGATTGATTGAACTTAGGATAATTAATTGTCAGAGTGTACTTCTTACAAAGTGTGTTTTATAGGTACACAGGATAGTTGGCAGCATCTTACTACCTACCTCCACATGGGCTTATTAATGTTTAACTAATCTACTCTATCTACTTCTGATCCCATTCTAGGGATATTTTAAACAGAAAGATTAATCAAACAAACCTATTTTAACAAGACTTTTATTGAAAACATACACAAATTCAAAAAGCTATTTAGCTTCTGAATGTACATATTAGAGAATACTCATATTAGAGAATAATATTTTAAGAAAAGGGGAAATACAACCAACATATGCTACAGTTTACATTACTAAGGCATTTAGGCTTAAGAGCAAGTTATAGTGTGTGTGTATCTATATACACAAACACTTACACACAGGTTATCTGATCTGAAACCATACAGTGCTATGTAAATTTTATTTTCTTCAACACTAAATAAAGCTTTTACTGAAATGGTAGAAGTTGTTCACAGAACAGCAGTTATAATGTACTCTTCAAGAGTTTGCTTACAATTACAATACTTACGATGCTTCCCCCCCCCCCCCCCCCCCCCCGTCATCTTCATAGGAAAGTTCTCTCTTACCAAAATGAGGCTCAAGTAAGAAAAACACTAGTTTGCAAAGGCACCCTGGAGACAGGGTTTAATACATTAAATACAACATGAACCATTCACAATAACAAGTTTCGTGTTTCTGGGAACTTTTGTAAATACAACACGGTCACACAAAAATGTTTCTGTTGATTTGTCTTGGCAACTCAGATACATCAACAGTGTAACAGCATAACAGCTTTGTTCCCATCTGACAGAAAATAATGGCAGTTCTGCAAGGCAAACGTTAAACCTGACCGTATGTATTTATTAGTTCCACAGTGTTTTGACAGATTATAGGGGATGCAACTTAAAGGATGCTGACACGCTCACTGAGGGCTTTCATTTCTGTTTCTTCTAGCTTGGTGTTTTCATTATGGGTAGCACTTGAACTGATAAGGTGTGCCGGATATTGCAAACCATGTTCACCTGAATACTGTTCCCATCGGGAGTCATCACTTTCATGGGTAATGTAACGTTCCCCAATTTTACATTCCAGTTCCCTTAAATCTAGCCAGGTTTGATAGTCCTGAAATAAAATAACAGTATCAGTTTAAAATTCCTAAATAAATTACATTCCCTTCTACCACGAATAATATGCAAAGTGCTACTAACTCAGCAAGCTAAATGTCATGCATCTCTATTGCTCCAGAATGGAAAAATCTTAGAATTAATAAAAAACAAATTTTCCTATAGAGATAGGTTTTATCTCTAGAGGACTGTTTGATAAATTAATTTTTCTTAAGTATAGTATGGAGATGTTAACAGGTTGTTTTGCAGAATGTATGGATATTCTACAGATATCTAAAATACCAAAAGAAGGCATGGTGGTAAAACAATTCCTCACACTAGTCACAAGACGAATAAGGAAGAAGAAACATCTTTAAATCATACTGGTACATCTTAGTGATCTATATCAGATAGTTAAGACAGTTGCTCCATCTCAGTATAATGGTGCAGGATATGAATTCAGCTTGGGCTAGAAACTGTTTTTGTAAGCTTAGGCAATTACTGTTGTGCTCAGAGAGACATACACATCTAAACATCAAGGTACTTGATGAAAGCAATCAGTACTACAGTCAGCAGTAAGGCTGGAAACTGGCTTGGTTCTTATGCTATTCTACACCACTGTGCTCTGCAGCCTCTGATCTGCTTAAAGTATATCTCAAGTTTTATTCTCACCCAAAGCATCCATGAACCTGCAGTAATAAGCTGCCAATTCTAGCCCCACACAGACTAACCTCTTATCACAGCCCTGTATCGTTTTCTTTTTTTCTCCTCCACCTTGTCATTGCCTAAGATGTGTAAACTGAGGAAAGAATATGAGGTTCTCAGGATCTGAAAACATCTTCTGCTCTATAAATTTGCTTAGATCCTACAGCACTTTAAGAGGAAAACTTTTTATACACTTAGAGGCTAAATAAGCAGGAAAAACCACGGAATTTGTAGCAATACCTGTAACCACGGGTGGCTTAGTGTTTTGTCCACACTGTAGCGCTTTCTCATTTTCACTTGCAACAAATTATTTATAAGATCAATAGCTGGAAAGAAATAATATTGGAAAACATCAGTTTAAATATATTTGTTTCACTAGGACATACAGAGAGATAGACAGACGTGGTAGTTAGAAAAAGAGGGCAGCTATCCCTCTTTACTCCAGCTTTTTACAAACTGCACTCATTATTGATGTCATTATTGTGAAGATAACCATGCAACCCTTCCTAATGGGATTACAACTGTTATACTAAACAGTTGCCTGCTTCCTAGCACATTGTCTATCTGTGTGCTCATTTGCATGCATTCAGCAAAGTCTGAAAATAATTCAAACTTATTCAGCCCCCGCTCAAGTGAAAGAACCTCATGTAAATGTAGAGTATTCTTCGGGTACCACAGCACTTTACAGTAAACATATAGGGTTTTTTATATATATATTTCTTTTTATATATATATTTCAGTATCATATTTAGATGACTGACATCAGCACCCTCCCAGGCACTGAGTGGAGGAATCAGGTTTTTTAAGTCACAAAATCTTGCAATACTACTCTTTTGGACTGAAGATTGCCTCTACCTGCTAGTCAGCAGTCCGATGTTTCATAAAAGTGAGAGGGCTTCTTCACAAATTACCTAATTTGTGTTTTTGAAGGAGGCAATAATTTATTGAAGTTATGGGTATGTGTGCTGCGACACCTCAAGGGAAGAGGCCCATGAATCAATGATCAGTGCATGGAACTGCACTGAGCGACCCATTTGGAAAAATTTCTGGGGCAAGATGGCCAAGCCTTGAATGAATCTACTAAAGTAATTTACATTCTATTTTTTTTTTTTAAAAAAAAGGGTATAATGAAAGGTTAAATTCTATTCTAGGTGGTGTTAAATGGTTGGCATGTGTTCTGGGGAAAGCTTATTGTTAAAGAATGCTTGACCAGCCACAAGGAATTACAGTATCACTGTAATTTTCCCATTTCATCACAATGTCCCTTGGTTTGTTCGATTATACTGGTTTACTTCTTTATTTCTTTGTTTACATCATGGTGAGAGGGAAACATGGCATCACTGAGGGGGAATGGGTCTGAAACACATTGAATGGATGTCACTGTCAGGTTTTGAAGAAGCTGAATAATCACCTTGTCTGCTTTAAGAGCAGAAGGTGGGACAAAGCTCTTTAAACTGGTACATCTCTGAGGTTATATTATGTGCAGCAATATCAAAAAGCCTATCTTTTTTAACAAGGTCTTCCTCTCCCCAGGCTCAATTTGTCAGCTAGACTTTTCTCTATGTTTCTGCAACAAGCCAGAACAAAATGAGCACTATGTCCAGGAAAATGGGAATGCATATAGCATTCTATCTGAATATATGCAGTATGTCTGACAGATAAAACCATTCTTAGCATTAATGGACTATTACTAAAGTAGCCATGACTTCCTGGTGCAGAATATTATCTTGGGAATCAAGGCAATTGTAGGAATGAGATAAAACAAATTTCCAGGACTTTGAACAAAGAAGGCATTTCCAGAGGTTCTGAGCCATGCTTTTCTTGGATCAGATAGTCTTAATTTTACTTTTTGTGTTGTGGACAAACAGGATTTTTAGCTAATGTCTCTTTTAGTGTAAAGTCCAGTTCATACTATATTCTCTAACTCATTTTTATTTTGTTCCCCCTCAAAACATCTGTGAAGTTGATATGGGATCAGAAGCCATTGGATAGCCAACAGGACCCCTACTGATAAATGACAGCACTCTGAACTCAAAACAGTGTGGTTAATCTTTTTCCTCTTTATTGGTAAGAGAAGGTCCCTAGTTTCCAAGCTATGAGGAACAGACATGAAAGTAAGTCTTTCTTATGGTACAGCTATAACTGATATAACCTGGGAAAAAAAAAGTAGTGGTCATGGTTTTTATCTGATGCTTGGAAGAGGAGAACATGGTCTCTACTCAGTAAGGCAAATCTAGGTCTCAGCAAACACCAGCACCTTCTGCAACACTGTCACCTTACCCTTAAATTCAACAATAAGACTTCAGTCTGTCTTTTGTTAAATTGGCCAGCACTGAATGTGGATTTAATAGGGTTCCTATTTAATTATTATCATCAGTGGCATTCAGGTGTATACGATCTTCAGAGATGAATTTTAATCATTTACTATGAGTTTCAGTTTGGCAAATGGGTCAAGAACTTGATGAAAGAGCTGATTGTCCTGGGAACTGATTTCAGTCAGCCAATAATAATAATAAATAAAAAATAAAAAATAATTTAAGCTGCTTTCATGAATATAAAATTTAGGACTTGTAGGCCCTAGATTGTTCGGAGTATAGCTATGTTGCTTAGTGGTAAACCCCTCTCCTATTGCTGGTCAATACTGCTTTGTTGACAAATGCTCTAATGTACATGTAGTTATTTTGGCAAAAATAATCTTCAGCTGGCAGAGCTTATTATTTTCATGGACATGGATTCAGCTGTACTATCAAAAGAATACCTTTGCAACTATAAACTGCATCTCTACAGGAGAGGTTTTCTAATACTAATCTATCCTGGCACACACGTAAGTAGAGCCAAGACATTAGTTTAAACGGCTGGTTAAACATTTACTGAGATAGAGAGCATCCTTGAGCTGTAACTTGAATTTGACCTCCTCGTACTTAATGCTTATTCATGTGACTTTCTCATTAATGTGCAAAACAGAGTTTCTATTCACATTATGCTGAAACAAGTCTATATAAATATTGGCTTGAAGGCAGCTATGGTATTTCTGACTCAAAAGTAGTGCAACAGGTACACCATGATCAAATCTAATGCATGGAAAAAATTCCATTGTTCATTCTAAAATTATTTAATGATATGAAGTAATGTGAAGCAGCTGATTAACTGTGCGCATCACACAGCACATCAGGCTACTAGTAATACATATGTTAGCGGCTGATAAAAAATAATCAGGAATACAAAGTTTATTAAAATTTCACAACAGAATGAAACACACCATGAAAAATCCAAGGCTTGACATAGTGCATTTTAGTACCACTCAGTGCAAGAGAACAGCCACTTCAGTGAAGAAACACTAAGTAAAATACACTAATGGGTAGAGAGACTAAATCCGTAAGGGAGTTCTTCATATTTAGCAGTACTCATCTTCTGTAATCTGTAGCTAAGTCAAAATAAATCTTTTGAAGATGATACAAATTTGATGGATTAGAAGGGCAAAGTTGGAAACAAACAGTAGTGCTATTGAAAATTAGCTCCATGTTTGACAGATGTGAAATTTAAAGTAATAAAATAAGAAAGAATTCTGCAAGTAGATTCCTCTGTACGAATATATAGCAACATTCCACAATGAAGTCTGTATTAAGGTCAAATTGTCATACAGCAATTCAGTGAATTTGGAAATGTAAGCTCGCATGATGATCATTGAAGATGGAACAGAAACAGCAAATTGGGCAATGAAATGTTGAATGGCTGTAACAAAACATGCTTTTCTACAAGACACCCAAAGTTCACTCTCTACAGTAATGTTTTACAATTCTACTTAGACATATAAACAAGAACTCAGTTATGGGGAATGTTCTTTCAAAAGAGAGAAGCTATTGGAAAAAGGTGGGAAAATGCAGCTGCTTAGTTTGTGTGGAAATCAGAATTGCCTATGGATGAATCTGTGAGATTGTGTGTGTACACACACGAGCTCTGACAAACTTCAAAATGCAAAGCAATTTGGTTTGGTGAAGTTAGAGAACAGATTTTGTGCATGAGGTCTAAACTTTGAGAAATGATGCTCACAGAAACGCACTGAATGGATAATTGTTGGGAAAAAATACATTTCTGAAAGCTAGAGAAATTGAAAGGTCTTAGTTTTTATAAATTAACTTAAAATGGGGAAGAGGACAGATGAAGCATTATACAAGAAAAGCTAGACATTCTCAGTAGCAAGAGTTTATGAGATGAATCCAGATGTTAACACATCAGGAAGACACATTATGGAGTTAGAAGAGCTATAATCAATGACCAGACCAAATTCTTGAGTAGCAAAGAAAACAGAATTGATAGTGACTGAGAGGCATTAGACGCTCAAAAATATCCTCAAATGGATTCTGCCTTCTATCTTGGCTTATGACGGTAGATTTTTATTTTAAAAATTGCTATAAAATTCTACAAGAAAAGTAATTCTCAAGAAAATAGACTAACAGAGACCACACTATTACACTCATGACAAACTTTTTATCCAAAATCTAATTTCTTCCCGTATGTTTTTGCTCTGAACCTGCTAGATTTTAAGTGTATTAATAATATAATAATGCAGTTTAAATGGTTATGGGTCATGTGTTTCTACAAATCTATCGTCTTATCAGTGCAGTTTAGAATTTTAAAAGCCTATTGAATTTTACCTTAAGACCAACAGCTGAATAAGAAGTACAGAATGGGAACAGTTACGCTATTTTACCACTGTTGTTGCTTTTCCAGACACAGTGTTTAGGTATGACCTATCTAATTTTTTTTTCCTTTTTAAAGTTTTGCTACCTTCTGCATTCCAGCTCCCAAATTAATATGCTGTTGCTTGGCAATATCAGAAAAAGCATCTACTGAGTTCTAAAATGAAAGTGGCTATAAACATGCCATCATTCACTCTAATTCATGTGCTGTCCATTAAATGCAAAGAAATATGTGATTTTGATAGAAAGTAAAATACCAAAGCTTTAACTCCTCTCTGATTACAATTAAAATAGAAGTAAACATGGCAATAACTCAACTTGATATGTAATTCCTTCTACTGCTTCTCACTGTTCTACAACAGCATTTCTACGATTATCATATTATGGACATTCATAGCAACCAGTATGGACATATTTCAGCAGTAAAAAAAGAAGAAACAGTCATGCATATTACATTTTATATGGTCAGAAAACCTGAGCATTTTTACTGGCATGCATAAATCAGAGTTAATATTAATTTTCTTAGATGGTAGCCTAGCTATTACTGAGGCCTGCAATATAGTCTCTGGATGAATGCCACACTTTAAAAATCTAGAGTTCATGTACCATTCAGAGAGTCTATTCTTAAAGAGTGCTTGGACCCAGGACTCCCTTGGACATAAGAGAAGAATGAAAGTAATGGAAGAAAAAAGAAGAATATTTACATTACTTTTACTTGTGGCAACCTTTTGACAAATGGTTCCTATTTTTCATTACACTTCTAAAAGGTCTTTCTTACCTTCATTAAAGACAATATTAATTTTGCATTTCTTTTATCTGTGACAGTAATACTTGTCTAATCAATTTTGTTTTCAATTTTTTAATACTATAGCAGTGCAACAAAATTTTGGTTAAAAGCTGTGAAAACAGTCGTTTATTAAGTGTAAAATTCTCTTAAAATATTTGCACAAAGTTTTAAGAGTCAAGAAATAAATTGGACTAACTGTTGGATCATCAAGGTTTTTTCTTCACTACAAGTAAAAATATAACTTTAAAATTTTGTTTTAATTTTAAACCAAAAAAATAATACTTCTTGCAAGAAAATATCTGTGTAGGTCCTTCACAACAAACAACTATTTCAAACCTTACCAGCCTGAAAGAGATAGGTTGATCAATGTTTATTTATAAAGACCATACTGGATTCTGCTACAGCATTACATCCCACACTGTGATATAGCTGCTTTACAGGACTGAAAGGAAGAACTAGTTGATGATAATTAATGTCCTCTTGAATGAATTATTGCTATGATACAAAATTCCAGGAAATAATTAAACAAGAAAACTATTCTGTCTTTTAAAAAAAATCTACTATGGATCTTTTTATATGAAAATGAAAACATTTTAAAAAGTAATCAGTTTTGTATGTTAAAATTTCTGTTGAAAAATATTAATAATAATTGGCAAAAAGAATAATGGAAAGGCAAATACCCCATTCATTACCTTAACCTGTTTGCGAAGCTGGAAGAGCGTATGACCCACTAAAGGTAGATTTTCATGTGCACAAATCCTACCTGTTGGGATTGAAACTAATTGTCTGGGTGAATTTTGTAGATTTATGGCACTTAATGCAGAGAAATTTATGAGGCCCAGTAAGTGTATTTTAGCTTGACATAAGCTTCATGTTACCATAGTTCACATTTAACTACACAAACCTTTAAAAATAATTTTTATTTCCAATGTTGAGTAAGCAATTTCAAAAAATTTTTAAATAATCATCTGGTTTTGGCCCTCAAAATGCTTCAACAATTTCTAGCACCAAATACCATGTCAGTGTTCTGAATTGTAATCCAGATTAGATATGTTAGGGCACCGGGTAAAGGTTTGCATTTTAACCATGCTATATGGCCAGGATAATACAAATTGGATGTGACCAGCAGGTGTAAAGGGCCTGTGCACCTTACTTCCTGAGACCAGCATAGGAATGTGGACCAAAGTAGCTGACATGAGAAAACCATTCCTTTATTTCTCCTAGCCAATCCAGAGTTTGAATTCATCTTTGAAGTCTAAAAGTCAGCATTATCAAGCCAAACTTGGACAGAGTTCAATACTACAAATCCCCTAGATCTGTTCAAACTTTTTTTCAGGTTTTGATTTAGCACAATAGAGTGGTTCATTAGCTAGGAATTCAAAATGTATAATAAAACCACATTGTTTAAGCAGATTTTAATTTAGTAATTTGTTACACGTGTTCTTTCCCACCCTTCTGCATGCTTGCAGCTTGATATTCATTAACTCTTAATGAAGGCTGTGACTCTATGAGAGGAGAGATAACACCCCAGTAGGTGAGTTTTCTGTAGGTGCTCTATTGAATCTT
This sequence comes from Dromococcyx pavoninus, assembly GCA_033558185.1. Classification (NCBI taxonomy): domain Eukaryota; kingdom Metazoa; phylum Chordata; class Aves; order Cuculiformes; family Neomorphidae; genus Dromococcyx; species Dromococcyx pavoninus. The sequence goes on along the minus strand of JAUMJL010000044.1, from coordinate 2,296,135 downwards.
CACCTCTGAATGCTGAAATTGATCTTCTGTCTACCGCAGTAGAAACTTGTGGGAGACAATTTATTGCAGCCTCTTCTGTGTTGATTGCTGTTTGCTTATCTCTAGTGCCAGATAAAGCATTGCTGCCAACAGATTCTGTCAGCTTACATATCAGAAGTGTGTGGAGGTTCAGGAGGACTTCAGTGTGCTATTGTGCAGATTTATAGCTGCCTTTTTTTTTTCCTCAACATATCTCACTAAACTTCTGCCACCAAGATAAAACACCAGACAGTGCTCTCAAAGAATTTTTTGGCTGAGAATCTCACATGGTCATAATATATTACTACAGCAAGCGGTAGGCACAATTCTCTACCTACCATTAACATATAAGTTAAACGTCACATGAAATGCAGAAAAACTGCACTGCAAATAATGAAAATTCTAAATGTTAATGTTTTAATTCAATTTGGTACATATTACAATTCAGAAAAAAAATATAAGAAACTGACGTTTATAATGTTTCCTTTGCTTTAAGACTTATGAAGCAATCTTGCAAAACGTTAAGGACATAAACATAATGATTAAAAAAACACTCCAAAAAAATCAAGCTGCCTGAAAATGTACAAGAAATGTTGGTGAAACCAGAACTAATATTTTTATTAAATGCCCTACTTAGATATGTTCAGAGGCATCTTCAATAGAATTCATTTACCTTCTTTAAAGATGGTGATAGTGAATTACTTACATTGCTCTTTTACTATCAAAAATCTTTGATGTCATTGACCAGAATTCTAGTTTCGTTAGTTATATCCAAGCTCTCCCCAACTACAGAAAGACTCTTCTATGACACTTTCTCAAACTGTTATCTGCTTAGAACTTTTTTTATCCTCTCCACAGAAAGACTATCAGGGTACAGCATCCTACTGGATACAAACTAAAGTACTGGAACAAGTAGAATGAGAAAAAGACTGTATAGGCTCTAGAGCTGGAAGAAGAGGTACAGAAGTAAATATAAGCAAAACCAGTTAAAGCAATTAAGACAAGATTCTATAGCAGCCCAACCTGTAGGTGTCTATGTGCCTCCTTCAACACATCCTGGAGAGAGCCCATGCTAGAGGATTATGCCATATGCAGTCTATATATGCTCTGCAGGAAATGTCTAAAGCAGCTGACAGCACAAACCAAGAGACGTTACATTACAGTACCTTTAAATTTCAAATCTTTTTTCTTCCACCAGGTACTGGGGAGGAAAAAAAAATAAAAGCAAAATACAACTACTCTTTTTTAACATTTACATAAAACTGGCCACAAACAGATATTACCTTCATGAGAAATTTCTTTCCATGGATTAGGCGGATACATGAAAGCAGCATTCTGGATTTGGTCATGTATGTCTTCATCTTCATTGAATGGAAAGGTACCACTGAGGCTTACATAAATGATGACACCCACAGACCACATATCCAGAGACCTATTATAGCCTTTGTTTCTCAGCACTTCTGGAGCAAGGTAGGCTGGTGTTCCTACAACTGAGCGCCTAAATGATTTCTCTCCAATGATTCGGGCAAAGCCAAAATCACAAAGTTTTACCTGTTTAAAGGAAAGCGCTATAGTAAGACAGACATTTTTATTATCAAATAGTTAGTCAAGGAACTTTTATCATGGCTGCAAGATGCATCTCTGCTGTTCCTTCAAGGATACTCTTTTTTTAAACTCCTCTTTGAGAGGAATTCCACTGAGATGTTAGACCAAATTACCAGACCATTGCCTCTCCTCGATTCCTTCACTCCTTGAATAAATTACAGTAAAAACAGTAATACAAGACAGCTTAGAAGGAAAGGACAGCAATATTGGATGGGCCTAGCAGCTCAGGCTTCTGGTGAAAGTAGTCATACAAGGTAATACTTATTCATTCACAGCATAAAAACATGGCAATCAGGAAAATTGTTTTATCTAGGGCTTTATCCTAAATTAAGCATGTTGACAAAATTTATTTCTTGAACTTCCACTTTCATTTTATTGTGGACTCATTTACACTCTGTCTGTCTGCAAACCTCCTTTTCTGATTTCTTCAGAGGGACAGATGTAACTGCTCAAAAATTTCCACTTAACACCTCAGTATAGATACTTCCTTTCCAATTATTGATATTGGTATTATTTACAAATTATCAATAGATCTCCTTTGAATATGAGCAGTCTGATGAGATCATAGATGAATTCTGCAGGTAACATAGATGAATACTGCAGGTAACAGGAGTTGATACAAATACCTTTTAATGAGAAGTACAACAATGAGCCAGAAATTATGTTTAAATATTCTGCAATCCACTTAACATTTAAATTCATAAAATTAAAGAAGTTCTTCTTCATGAACTCTACACTAAATTTCAAAAAAACCCTGGTGACTGCTTACAAATTGACCAAATCGATCAGGTAAGTAATTTGTTCTGTAATGGTGAGCAAAATAGAAACAATCACACAGGTAGTCATGTCACATTTGAAAATCTAGTTCAATATTTTAGGCAAATGACAACAGGCAAGGGTTTTCAAATGTGTCTTTGAAAACTTTTCTGATTAAGCGATCAGTTTCTTCATACCTAAAAATTTTCTGAACTTCCTGGAGGGGGTACAGAGAGGTCACTAGTCACTTTTTTGTTTGTTCATTAAATACTCATTGCTAACACTTATTAATTTCAACAATTTCTCTTAAGAAAAGGCATTTTCTACTTGCCTGTGGGAAAGGATCAGCGGATGCCAATAAGACATTTTCTGGTTTGAGGTCACAATGAACAATATTTTTGAAATGAAGGTGTCTCAAAGCAACAAGGATCTGAGAAGAAATATCAGAAACAAATTCAATTTTAAATGTTGTGATTTCTTTTATTTTATATTTTTTAAACAATATCAGGGATCAGAGAACCAAGGACCAGTGTTGAGAGAAAAAATTCAACAAGAATGTACTTTTTACAACAACATCTACAAGCGCAGGAAGGTGGGAAGCACAAATATCAGCTATTAGTTGCTGAGCCCCATGTTTTCTTAATGTTTCACTGCATGGAATACGATTTTTTCCCTCTCCAGAGACTTTAAACTTATTTTAAAAATCCCAAGTTCTAAGTACTTGTTTATATATTCATTTTTTGTGAAAACTTAAGACACAGGAACATTGGCAAAATGACTGTGAAGATCTAAATTCACTCCAAAAATTTCACAGAAATATTATGTGATCCATTTTAAACATTTTCTTGAGGAGAGAAAGCATAAGGAGCCTTGCATGCGTTTTCATTCCACACACAAGAACAGTGTGTAAGAGAATTTTTTGTCCTGTTCCTGTGGCTTTAAATCCTTTCCCTGTGTCTGGTCAGGGGCTAAGAAAATTTCACACTATATTAGAGCAGGGAATGTTGGGGAGGTTGAATGAACATGGGAAGGCAAGAAACCAAATTCTGAAGCTGGTGGCAACTTCATCCATGAAAGCCTGGAAACTAGGGAACCTACTACATTCTACTTTGAATAACAAACTTCCACTGTAGAACTGTTGCTCCTGCTCCTTTCTGTTTCCTGACTGCTGCAGTACACACTAACTCTCAGGTAGCTCACTACTCAAATATGTCTCTAAATTTAAACCAGTATTAAGGGAGGCCAAAGAAGCCGTATGATAATAGAACAACAGGAAGAACAAAAAAAAAAAAAACCCAGATCACATTGTTAACAGAAGTCATACAGGAAATCAGGCTCATTTAATCAGAGGCAGTGCCGAGATCCAATCTCAGCCCAGAAAATACGCACAAAAGTGCATTGTATGAACTGCAATGGTTAGGTATAGGGCAGTTCAAGAGGCTCAAATTTCCTTGTGTACATCTCCAGCAGTTCACTCTTAGTGCTCTGCATCCCCTTTTTGTGTTTAGTTTTTCAAGCATATGAAAAATTTTAGCTTGATAGCCCTTCCATTCAGGAGTCAGACAGCTGTATGTGCCTAGTTCTAAGTGCTCTGTCTTACCACCCCTGATATTACAATTCAGGCTTTCTTAAATCAGACGGGTAAATTATGCCAAAAGTGAAACATAAGAAACAGTAGTAATATCCTCAAATCTCCTTCAAGGTTTATAATTAATTTCTTACCTGAGTAATTAAAAATTTTGTTATTCTCTCTGGCAATCTGCCCTTTTCACTTGATAAGATCATCTCCAGCATGTCTCCATGGAGTTTTTCCATAACAACAAACACTCTTTCTGGTGTCTCGAACATACACTCCAGATTTACAACTCCAGGATGATGAAGATTCTATTAAAGATAAATACAGCACTCAACTTCCCAACACAATCAGTAGATATTATTATTGTATAGCCAGTCTTCAGACCTCCCTAAACCAGACAACGTTTCAGTATTTCACAATTTAAATGGTGTGCCTAACCTGTAGGCAATGGGCAAGACATTCTAGGGACAGTATAGGAGAATGGATTAATTCCAAATTAATTTAACAGACATATATTTTCTTTATTATGGTGGTGCTTAAAACTGCAGAAACTTTAATTTCTACTGTGACACTGCTGTTATATTTGGTCTTGGGTTTTTATGTAGATTAAGTAGCAAAAATACTAGTATTTTTGAACTTTAATATTATCTGCTATTTACAGAATTCCATGAATGGAGTTAATATAGTAAAAAAAGAATAGAAAAATACCTGCAAAATTGCAACTTCATTACGAAGTTGACTTTCCTGTTTAGTTGGAAACCTTAGTTTGTCAATTATTTTAATGGCAACATCTCTTCCTGTTTTGCGATGTTTTCCTGCATTAATAAAACAAAAGGCCTCTATCAATTAACAATTAATTATGAAAAATAGTCTACTTTCAGTGGATTGTATAAATGACCACAACCAATTAATTCTCAGAGCAGGTTTGCTGCAATTTAAGTCACATAAGTCACTGAAGTTTTCTGTCTTTTCCCTTCTTTCGACACTTTGGCAAGAGAACTTTTCTCATTATCACCTAACAAGGCTGTGTAAACACGTAAGAAACACACACATATGAGAAAGTAAGCTCTGCATTTCAATAATATGGATCCAAAGTTTACTTTTTCATATATATATATTTATATACCTATTTATTATGCCTGTTCATATACTAAGCTGCCTCCTCTGCAACTAGTAGGTCCTTTGATAGTAGTTTCAGACTAGCAAATAATGAAATGTGATTAGCTTCAGCATATGTATGCATGTCTGAAGTTCATCCAAGGCCCACAGAGATTCTTCAGTGAGACATTTAATATTAGTTCTCACTTCACACTGTCTCAAAAAAATGGATGTACCTAAACACACATCCAAAACTGCTGAAAAAAAGGAGGAAAAAGAGAGGAAAAGTGGCTAAGAAAATGGAAAAAAAAAGCAATTCAAATGATCTACTGAAATATACAGAAAAAAGCTCACAAACGTATGCCAAGTAAAACAGTAGATTACATTTTCTTCTTCTTCCATTATAGCTCTCAAAAAGAATGGTTTTCTGCATTTCAAGGTGTTCTTTACTAGAGTTTATAGAGAATATAAAGTTATTAATACAGTGACCCACCACAGGGTAGAAAAATTCAAATTATGAAAAGATTTTTTCAACAAAAAGCAATTTATTGTTTAATGAATATAGCATATATAAACCAATGGGCAGCTAATTTCTGTAACAAAACATTTTGGAGTCCAACTATTTCCACCATTCAAGACTTTTTCTCTTAAGCATAACTGTACACAACACCAAAGCCTTACCTCCATAAACAATTCCAAACTGTCCAGACCCCAACACCTCATCTGGGAAGATTTGGTATACAGTGCTAATATCCTGTTTATATAAACATAAAAAACATTAAGCCCTGAGATATGGAAAAAAATTTGTATTTCATTCGATTCTTCTAATGAGAAGTAGCTTACATTTACTACAGTACATTTCAAAATACATTATCTGCCAGAAACATTCATGTTAGTTTTCTTAAAAGCCCTGTTAACTGCAATTGCTGTGAAAGCTGACACATCTCCAATAGGTTTCAGCTGCTGCAGTCTTCCAGGCAGGTAGCACCCAGCACACAACATTACACTTAAACTTCGTGAAATTTTAAGACAAAAGTACATATGGAAATAAAGAGGGTGTTGTTAGCAATGTTCTACCCCAAAGTCCCAGGATCCCAGATCTAGGAATCACTGACTTTTTTATCATGAAAAAGGAGAAATTACAAATTTAAAATTTCCTTGAAAAAGCTCATATGTCAGCTCACATCAGCCATGGAAATGCAAGTGGTTTCTTATTTATAGAAAGCTTTGTGAGTATCAGCAGTTCTGGGCTTTGGATCGCTGTGTTTGTCCTCTGAGATGGGTAAAATACTTCATCAGTGCCAGAAAGTATGTCTCAAGTCTTAATGTTAGGTCCTAAACACAGACCAAAGCACAAGCTGCTAGCAGATTTATTTAGGAGATTCAAACAAACCTCAAATCTTGGAGCTCAGTTTCATTTTCCTGATATTTAACCAGTAGCACATCCAAAGAAGAATAAGTAAACACCGAAGAGTTGATAATAAGGCTGACTTGCCTTTTCTTATTAAACAAATGGACAAAGCCTTCCTTGGCAGGCATTTTTTTTTCTGGTAAATAGCAGAGCTGTCCCAAAGCTATTCTTGGCTGCTGACAGCCCTGTTTATTTCCTCTGCCCAAGAAACACTAAACCAGCGGTGTGACTGTTTACCTTGACCGCAAGTCCCGTGTCTAACAGTCCTAGCATAAAAGAAACCCGCAATTCTTTACATATGCGTGACAACATATGTAACTCTTCCTTTGGATAGAGTTTCACCTCTGTAAAACAAAAAATATCTGATCTCTCAGTGATGACAGGAAACAGTGTATTTATCAAGGCTTGTGATTAGCTTTACGAAGTTCAGCTGACAAGTTCCATGAACTAATAACTTCCACAGCTCACTTGTCCTTTTGGTAACTAACACCTTTTAGGGATCCACAGTTAAATTGTGTGTTAAGTGAAATTACCCGTACGTAATTCTGTGTCTCAAGAAAAGGTGCTATAAAGATGACTTTTCTCAGAAGATAGCAAAGGTAATTGTTTGTTAATTTCTATAAAGTAAGCAAGAAATGGTTGATGAGAACTCATCTAACATTCTTCTTTGCAAAACAGATCAATGAGTTTGCAAGCTTAATTATAGCACATCTAGCACCACCCAGAGAACACTCACCACGTTTTCTTGAACTTGGCAGTTTGACACAGAAATACTGATGGATATATCCCCTGGAGAAGAAAGTAAAATATACTTTAGGTCGCTGTGCTTTTAGTTCAAACATGTACTAATAGGAAACGACATTTACGTTACATCAGTGTCTACTGACAGCGCTAGAAATTGGACCAAATAGATCAGCTTGTTCAACTACCAGCCAATATAAAATTACACCAGCCCACAAATACATGACTTGAACAATAGTTTTGCAGTGTATGGAAAATAACAGACATATACATTTCATTATTAACTTTTTATTAGTGGAATTTCATAATTCCCATTTATAAGCTTATTATTGCTTTTTTCCACTCTATTTAGGCAATTCACACCTCACACAAGTAACTTAACTGCAACTAGTGTAAATAATTTTTGTTTAGTGGATTTAATAACAATTTTTATTTATAGTTTCGCCTACAATGTATTTGATACAATTCAGATGAAGGTTAATAAGCATTCAAATTGGTATGCATACTATTAAAAGTAATACTCATTTCAATAGGTTTAAGAGACATAATTAAAACCCATAATGGAAACAAAATCTTGCACTTGTGCTTTAATACAACAAACACCAGATCCAGCCTCTACAAATTCAGGATGCTGCCATAAGTATTCTGAACTTCAAACATATCAAGAGGTTCAATAAAACTTGAGCACGTGCTTATTGCTAACCATACATCATTGCTGCTTCTGTCTCCTATCTCTGCCTAGAATCCTGTTCATGCTGACTTTTCATTTTCTTAATATAAATTTCTGTCTCATTGAAACTTGTATCATCTACTATAAAGCCCGTGTTACATGCTGAAGACACATGATACTACCCATCAGCACCTCACTGCCAATTTGTTTTCAAATGTATGTACTGCTTTGTGTTTGTATGAAAAAAGCATGGACAAAGCCATGGAAAAGTCTTACATTTTGAGCAGAAGCCAGAAGGTTCCTATCATTCTCATTCCCCACAGAAATTTGTTCTAAACATCTCCAATGACCTTAATTATTTTCCACAAAAAAATACAAAGATAACTACTAACTTGTAAAGAAAATTTTCAAATTTCCCAAGAGGGAGAGAAGACAGCTGTCATTCCCAGTCCAGCATTTTAAGTGATTTGTTTAGCTATGCCGGGCTCCAACCAGGGGCACTAGGCAACTACCCTGAAATGACACTGAAAATTTGACACGATTTTATGCAGGAAGCACAGTTGAAAAAGCAAAGGACAGAACTGATCTAATTCAATATGTCAGCTGTTGTGCCTGGAGATGTAATGCCAGAGTCTGTTATACTACTTGGTTTCTGAAGGGCTTGCTGTCTCATTAGCATTTCGCACTGCACTAACAGCGTCCAGATGTCAAGTGCTAAAGTGGGTCTACAATGCAACAAAAGGTTTTATCTTAACTGTGTAGACATATCTAAATTTGCCTTACACTAACTAGGCTGAGTACAAGTAGCAGAGCAACCACAAGAGCCCATGCCTTATAGTGTGAAATTCTTTGCTCTATGCTACTTTGTAATTATTAGTACCTGAAGTCGGTTTAAATTACTTTCCTGTTTAGTTTACATAAGCTGTCATTTTTGCTAGAGAATTACCCAAAGGTATGCAAATTGGAGGCAAAGATATAGTCAGTCCTTTTGGTTGGGGTTAACATCCATGCCTTGTGCTTAGAACAGTTGTTCTTCACACCTGAGCTCGTTTCATCTCAACATGGGACAATGTTTGTGGCAGTTGTACAGCCAAATGTGATGAAAGGGAACATTTCATCTATGCTGCAGTGACCTAAAGAGTGAAGAGCTGCTTCTGCAGATAGCTAGAAACATAAATAACAGTCATGATGGGAAAAATCTATCAATTCCCCACTAGAGCTCAGAAAACTTTACAACTCTGAACAAGGAGGCTATTGCTCATGTCAGCAACACAAATGCGGATGAAATGACTTACAAATAGTATAGCTATTTGCTTACTAATGAATCTGCATGTTGCGTATTAATACTGATATCCTAGTATAAACTGGAAACACATGGATGGAAAATGTAATGTTTAAAATAATACACAGACAGGTGATAAGACATGACAGAATAGCCTTTACTACCTGTGCAATACTTCCTTTCGACATGTGCAGAAGATTGAGCAATGTCATTTCTGATATGACTTTATTTATCTGAGAAGGAGGAAATGAATAAACTTACTGTGCAGGCTGGGTCCTGACCCAGTTGATGCCCCTTTAGGGATGACAGGCATCAGGGCGTGCTGAATTGCCATCTCCCACATTCGTGCCACATCGATGCCAATACCACTGGTGATAACACTGTTATTCAGTGGAACACTTGAGAGGTTTTCTATGTTTTCTCCAACATAATAGACTATATTTGCTGTGCTTATTTCAAAACAATGAGGATGAGCTCCTTGAGGCAGTAAAGTGAAAGTTTTTGCAGGTTCCAGAGACAAAATTTCAGACAAAGGGATTTCCTGAAATGAAAAGAAAAATATTTTCTGTGTAAGTATTATCAATATATAAAATTAAATCATGAAACCTATATAACTGATTTATTACATTAGCTGTTGCTTTTAACCATATGCTTCTTGTACAAACAAGAACAAAAGAAGTATAAAGTTCTTGTAACCTGAAACTCCGTTACCATCAACCGAGGACTGTTGATGGTAAAATACTAAATGTTACCTTCCAACACTAAGTAGAAGTTTAATTATTTAATTAGACTTATCAAAGGGAGGAGTGATGTGCCATCGAAAAGAGCAGGACCATCCATCTATCAATAGGACTCCACTAGAAAATGTATTGACTACTTATTTAATAAAATTTATTTGCAATAAATTATTTGCAGAATAAATTTATTTGACACTAAGATTCCCAATGTACCCTTCACATAGATGTAAACTTGATTGTTTCATCTTGAGTAACAAGTATGACACATTTCACTGACATATTTCCATGAGAGGAAGCCACATGAAAAAAATACTTTATATTATTAAAACTTATTGCAGTAATGCCTAAAGAGTTTAACTGCCTCAGGTAAAAGGATATGAATACTAAAATAATCTTGTACATAACGTCCAAAGGACAGAATTAATATATATTATACCTAATTGTTTGGAAGAAATTCGTATTATGAGTGACAGAATGTCAGATGAGTTTCTTGGCAGATTTTGCAACTGATACCAAATTGCCCCTGTATAAAAACCTTCAATTTCCACAACAGGTATTTTTACAGGTCCTAGTTACCTGATACATTTCTGATCTGCAGCTTGTTTGTGTAAGGCAAAACACACACATGCAGCTTAAATAATGAAAACAAACGTAGATCAAAGTCATACCGCTAGTTTACTTTTAGTAAGTATCTGCAATTCAGTCATTATATTCTGCTGGTACAAAAAGAAATGGAAAAATATTCCTTACTTTGTAATATCTGCTTCCAGTATCATTTTGAAAAAGTGTAATGCATTTGCTGTCCAGTCTCCAGTAGTGTCGTTTCCTCTGCAGTGAAAAAGAAGGGAAAAAACTTCCTAGCATTTTCCAAGTAAATTAATGAAATGTTAATTTCTCAAAAGCATCACTTCCAAAATATTTCACTTATGTTTGAAAAGATGAATTGTTAATGATAAATATTTATTTTCTATTACACAATTTTTATGAGGACTTTGTATTTGAATTTAGGATTTATAAGGCCACTCTCTGTTGTTTCAGTAACAATCTAGCTCTGTTCAAATTTTCTAAGTTTTAAAAATTTAAATGTCACTATGATGTCTGCATTACATTCAGCACAGTTTGCTACAGGAGTGCTGCTAAAATAATTAAACTTTCTTTTTCATATCAGTTATGACACCCTAGCTCACTTTAGAAGGCCACATACTGAAACCCTTCTCCCTGTTTCAGCAGGTCAGAATGAAAATGTTTTTTCTACACTAAATCTGTTTTACAAAAGTCTCAATTCACGATGCCATAAGATAGGTAGGAGACTGTAGCTGTAAGGTATAGCAGTTTTCCAGGACCCCTAAGGGACTAATATTAGTTTTCACCTCCTTCAGAACGTCTTCACATTTGACTCTCTATGATAACATAACTGACATATTCAGAAATTTTTTATGTTTCAGCTGTCTCCTGTTTTTTACAACCAGTGACAGGTCTCAGTTATGACAAGAGCAAGGCCTTTAGGAATCACAAGTACTGCCATTATTGTCTTACATGAGAGACAGCAAATTACCAAAGTATTGTTAGGATTTGATTCTGTACTATCATATAGTATGTACAGTAAGACAGTCTTCCTTAACATTTCTTACCAGTGTGTCCTTGCTTGTATAGTGAACCATCCAACCCTCCTTCATTACTGTGCTACTTCTCCTTTTTGTGTGCTTCACAGATTGTACCACTCTCATCAATGGAATATTGTTGCTGGTTGAAGGGCTTAAAGAATAAATTAATAAAGGTTTTTAAGAAGAAGACAATGTTGTACAAAAAAAATCTTTTAAATCAGAATATACTCTCTGCCTCTTCAATATTCCCATTCATATTTATCATCACTATCAGACCTGGACTGGACACCCTTTTGTTTTGTCGCTCCAAGTATCTCAAGATTACAAAGAAAAAATCTGTGATGCTACACCTGGAGAATGCCAGAGAACTTCTGAAGGCTTACACACACACACACGCACACACAAGTCACTCACTCACTCTTTCCCAAAAAATATTCTTATAAATGAGTTAACAAGATAGGCAAATGAGGGCCTCAGCTAGGGTGTGGGAGCCATAGCTCATGCTTGTGCTATGCATGATTCAGACCAGTACTTGATCCTGAATCTTTCATAATCGAAATAAACATTGTCCATCAGCTACCTGTCCTGTGATCTTTCTTGAGTTCAAACACACAATGGAGTGATGACAGTTTATACAGTAGAAAATGTGTCAGCTGCCTAGCTACGCATACCCTGGCAGGGTACAGCAAAGAATCTGCTAGAAACTCTCAGAGAAAGAGTTCTAAACTAACACATTTTATTCTCAAAGACCTAAAGTGAAGTCCCATTGCCTTGCACTCCACGACTCAGCTGACACACAGTAAGTTGTGAAGGCACGGGCACTTCACAGTACGCTTGATGGCACCATCAGATAAAATCTGGAATATCTAGCGGAAGGGGTGTAAGAAGTAACCAAAACCATCCTCTCACTTTCCTTGCTGTCAGAGTTAACCATGCCTAAAGCAGATTCTGCATAATGGAATATGGACTCATAAACTGGTTCAATTCTGGCAGAACATCTGGAGATGCTACATCGTACATGAAAACACAGCAGAGAGCTCATGTTCCGTCTTGCTGGCAAAAGTATTGGTACAACAACTCAAATAAAAAGGGACAAAAAAGACCCAGAAGAAGAATAACATCTTACATTTTTGCAGTCGTTCTGACTGTAAGTGTCCGCAACTCACCTGATCATCCTGTTAGACTCATCGTGATCTGGATCAGCATCCTGCATTTCCCCACTGTCACTATGGCATCCTGTCATTGACATCTCAGAATCATGAGCTATAGATTCTTCCATGTCATCTATAAAACTACTGTTTCTTTCACTGTCATTGTCATCACTCCCTTCTTCCATGACCACATCAGACTCAGCCCCAGGACTAAGGAGATCTAGAATATAATTCCTGAAATTATTACCTGAAAACATACAATCACAACATTCTGAAACATTTTGAACTTCAGGGAAACACAAGTTCTCTTTTAGCTTATCTGTACTCAGTGTGTACTGGTGACGCATAGTCTGTAACCAGCCATTGAGAAAATCACTACAGAAAACTGGAAATGCATCAAACCAAAATATTTTCAGAAATGCAACTTTCTCTCAAAAAATGCCAAAGTCAAGGCAAAATTTCTCATCCATGGACTTCTATCAAACATTCTACAATCATGAGCTTTACTGCTGAGACCTGCTGGCAGATTTTCCATACAGCTTGAATGTTATGTACCGGCTCGTTTGCTGTAGGCAGGTCACAGCTGCAAACTGATGCTAGAAGAGTAGTGATTTCAAAACTAGGGATTTCGTAAGATGATGATGACAAGATAGTGAACTATTGAATAAGTCCCAAGAAAATTACTATAATGTAAACTGTATTTTCAGGGAAAAAAAGTATTTCCTTTGCACCAGTGTTCTCTGTGAAGGTTCCACAATATGGCATAGTAATCCCTTTTAGAAAGGAAATTAAATTAAATAAATATCAAAAAGTCCAATGTAAGATAGTTTAGAAAATATACGAAGACTTTGGATTTAACTTATTTGACTATGGTATAGTATTAATAGTACCTTCTAGTTATATTTAAATTATGTTAAACTTTCCAATTTCAAGATTAGATATGCCAAAGCAAGATCAAAGTAAAAAATAAATTTTTATTGTATTGCTGCTATGAATGGATTTATCTAGAAGACCGAAAGAGAAAACTTTACACTTATTTACCTAAGGACTGATATTACAAAAACAAACAAATGAAAAACAAGGAAACAAACAAAACACTGAAAAAAGGCTTTTTTTTTTTAAACTGAATGTGCTGCTATACAGGCTGTGATCTAACAGGTCAAAATCATCAGTGCTATAGAATCATAGAATGGTTTTGGTTGGAAAAGGCCTTTAAGATCATGAAGTCCAGCCATCAATCCAGCCCTGCTAAATCTGCTGCTAAATCATGTCCTCAAGTACGAAATCTACTCGTCTTTTAAACACCTCCCTGGACAGCTTATTCCAAAGCTTGACAACACTTTTCAGTAAAGAAATTCCTCCTAATATCCAAACTAATACCTCCTGATGCATATTGAGGCCATTTCCCTCTTGTCCTGTCACTAGCTACCAGGGAGAAGAGAGCAATCCCCACCCCTCTTCAACCCTCTTTTAGGTATCTGTAGAGGGTGATAAGGTCTCAGTCTCCTTTTCTCCAGACTAAACAACTCCAGCTCCCTCAGCCACTCTTCATAAGCCTTGTGCTTTATGCCTTTCACCAGCTTTGTTGCCCTTCTCCGGACGTGCTTCAGCATCTCGATGTCCTTCTTGCAGCAAGGGACCCAAAACTGAACACAGTATTCCAGGTGTGGCCTCACCAGTGCTGAGTATAGGGGAAGGATAACTTCCCTACTCCTGCTGGCCACGTTGTTTCTGATGCAGGCCAGTATACTGTTGGCCTTCTTGGCCACCTGGGCACACTGCTGGTTCATATTCAGCTGACTATCAATCAACACTCCCAGGTTCTTCTCCTCCAGGCAGCTCTCCAGTCACTCATTTCAAAGCCTACAGCGTTACAGAGGGTTGTTGTTACCCATGTGCAGGACCTGGCACTTGGCCTTGTTGATCCTCATGCAATTGGCCTTGGACCATTCATCCAGCCTTTTCCAGGTCCCTCTGTAGAGCATGTCTACCCTCAGGCAGATCAACACTTGCCAAACTTAGTATCATCTGCAAACTTACTGAGGGTGCACTGAATTCCCTCATCCGTGTCCTTTATAAAGATATTAAACAGAACTGGCTCCAGTACTGAGCCTTGGGGAACACCACTTATGACTGGCCGGCAGCTGGATTTAACTCCATACACCACAACTCTTTGTGCCCGGCCGTCCAGCCAGTGTTTTACCCAGTGAAGCGTATGCCCATCCAAGCCATGAGACACCAGGTCCACAGTGTTTACTTCATCCACTAGGCAGGTCACCTGGTCATAGAAGGGGATCAGGTTAGTCAGGCAGGACCTGCCCTTCCCGAACTCATGCTGACTGGGCCTGATTGCCTGGCTGTCCTGCATGTGCCACAAGATGATCTGCTCCATAACCTTCTCTGGCACCAAGGTCAGACCAAAAAGTCTGTAGTTCCCTGGGTCCTCCTTCTGGCCCTTCTTTTAGATGGGCATCACAGTCGCAAGCTTCCAGTCCAGCGGGATCTCCCTGTTAGCCAGGAGTGCTGATAAATGATGGAAGTAGCTTGACGAGCACTCCCACCAGCTCCCTCAGTACTCTTGGCTGGATCCCATCTGGTCCCATAGACTTGTATATATCTAGGTTATGTAGCAGGTGTCTAACTATGTCCTCCTTCACTGTGCTTCCCATCCTGGCTCAGGGGACTGTGTACCCAGAGTACTATTGGTTTTCTTACAAAAGAGTGGGGCAAATAAGGCATTAAGTACTTCAGCCTTTTCCTCATCCCTGGTTACTATGTTTCCCCTCACATCCAATAAAAGATAGAGACTCTCCTTTTCTCCTTGGTCATCCTTTTGTTGCTAATGTATTAATAGAAACATTTTTTATTGTCTGTAACAGTAGTAGCTGGATTAAGTTCTAACTGGGCTTTGGCCTTCCTAGTTTTTTCCCTGTACAGCCTCATGGCAACCTTGTAGTCCCTATCATTGTATTGCTATCAGATAGGAAAGACAGCAAGAGTTTTTCTGTGATGTTTGCAGTGTTTCAGAAATTCGAAGTAAGGTAAAATCACACAGAATAGACCATACATTCCCACCAAGCAACTTTTGCCTAACTGTGCGGATAAAGATTCTTGACAGGCAATGTAGAGGATGCCCCAAAAGAAAACACACACTGAGCTGGCTGACAGCAAAACATTTTGAACTGATGGCATTTCATTCAAATTGGAAGAGCACAGCTCAAAGATTTGTTTCCATGTAGAGTATCCTCACAATGTTTCAATACAAGTTACTTATGTGGGATTGAGACACATTATACTACACATTTGGCAGGAACAGTCATGAGTCATGAATGACACTTCACAGTGTGTGGCTCTCTCTTTGCCATTCCTACACCACTTTTAAAATCTGTTTTTAATAAACCCACAATCAGCTAAAAATAGCCTCCCACATTTTGTGGTTTAGTGTGTTTATTAATGAGGCCTTATTTGGAATTTTATTGCTTCAGCTCTTTCTTCACTTCCTATTTTGGGGAAGATGCATCACACAGCAGATGGACAGAGTGACAGATACTGCATTTTATTTATTAAGTTTGAAAACAATGTGAACCAAATTACTGTAAAAATAGAAATGAGATACCAAGATGAAATTGCCTTTGATAATCCTAAGGACCCTATATCAGTCATTCAGGACACTTAATTACGAGTTCTACTGTGATACTAAGGATATCACAATACGGATATTATTTATTGGGGAAAAGCCAAATCCTACAGATTTTAAGTTGGAGGGCTTCAAGGAGTATACATGGAGTAAGCGTGGAGTACATGTTCTCACTCCAAGTGGCTTTGCACAAGCTTTCCTCACTCAGCTCTTCCACAGACTAACCATCACTTCCCATCAGTCCAGCACCAGATTCGTGTGTAGCTGGCAAGTCAACAAAAGTAGAGTGTTAGTTGTGGGGCAAAGGGGAAACGCGGGTGCATTGGAGGAACGAAAAACAACTGTCTCAGACAGAAAGAGGGAACTTCAAAGAGTAATTCAGAAACAAATGTAACTTTTATTCACTTAGTCCAGATGTCCAGAAACAAGGCTTGCCTTCCTATCTTCTCTTAGCACTTTTGATCAATCCTGTTTTGCATTCCTCTCTAAAACTGCCCCTATGCTGTCAGAATTTTATCATTTATAAGCAGATTCAGTTACTTTCTCTGACTGCAAACCTCAGGGAAAGCTCTATACTGTTATCAATGGAATTACTATATCATGGTGTTAGTTTAGCACTTGGATTTGAAAATCAAGCCATCAACTTCCATAAGCATCATTGCCTGCTTTCCTGAAGGAACATTTATGTTATGGGATTTTCAATGGTTAAGCTAGGTGTAAACGTTGTAAAGATTAAAAAAAAAAAAACAAACCATGACTGAGTGACTGTAAGAGTTGTGTTTGAGGTGCATCAGAGAGGACACGCAGTAGAAGTGCAACATCAACCTTCCATAAAATCATACAGCTTATCAAATTTCAAGTTGGAATCTCAGCATCTGAATATTTTTGCCTACACGAACTGCCACTAAAAGAAACGTTTTGTAGTAATACGGTCACACTACTAAGAGAATTCTATGAAAAATATTAATTACCATTCACAATTGTCTTCATATCTCTTCAATAAAGTAGATCACTAATTTAAAGCTTGAAAAAGGATATCTAATAAGGCAATACTTTATCAACCTCAGAAGCAGTTTAGGCTGACAACTTGACATAGTAATAGGCATTAGAAACCAAACACTTCACCACACTTCTCATTCCCTTATCACACAGAAAAGTGACATTTTCAAGGCAATCAACACTGAACTATAACCACCCATTTTTCTCCAGTACTGTGTGTCAAGCTTACTCATACATTCCTACACTTGACACAAATCTAACAGCACATGCATGGAAAAATGGGCAGGCACTCAAGCCTTAATTTCTGGCAACTGATATTAGTTTTATGCCAACAGTAAGCGGTGAAATTTCTTCCTGGAGGGTCTTCCAAGTTCTTCCAGGTATACTTTTCCTTCTCAGGAAATTATCCTAAAACAAACACCTTTTTTTGGCCCAGATTGAAAAGCTATTTTGTGTTTGTATCTGACCAGTGGACGCCAACTTCTCATGTGTGTGGCTTTTTGCTTTACTTCATCATTCTGTATTCAACAGGCCATGATCACCCAGACCTTCTGCTGCTGACATCACCTTTGTGGCACAGCTGAATCTGTCTGTCAGTGACACCTATTTGGAAGACACGTGCTCTGAGTTGATCGTGTATGAACCACTCAGAGAGTTTCTCCCCACTTCAACTTCTCACAACAGAAATATTGCAGAGGAAGGTCATTCCTAAGCAATGGAAAAATGTGTCTTGGTACATGCCACAGCTTTACATTTCTCTTTTATTTAACTGATGGTTTAAACAATGATAGAAGAAATTGTTAAGGGAACTTACCTCCATTAATGGCAACCTCCCCCAGGCAGTTATTTGGCACTTTAGGAGCACAGCGTTTGTGACAGTTGAACCTACAATCTGTTAATAAAAATAAAGCAATATAGTAAAATTATTTTTTTTTTCTGTGAAATAATTATTTTTTTATTGCTATCCAACCTATAAATGTCAAGCTCTACCATTTCACTAATACAAAGTTAACCTGTCCAGAAAGCATTCCTTAGCCTGGCTGCATGCTACTTGTCAGTGAACAGGACAGGATGTAGATGCTGGAAGTGTGTTTCTTTGAGGGGAAATTTAAGCACTAACAAAGGCAGCTGGGTGAGGGCACAAGCAGCAGCCAAAGCACGTGCTTAACTCATCTAGGCGAGCAATGGGGAGACGAGCTTTCTTGGCTTCAAAGCCAGATCAGGCTGCAGTATATCCACTGCAGCTTGAGATTGACTACATATCAAATACTGATGACTGAAAATTTAAATAGCAGAACTCTAGTCAACAACCGTGAGAAAATATTTGTTCTTTACATCTCAAAGCAATTTCCAGACAGCTTTCAGTGGAGGGTTCCTTCAATACCTCCCTTATTTTCCAGATATTTTTATTTCACTCTACGCTTTCTTTTTTTCATATGTGTGAGTAGCACTTTACTAGATGTCATCTTGATTGTTTTATTCTGGCTTATGAACACATTTTACTTAGAAACTAAGAGCTGCAACTTATTAACACACCTGGAAAACCAAGTAGTCGGGAAAGAAGGAAGAAATATACTAAGGTTTTCTATATCCTTGTAATTATTTAACTTCAGATTGATTCAAAAACTAAATGTGAAAGTGCAGTGCCAAACTGTAGATAATTTTTTTCAAAAATTGGGTTAATATTTGCTTATGTCATTGGAATTCAGAATGAGCTGAAAGAGGTCATGACTTCATAGAGATTTTGCTTTGATTAAATTACATTAGAATCCCATCTATAGTTAAATGAATGCAACTTTGAATTTTTGCAGGATGATAGTTCAAAGGAGCAACACAAAGTATACTGATTAATTCTATGATAGATACTGTTTATTTTAATGGAAGGAATATGATTTTAAATATCTATTAGTTGACATTATCTAAAACTATAGCATGCTTTGTTTTCATGGGCACTCTAGTTGGCCAAGGTGAGCCAGTAATCTAGGCTACACTGCAAGGGACTTGATTCATCTACTACGACAAAACACCACGAGACTTGAGACCACATTAGTCACACTGAAAAAATGGCAGTTTAAATTCTCATATAAGCTCATCTTATTTTATTTCCATTACAACTTCTCCAAAACACGGAACCACTATTCACCGAACACTGAAACATGTGCTTCAATTCAAGCATAAGACTTGTAGCCTGAAAACAAGATAAGAATAAGGTACTTGTGTTAACTATTCTGCTGTAACTAACTGCCTGTGAGCATATGGTCACCTAGTGCCACATACAAGAAAATTTACACATGAATGAAATAGATGTGAGTTACTGCAGATACACCACAGAGTAAGAATGAACGGCCACGCAGCCAGATCCTGCAGAACATCAATTACTGTAATTTTGACTCCAGCTTAATCCAATCTAATTATGTGCCTACACCTAGAGAGTTTAGTGAGGAAATCATGAGTAAGGCTACACAGTAACTAATCAAAAGCTAATTTACTAATTTTATTATGCTTAGCTTTTACATTCCTAAGGGGCATTTACTTACCTTTGCATTGCAAACCCTGTCTAAAAAGCCCTTTGAGAAGCTTCTTACAGTACTGGCAAACTGTTGGCCGTGTGTAAGAGTGGATGACAAAAGTGTGAGGCACTTTAACCTTGGACAGTAAGATCTTGTCTAGCTGAATAGGTCGTCCAATGTACGATTGTGAATTTGATCTCTTCTCTCGCCCAGTGAATGATTCTGATGGTGTCTTTTGCTGTGAAATATATAAAAAGAACATTTGAAATAATCATGATGTATTCATTTTTAAAAGAATATCATATTCACATATACTTGCCCCTAGAACAGTAAGTCATATGTCATAAAAAATAACGTAAGTGCTTTTAAACAACAAAAACACCAGACATTTTTACCCCACTTATTTTCTGTTTCATATCAAAGGCAACTTAGAAAGTTATTATTTTTTGTATCAACATTAAGAAGATTTTTATTTTATTCTACGTGCATGCTGGTTTTTGAAAGAAAACAATTAGTATTTTCCATCCCCTTTATTTATAATTTTTGCTATTTCTAAACTTGCCACATTTAGATTATGCACAGCAGATGACAATGGGTATTTAAATGCATCTATATAAACATGTATGAATTGAGACACAGAGTCTAAGATATGGAATCAAATGAATTCCTAAAAGAAATGAGTTACCTTATTTTCCCTACTAAATTCATATAGATGTAAACATGGTGACTATCTCTGAAAACAACTGACCCACAAAACTGCCCTCTCCTAAGAACCGCGCTTGAGAAACAACCCAACTACTCCTACAGTTAACATGGAAAGGAGAAAAAAGCAACAAGAAGCAGCTTAATCACTTAAAACTCAGCATCCTCTTACCATCATCTGCAAATAATCTGATAACTGAAGGCCAGAAAATGAGTCATTACCCAGTGAAACAGCACTGTTCAAAAAGTTGTGGTAGCTGAAACCTCACATTGGCCTAAATCAAAACCCAGTTTTGTTTCAAACTTATAATAGTATAGGAAATTCTGCATTTGAGAAGGCTGATTGATTATTATTTTCTAGTCACCAAAATATAAAATACACTTCTGTATGCTTCTGTCTGAGAATATTGGATTTAAGAGGAATCTGAAAGTAATTTTTATGACAGAAGAATCTAAGGAGGTCGAGGCTTCTTCTTCATAATTTATTTGCCATAGGAAAAAAAAAGTTTCTTCCTTCCGAAGATCAGATAGGTTTCTTACTGTGACAATAAAATTTTTTATTTGGCAATACAGCAGAACTATCTGTCTTTCCAAAGATACATACGAAATAGATTTGCTGAACGTTATAGCTACCCCACTAACTGGTAACAATGCCAGCATCACACACTTATCCACTGTACAAACGCAGTCCTGTCAAATCAAGGACAACTACACAAAATACATTGTATGAGCCAGATACGTGCAGTCACCATAAACAAACGAGACTGAAACAAGTATAAGAAAACACCTGTCTTCTCTTCATCTAACATAATAGTGGAAAAGTATGAGTATATACTTTGATATTATGTGTTTGCTTCCTGAGTTTTATATCTCCATGCTCTGTAAAGCACTTATGCATATGAAAAAAACCCTCAAACTAGTTTTAGTTTAAGATGAAATTAATTTAATATATGTTAATTAGCAACATGGTTTGCCTAACATTTCCAAGGCACATTGCATTAAGTCTTATGAAGTCAACATGAACAGGGCTTTGGAAAGGAGGGCAGAAGCCCAGCAGGAAGGGAGGGTGAGCCCACATATACAGCACAGACTGCATTGCTTAGCTTTCACAAACTACCTGAAAATGACAGCCTTCAGTACTTGTGGACAGGATAAAGGTCACAAGAGGAGCCAGAAATACTTATGCAATCCTCTCATTCTTGCATATAGGGATAGTTTTGGCCCAGACTGATGATACTTAAGTCTTAGAGCAGTGCATTCCAAGCTAGACATCCTCAACCTTATGCTATGGTCAGATACCTAGCTCTGAATTTGCTCTTCAGTGCTCAGAACAAGAATAGTTACACATGTGACATACTACATTTTAGTGAAGTATTTCCTTTTTGAACAAAGTCGTTCTTTAGTGGTTTGCCTTAATTCTAATCACTACCTGCAAGGCATTAGTCATAACCCTTTGATGCCTTTGCCCTGAATACGGACATTTGGGAGCTTTTCACATATAGTGATACTATTCTCTCAAAATGTACTTCAATTGAAATGGAGTAAGGATTTCTACGGGGAAAGACTTCTGTTGTTTGCTTTCATTATACCACTGCAACAAATTAATATTTCAGTTTACTGTTCTTACCACTAGTGCTATTTATTGACAGTCTTACTCTTGTCTGAAGTGCAAGTGATCCAAATACCTCCTAACATTATGATCTCTCCTAGAACTCTATGTAATATCACCTAATTAAATCTACTTTGTATTGTCATTCTTTGCCTTCATTTTCCAAATTATTGTCAAATCAAAAATTATTATGGCAACTGAACATTGCTAAAAGCTTTTCAGAAGTCCAAGTTACTTATTATCTAGACTACCTCATGGTCTTTGACTACTGAGATGCAGTGCCTAGATGATGTCTGATCAAATCTCAGGTGTGGTACAGTATGGGTTTGGGACAAATTATTTGCTATATTTTTTGCTTTGTCAGTTTGATAGCAAGTTTTTCAATGTACTAATATACACTTCTGAACAGCTCTGACAAAACGCTAGGTTCAACAATAAGTGAATTGTGAGTGCTCTACATTGACTCAATCCTTTCTAAATAATAATTCTGCGACAGCCATTCACTATACCATCAGTTTTCATCCAAGTTACCATTGATAAAGCTATTTTACTGTTGATCTCAAAACTTCCATTAGTCAATGTACAGTTAAAAGTTTTTGAAGGATTTACTTCAAGTTTCACTTCACGTGGCTGCTGAGTAACGTTAAAGAACAGGTGATTGCATTGTGGCTAATAATTTAGAAGTGTTCTGTACAGTTCAAGTAGAAATGGACACTAAACAAAAGGTAAAACACTGGAAGATGTACTGCAGGATGTCAGTACTCAAGACCAGTCCCTACCATAATTTTTTAATGTGATTTTAATATTCGAACTGCTGCTCATATTTGTGTTAGAAGTATCAAGAATGCATAACAATCTCAATAACAAATGACCACAACAATTTCACCATCTTCACCTCAAAACAAGTGAAATGAAATAGGTAGGCCTAAACTTACTCTAGCAAAATCTTTGTAGGCAATATCTGTCAGCTTTCTCTCTTCACAGTCATAGTTACAGAAAAAGTATGTTACCTTTTCTTTGCTATTCTGAAAGCACTGGAGTGCTACACAATACTACCATAGCACACCTATAACACACCAGAAATTCTTAATTTACAGTGTCTGCAGGTCAAGTAAGAGGTAAAGTTGAGTGTCAACTTCTCTCATACTAGAAAAGACATGAGCAGTCATGGATCTGGTCCGTCTCCTGCATGCCCAGGCCTGGTATATTGGACTTGTACTCCTTTCCTCTTCCAGCCAGAGGCAATGTGATTCCACTGCTTTTCCTCAGAGGTAGCAAGGAAAGGGAAGCTGGTGTCATAAGACTCCTAGTGGCAGCAGCCAGAGTGGTCACTCCACATCCCTCTAATGACTGACTGGGAAGAGGAATACCTCATCCATCTTGTCAGTGATGAGCTTCTCCTCCAAATATCTTTCAAAACTGCTTCAATATCCCTCAACTTTAAATTCCAGCACTCCCAGCATCAGAGAGATGCCACATTTTAAAGCCCTTGAAAGAAAATGAAACCAGGAACTATTCTATTTTCACTGTAAAAGCAAGAATCTCTTCCATAAAGCACCTTCTTCTTCAGCTGATGTGCCTTGCTTGTTAGAAAGATAAATTAGTTTCTCCTGGTAGTCAGCCAGACTACTGACTCAGCAAATCTGGAAACTTCCCAGGAAATGATTGCTTAACTGGATTACTCCATGGAAACTAACAGCCTGCGCTGCTCCAAACACTAAGCAGTTCTTTAGAACAATCATCCCAGCAAGGTAATCTATACTTTAACAGCTCAGAACATGATTTTCCATGTGACAAAAAAACACGAAGAAACATGTGCAGATATTTAACTGTACGGATGTCCAACCAAGCCAGTGACACTGCTTACATCCAGAGACTTCTGTTCAATTATGCCTAAACTATGAGAATATCTAACAGAATCCAATGTTTGCTTGCTCTTCTCTTCTGAAAAAAAAAGCTGTGGTTTTTTTTTAATTCCAAGATGGGAAAACTGCCAAGCTTTTCCTTGACATGGGATATTCTGCATGACTGTTATTAGCTGATGCCTTGCTCCTCCTTCTGATTCCCTGCCAATGGATTCAGCTGTTATCAATCCCTGGGCGAGTCTGACTGTCTTCTAGCACCACTTCTTTCCCTCTCCGGCACAAAAATAAATAAACTTTAGGGAGATGCTGAAGGGTCTAATGGGAAGCAATAAAAGCTGACTGTCTGGATGCAGAGTTGGCCTTCTGGCAACAAAGACCAGGAACAGCCCGGCAATCCAGCCGCACGGGCTAGCCTAAAACATAACACAGACTGCTGCTTTCTTGACATCTTCTAAAGGGTTCCAACAGTCCCACTAAAAATATTCCAGGGATTCTGACAAAACTTTACTGAGAAGCTTCATGTTCTAGAAGATTCAGAATTTCAATACTTCAATTTTGACATTTGATCACGTTATTTCAGATTATGCTTGCGGAAACACATTCAAGTCAGTAAGCTTCAGTCAGAAGAGAAAAGGCTACATATCCTGCACTCTCCTGAGTATATAATTTTTCAAAACTGTTCACAAAGAATTGCTAACCTTTTGCAGGCTCAATACCTAAAAAGTATTGTGACATTATTCCTGTACTTGACACGGAGATATTAAATCAAAACAACACAGGTATTCTTAAGTTTTTAAAATGTTTGCCTTAACAAAAGAAGCAAACTATAATGAGCTAGGTTTTTGGTCTTTTTTTTAATTTACTCGGACTGAGAAAAAATATGCATATGCAACCCCTCCCCAAATAGCAATCACTGTCTGCATGAAGTTTCATTTTCAGTGTTGAAGCATACTCGTTGAAACATGCATTTCCTTCCTATACTCAAGGCTGAGGATAAAGTGTTAATATGTGTAATAAAATTTCTTTACAGGAAGCTACTGTCAAGTGAGGTGCTGATATCTATGTATCCACAGGAACTACTACGTTTTTTATGTAATGCAAATGTTGACTTTATTTTACAAATTAAACTATGTGACTATAATTAAGTGAATTCAAAGAAACAAATCTTCATTTAAATAAACTGAAATACCACACTTAGAATGCAATCAAACATGTTGTCTTTTGGGACTTCTTGCACTCTTTTCTTTAAGTCAAGTGTTTGATTTAATCCTGCAAGCATCATAGTCAGATAGCTATGGTCTGTAAAACACCTCAGCGTTATACATGTAAATGCACTGAAGAACTAACTTCAATACAAGCTGTTAATATTAAACTATCCACAGATGGAAATTATTATTTACCCTGTTCCTCCACTCAGACATCAATACCAGCAAACAGAGGCTTGAATGCTTTGTCTGTAACTTGCCTTGTTTTGTAAAGTAACAGGAGAAGATTACTGGGTTTCAGTAGTTGTTGTGTGACTATGTTAACTCAGACGAGTGATTTTCAAAAAAAACCTTTTGCTGACACAGGAGTTGCTAGAACAGCAGGCATAGAAGGGCTTACATAGCACAAAGCTTTTTTCTGCATCTTACAGACATAAGTTTCTTCAATAATGTTAGGCCTACTTTGACCTTCTATTATGTGCTTCATAATTTTAAGCAATAAATTATTGTCACGTGTCTTGGACTACTAGAATGCCTACATTATAAGCCAGACTCAGCAGGTCAGTTGTGCCTGCTGTATAGAACTAAGAACAAAGAAAAAAAGGCACAGACCATGA
Source organism: Dromococcyx pavoninus (assembly GCA_033558185.1). NCBI lineage: Eukaryota > Metazoa > Chordata > Aves > Cuculiformes > Neomorphidae > Dromococcyx > Dromococcyx pavoninus. The sequence continues at coordinate 2,270,342 of JAUMJL010000044.1, read as the reverse complement.
AACAAAGTTGGCACAGACAAGTTACAATTCAAGAAAAAACCCTTCAAGGGATTTCTGCATAATTCTGGTTCACACTATTGAGTAGTAATACTGCCTTCTTTTTCCCCCAAAGCCTCAGTAAATGCATTGCATCTGCTACTGTCTCCATACTGTCATTACCAAATCAGGGATAACCAGCAGGCCTTTGGGCTTAACCACAACCACTGGTTCAGAAAAAATTTTGACACTGGACAGAGGTCTAGAAACCAGCTTGGTGAAGCTTGTCCAAAAGGGGGACATTTGGGGGCAGGAAGATGTTACCAATGCAGAAAAACAAGCTTATATACTAGAAGGGAAAGCAACACTGAACATAGAATCAAAGAATGGTTTGGGTTGGAAGGGACCTTAAAGATCATCCAGTTCCAAACACACACACTCCCACCCCTGCCCCTCCCCAATAGGCAGGGACACCTTCCACTACATCAGGTTGCTCAAAGTCTCATCCGGCCTGGTCTTGAACACTTCTAGGGATGGGGCATCCTTGACCTCTCTGGGCAACCTGTTCTAGTGCCTCACCGCCCCCACAGTAAAGAATTTCTTGCTAATATCTAACCTAAATCTACCCTCTTTCAGCTTAAAACCTTTAATATGTTTTAATAATTTAACTAATGGTACAAAACCAAGAAAACTAAAAAGTGATACCTAAAAGAATATAGAATTAACTTAAATTCCTATTTAAATATTTAACTGTCAGTGTCAGATTCACCGAATTCTTGATTCTTAGATCTGTTCAGTGCATGACCCTAGATTCACCTGGTGAATCTGGCACTAAATTAGTGTAAACTTTACTTAGGATTCAATTAGTTCACAGCCTATACGTTACACTTTAATTATTTTTAATAACAACTAGATTCAGGACCTCAAAAAATTTCCAGGAACACTCCCCAAAACAGCGTAGGTTTTTTTTTTTATTAAACAAATGACCACACTGAAATTAAGATCCTGTAAGACAGAGAGAAATGTACAGCTTACTTCACTGGAGCAAGGAAGGATAACTTGGGGTGACAAGAATAGATCATAACCATGAGCGCTATTGATTCAGTGTTAACTTGAGTGTCTTTCTTCAAGAGGAAATATTAATATTGCTCTGCATTCTTCAGGCTAATGAACTCTAGCTTAGCCATTAGAAAAGGACTCTTACTAATTACTATCATAGAATCATAGAATCTTCTTCTGTCTGGAAAAGACCTTGGAGATCACCGAGTCCAACCGCACCCATTTTCTGCTAAACCATGTCCTACAAAAACTCATCTAACCGTTTTTTAAACACCTCCAGGGATGGTGACTCAACCACCTCCCTGGGCAGCTGTTCCAGTGCCTGACAACCCTTTCAGTTAAGAAATTCTTCCTAATCTCTAGTCTGAACCTGCCCTGACACAACTTATGGCCATTTCTTCTTCTATCACCTGTCACTTGTGAGAAGAGATCAGCACTCCCTCTGCTGCATCTCCTTTCAGTCAGCCGCAGACGGCAATGAGGTCTCCCCTCAGCCTTCTCTTCTCCAAACTAAACAACCTCAGTTCCCTCAGCCGCTCCTCGTCCCCCGTCTCTAGATGTCCTCCAGCACCTCAATGTCCTTCTTGTAGTGAGGGGCCCAGAACTCAACACAGCACTCGAAGTGCAGCCTCACCAGTGCTGAGTACAGGGGCACAATCACTTCCCTTGACCTGCTGGCCACACTGTTTCTGATACAGACCAAGATGTCATAGGCCAAGAAGGCCACCTGGGCACACTGCTGGCTCATATTCAGCTGGTTGTCAACCAACACTCCCAGGTCCTTCTCCTCCAGGCAGCTCTCCAGTCAGTCTTCCACAAGCCTGTAATGCTGCATGGGGTTGTTGTATCCCAGGTGCACTTGGTCTTGTTAAACCTCATCCCGCTGGTCTCAGTCCATCGATCCAGCCTGTCCAGTTCCCTCTGCAGAGCCTCCCTTCACAGTATCACAAGGTTGGAAAGGACATCCGAGATCATCGAGTCCAAGCTATAACCCAACACTAACACCAACACTAACACCATCATCTTCAAGTAGATCAACACTGCCACTCAGCCTAGTGCCATCTGCAAACTTGCTAAGGGTAAACTTGATCCCTTCATCCAGGTCATTAATAAAGATATTGAACAGGACTGGACCCAGCACTGAACCCTGGGGAACACCACTTGTGACTGGCCTCCAACTGGATTTAACTCCATTTACCACCACCCTCTGGGCTCAGCCATCCATCCAGTTTTTTACCCAGCAGAGGGTGTGCCCATCCAGGCCAATGGCAGCCAATTTCTCAAGCAGAATACTGTGAGAAACGGTGTCAAAGGCTTTACAAAAGTCCAGGTACACCACAGCGTTTCCCTCGTCCATTAACGGGTAACCTTGTCATAGAAGATCAGGTTGGTCTGGCAGGACCTGCCTTTCATAAACCCATGTTGACTGGGTCTGATCATCTGGCTGTCCTTCCTGTGCTCTGTGACAGCTCTTAAGCTGATCTCCTCCATGACCTTCTCCGGTACCGAGGTCAGATTCACAGGCCTATAATTCTCCCGATCCTCCTTCTGACCATTCTTGTACACGGGAGTTACATTTGCCAGTCCCCAGCCAAGCGGCACTTCCCCAGTCAGCCAGGACTGTTGATAGATGAGGGAAAGGGGGTTGGCAAGGACCTCTGCCAGCTCCCTTAATACCCTTTGTGTACACCATCTGGTCCCATAAACTTGTGGACGTCTAATTGGCCAAGCAGGTCTGTAATCAAGTCTTTTTGGAACATTCTGGGGTTCACCTTCACAGTCTTCTGGCTCAGGAGGCTTGAAGCCCAGAGAACATCTTACATTCCCATTAAAGAACAAGGCAAAGAAGGTGTTAAGTACGTCTGCCTTCTCCTCATCCTTTATTACTACCATTCCCCTTGCATCAAGTAGAGGAGGGAGATTCTCCTTGGTCCTCCTGTTGTTGTTAATACTCTTGAAGAAACATTTCTTATTGTCTTTCACTGAACCGGCCAGTTGAAATTCCAATTGTGCTTTAGCCCTTCTGATTTTTTGCCTACATGATCTCACCTGCTTCTTGTAGTCCTCCTGGGAAGCCTGTCCCCTCTTAGAAAGCTCATATAAGTTCCTCTTTTTCTTTACACCAACACAGAGCTCTCTGTTAAGCCAATCTGGCCTTCTTCCCTGCGGACTCATTTTACGGCACACTGGGATGGACTGCACTTGCACCGCCAGAATTTCCTTCTTGGGGTCCTTTGTCATTTAGAACTGTCTCTCATTGGACTTTATCAAGCAGCCTTCTAAACAACATGAAGTCTGTCCTCTGGAAGTCAAAGGTGGCAGTTCTGCTGACCACCCTCCTTACTTCTCCAAGAATTGAGAATTCTATCATCTCAGTGATCACTGAGCTCTAGGCATCCTCCAATAGTCACCTCCCCCACAAGGCCTTCTCTGTTCACAAACAGCAGATCCAGTGGGGCACTTTCCCTAGTCGGTTCACTCACCAGTCGTGTTAGGAAGTTATCTTCCATACACTCGATGAACCTCCTAGACTGTTTCCTTTCTGCTTCTCCAACTGGCTTCATGCATGAAAATGCTCTCAGTTGCAACACTCTAGCTCTTCTTTAACCCTTCCTTTAAAGGCTCCTTTTTTCCAGTCCAGTGAGCTGGGGAGGCATATGAAGCTCTACAGGGACTGGAACTGGGAAAAGTAGATACATTGTCTGTCTGAGTGTGAGAAAGCAATTCTTCATACCATGAGAATTTTTGAATCAGAGGAAACAAGGACTCCTTAATTCAGTGGAATAAGAGAAAAAAACAGCTGTATTAAGAGCTCGGTATGAGGGAAGAAAGAGGAAATGGCCATCTAGAACTCAAGACATTTCCCTTCCAGAGACTCTACTGTCCTAGTTCTGCAAAATCACTTTTCTATATATAGCTGAGAAGTCTCAAGCCATCTCTGTTTATAACAAATCTACAGAGGCAAGCAACACCTGGTGCTTTGTATTATGTCAGTGATATGTAAACAGTCTTTTAAAGTAAAATTATTTAAATTTTAAATTATTTAGTAAAAAAAAAATCCTGATTCTTCAAACAGTAAAGACAATATGTAAATAACTGTAGAACGCCACTTACCTGTGCCCTGTAAGACACAGCACTGGTATTTTAAACCTAAAGCTCAAAGTTCAGCTAGGCTTTTCTTTGAAATCACTTTCAATGTGTCTATAAATTACTGTAACACATCAATATTCATCGCTTGTAAGAAAATAAATAAAATGTACGAAAATAACGGAAACATATATAAAAAAATTGAAATAAAATTCATGTCATATAAATGTATTTTAAAGTAAAAATATTTTCTTTCCTAAAGAAAAACAATTTTGTTTTTCCTCTAAGTTTTTTTTTCTTTTCATTTCTACTTTTAATTACTGTTAACTTAGGGTAACCTATCACCATCCAGACTGATGGATTCATCATTTTCCATATAGCTCATACTTACAATAAAATTATCTTTAAAAATTATCTACAAAAATCCTGTTCTAGATGTGTTTATTTGTATTGTTTTATGTGTATTCTGGGGCATACTACAATACTTAGGTATGCTACTTAAGAATATATGTGTTTTAGGAAGAAATTATTTCTTTTGAAGATATACGTATTTGGTCATGATAATCTTCATTTTAGCATAGGAAAATAGTCCTCAGATTAACTATACAGTATATCTAAAAAGGAAAATATTTGCAGTGTTCTCTGGCTACATCTCAAATATATGCTACAAGGGAAAGATGTCAATATTTCATAGTTTCAAAAACTTTTGAAACTTTTAAACACAAACCAAACTTCTTTAGAAAATCCACGTTGAAAGCCAAAGAGAACAACCTCTTCCATGAAGTACCTATTTAAAAAGAATTGGTTTTTTATTTAAACTTGATACTATCTTCATATATAGTTGTAACTTAGTTGTATACTGTTCATGTTTATTTCCACAGAAATACAGAGTCCTTGAATCTTTGGCTTTTTTTTTTCTTAATGCAATCACATTCTGAAAAAAAAGCTACTACAGTATGAGTAGTTTATTGCTGCTGAGCACTTAAAGGTCAAGTTTGTTCAACTTAAAATAAAATGTTTATTTTCTACATTACTCCAGTAAATTCCCAATGTTCTGAAGTTGAAGTTAAAATTTTCTTCCCACATGTTACAACCAGTAAAAACATCTTAAGTGCAACCGATAACCTCTGTCATGTCTAAGAAACCAAAAACCACTTTTGTAGCAAAATATTTTAATGGTAGCCAATTTTACTGTTTAGTATAAAAATTACGACCTTCACTTTGGAATCTGGACCTAGGAATTTCACACAAGGTCACTCTTTCTAAATGAAAAATGACTAGTCTTGAGTTCTGAAGATTATAATATATTAATCTGATTAAATTCCTGCATTTCTTCACATCGACATTGATAAACATGAGAATGGTCCTGATAACATGATAGGGAGTAGAGTAAATTCGGTACATACCTCATAGCCAGGGCTGACAGGAGACTGAGACAGAAAGTTGGAAAGAAATAAAAACAGAACAATAAAAATTAGGCGGAGAAAAAGACAGAAAATAATGTTATTTTAGAAGCAAGCATGAATGTGCGATTATTTTAGTCTCATTCTATGATATAGAATAGAATGCAAAAGAATTGCATTTGAGCTATGACAGGTAAGAATCTGGGTCACACTTTAGCATTTCTGTTGTTTTACACTAGTAAGTTAAGAGTCAAAAATAGAATATTACCCAGATTTTATTCTTTGAAAGTAGATTTTTTAAAGCTGTATTCAAATATAGTCCTTAGTCAATTTTCAGCTCATATGAAATGCTTTATTGGTTAATGAAAACATTTATACCCAAATTGAAACAGTGTCTGTTTCTGGTGGTTCCCTACAAAAGGATAATTAAAGTACCCTCTGTGGGATTCCACGTTATCCTGTCTAATGATTTTTGAAATGCCACCATTTCATAAGTTAGGGCATACCTCTTCTCTTTATGTCACATTTTTCAGAAGCCAAACTTACAAGCTATATTTAACACTGTAAGCTAAAGTTGGCTTCTTTCTGGTACACACAACATCGACAAAAAGTTACAGAAATCATAACTTAGTCAATAATTCCATCTACAAAAGATCTCCAGGACCTCCTCCTCTCTCAACTGCTCTGACTCTAAGCAGTAAATAGGGGTAAAAATAACATTTATTTTAGTGCTATTTAAAGAATTGACAGATATTTGATGGAATTCAGTGGTCCCAAAGAGAGGTTATATTTTGTTCCCAGTTATTGAGGTGCCACATCAATACTAATAATGAATAACACATTTTTCTCTACACAGATGATGTTTCTTAGTATATCCACCCAGACTGCAGAAAAATTAAATGCATTCCAAAGTGCAAGCTCTGATTGGTACCACAGTATAAACTGCCATAAAAATTATCTCACAAATACTGCAGAAGAATGGAGTCCAAAGGACAGATCTGATACAGGAGAAGTGACAAAGTTTATGCATAAGTAAAAAGAAAGGAAAACAACAAAAGATGAGAAACACATTCTATGCAAAAAAATCAAAACAACACAAAAGACATATAGAAGCCATATGTGAGAGCACTTCTGAAAATTTGGTAAATGGTACCATGATCTCCTGAAATAAAAGTGAAATCGGAAAGCTATTTCATTTTTCTAGGCTAATGCCCATCCCTGTAACTACTGTAAACACATTTTCTATGTGCATACGTGTGTGTTGGCATGCATGTGTGATATGTTGAATCATCAGCATGGGTACACTGATGACTGCAAGTTATGAGAGAAGTATAGCTTGCAGTATATATGAAACCTACTGTATTTATTCAACTAGCAGTTTTAACATTTTCAACAGTTTTAAAATACGTAGGCTTGTAAAACAAGTACTTTATAAAAGAATGCATCATCAAACATCAAAATCATATAATTAAAAAAGTTTTCAATTTTTTTTTTTTTTTTTGCTATCTTGTAACTGTACAGTGTAGTGAATATTTATAGAACCTATACCAGGATGCTGACTCAAATATTTTTTTTAACTAAAATTCCAGAAAAAAGTCAGAACTAGGGCCAGTCTTTCTCAAAATTTTCTGTCTTGGTCTGAAAAAATCAGCAGTTCTGAAACAACCTACTGAGTATTATGTATAATCTATAAAGATTTGTTAACAGTGTTTTTGCAGAATTTAAGCACCTTACTCATTTATGCAGCTTTTCAATTAAAAATACAGATTCATAACGTTAACCTTAATTTCCAAGTAGCTTTAGGCTAATGATAATCAGCAGCGTAAGTACATAATTGCAGTTCATAGATGATACTGCATATAACACTAGGTCTACATCACTTGCAATGGTGTCCTTTTAGTATGTCAAGTTTAATAAGTTTAATATTCTAATTGAGAGGAAAACAGGATAATTGTTGTGGGTACTTATAAATTCTTTCCTCTCTTTTAAACCTCAAGGTTTTCAAAACTTTCAGTCACGAGTGGATTCATTTACACACAGTGTAAATTCTTATCTATTCAAGTGTATTATGAACATGAGTGTTAAAAGGAACAAATATGCCAAAGCTAAAAAATATATATCATTCTAAAGTACTCCAGTCTCTCAGAAGAGAGACATACAGATGTGTATATATATATATGTGTAGATATATATACACACACTCATCACAAGGATCTGTTGAAGGAAATAATGGAGATTTCTCCTACTTTCTTCTGAACACTTAGAAATAAGCTAAATACATAGGTTCCAACTAATTATCTGAAGCTTTGACTATGACAGATACTCAGTTTGATACTGTAGTGTTTGGGTCACAATGTTCTCCTGAGGCAAATCTTTCCTGTATCATAAATAAACCAATGGATGTAATAGTCTGACACAGGAGAAATTCAACTTCTAGTTCCAAAGAAGACATCCTTCAAGATGCAATCACTCTCATTACCTCATGGCTATTTTAGACACTCAAAAATATCCTGATTTCTCGACAAAGGGAGGAGACTCCTGGAAGTATCAGAAGCGCCACATACCTTAAATCCACATACCTTAAGATGGTGACCTCCCTTTTATGTCAGGACACCTTTTCTCAGAGCAACGCTGTATGATTTACATACCACCCTCATCTGTAGTCTATAGCAGGCAAACCCATATCCTATAGCACTAGCATTGTTTCTTAGCAGCAATAAAAATGGCTTGTATAGCGAGGGAATCCCATACCAGAAGGGCTTCATCCGGCATGCTGGGAGAGGGTTCTGCAGACACTGTCCGAACGGTGCTGAGCCCTGTTAGGGAAACATTTGATAGGCGCCTTTTCCGTACGCCACTGCAGTTATTCGGGATTTTAAATGCACATCTTTTATGGTAATTTAGACCACATCCTGAAAAGAGAAATTTAAAACCATCTTATTAAGGTTTATTACTAGAAAAAGCGAAGAACTTGAACTTTTTTTCTTTTTTCAAAACCAATAAGAATTCAGAACCCCCACCAATTTTTTTTTATTAAACTTTTTTCCTACACTCTGCTAGTTTGGCTCCCATACTGTACTTTTTTTTGAGAGATAAGCTTCAAACAACTATATCTATAACCAGTGTTTTTTCTTTGATTTTTCAAAAATCTATGTTCTTAAGGTGCAAGGAAATTTCTCTGATAGGCATCTGGGAGGTAAGGAAGTCTTTACTGTAAATGGTATATTCCATTGGATACAGTCTGCCAGGAGTCAAATAGCTGTAGCAGAATCAGAAAAGATAGCTATTATAACCTCATATGGACCAACAGTAATTTCAGTTAAATGATCTAAATTAACATGATTACAAACTCAGGCTCACAAGTGAAATGTAAGACATGGAAAACCTCTTCTTAAAAATACATATATTCCATTTTTTTTTGCACTACAGGTTACAGAGCTGTATCTAGGAGGCCTCAAAGGAGTTGAAAAGGTTAGTTCTTTAATTGGATGATTATTTTGATAGTTCTTACTGGCTCTACCTTCTGTATTTTTTTTTATGCCTAACCAATTTAAAAGCAGCACTAGAGACAAAATGCATAAGTGGAATGGACACACCTCTTCCTGAGACCAAAAAATCTCCTCTCACTGCAGCTTACCTTCACATTTGAGTCCCTGGCGCACCAGCCCCCAAAGCATTTCTCCACAGTGGTCACAAAAAGCTGGTGCTCGATATGAATGAACAAAAAGAGCATGGGGCCGGATTTGAAAGTCTTCAAATGTAGCAGAAGCTGCAACAAGATCATTCCAAAAATGAATAAAATCAGTAACATAAATAATATGCTTCATTTACGTGGTTCATCACAGAACAAAGCAAAACTCCTTTTGGTCACCATGATGATGAACTTTTGAGTATTGGTCACAGTATTTTATTTCAAAGATAAAAAGTTTGATTATATATCATCATACTACAATGACCACCAGAAAAAGGATAAAACTGCTTTTCCAAACTCACAGCAATAACTTCTCTGACAATATTTTTGAAATAAAACACAGGAGGATAATAGCATGTCAAACATTCATCAGAAATTGGCAGAGTTCAACCAGATGTTGAAAATTTTTCAATACTCTTCTACAGACTTGTCTTTCTACACCTGAAGGTATTCATACAGAAGATAAACTGAACGCATTCAGTCAAGAAATTTTTTTTTAAACAAGTAAAAGAAAATGTATCAAAGGTGGGCCATTTCAGCTGACCATTTGGTATACCTGATTCAGTAGCCTATGCTGGTATCAGTGAACTGATCACACAAATTAAAAAAAAGTAAACGTCATTATGCACCCACAATCATCAATAAAGAAAGAAAATTTCAGACTGCTCTGCGTTTCTAGAAGTACCAATCCTTTCAAAGTGATGTGAGCCTACTAGTGTAACAGTTGCCAAAGTTATAGGGGCTAGTTAAAGGCACTAGTGTAAGCTATAAAAATAAACAAAGACAGTGTTATAAGAACTTTTTAGTATACAGAGGCAACCAGTACCACAATACTTTAATGAAATATTTTTCTTATTAAGTAAGTTAAACATAGGTAGTCTAATGAAAAATAACATCTGTCAAATCTTGTAAAACATTACGCAAGTATGCAAACATGTGATCTCATTCAGACTGCCATTTAAATAGGTGATTTAAGTGTGTGCTTATTCCCCACAGGTATCAGTATGAATGAACCAGGTATGCAGACACTTAATAGAAACACCATCTCTCAACAGAAATACATTCATGATTTACAATTGAGAGAAAAAAAACCCCGTTCAAATTAATTCCTAAAATAACCAAATAACATTAGTCCCTGGTTTGTTCCTTGTGTATTAATGAAAAGAGGACCAAAAATATGCATACCAATCAAGAAAACTAATGAGAGGGGACTACAACTAAAGACCTAGACCCTGGACTCAGTTCCTTCTGTGCACAAAAGTGCTACTCTTAGGAAAAACTTCTCCAAAAATATCCACAGAAACACACATTTTTTGTCTGATCCAATTTCCAGTCTAGTGATTTTTTTAAGATACTTACTTGGAATACCATCACAAAAGTAGGATCCAATGACTTCAATGATACCAAAAGTTCTTTTTCTCCCTCTTTTTACTAAAACAATCTATATTACCTAACATTTTGTTTAATTCAGGATTTAATTTTCTTTTCCCAGAATCATTCTTTTCCTAATTTTCACAATAAAGCATGTTAGAAAGATTACATAATTAATAAAATTAAGACTACATAAACCAGCCCAATATGTTAGAACATCCTGACTGTGAAATAAATCAGTTTTATATTTGTTAACAATATTAGGTCAGCCATTTTTTACAACCTCAAAGGCTTCCAAACACATAAATATACTTGTTCAACAAGCGTGTTATTGTTCTATTTTCTTCCAGACTACAGAGGTCAAGTTCACTACTGCTAAAGCAATGCTCACTGTGTAACAGTTATGCCGTCCTTTGTATACCAGAAAACACAACTTATCAGAATGCATTTTAGATGTTCAACAGAATTACTGTGGTTTTACTTTGTCTAGGACTTGAATTCAACCATATTTTCTGTGCATATAGCCAGATGTGTTTCTGCAATTCCAAATGAAACAAACAATTCATTGGAAGAATCAATCACTCAAACTTTAAAATTTATACTGATGTTATTTAAAATACAAAAATACATATTTATTCTTTACTTATACAAACATAACAAAATACAACCACATTAACTTCTCAATTTAATTTCATATTGAATATATATCAGAGGAACTAGAACTACACCTCCCCTGTAGATCACTGGTTTGTGGAGTTCAAGAAGGATTCATTTTTCTGGGCTTCTATATCACCAGCACAGAGCCAACAGGAGGAAAAGGTGCCACAGTTAAGCACAAGACATCTCTGTGGTCCTACCACATAAGGATACCAATTGAGCTATGATAGCCCATAAGCTGGATGAGATAAAATTATAGATGAAAATCATACTGAACATAAAGGAAAACTGGACTAGAAAAGAAGGAGCAAGGAAAACACTTTTGGGAGTTCACAGACACACTGTTAGCTCTGCATAGAAAATATGTGACAGCATCTGTGTTGGTCAGCCTACAGGTTAGGGAGTTGGATTCTTTACTGTTGTCTCATATGGAAGCAGTTGACAGGGATATTTTCTGTTATCTGTTCTCCTAGCGACTACCAAGAAGTCATTTTGGGCCTCTGTAATTCACACCTTCCTCTCCTCTTGTCTGGTCTATTAAACAGTGATACACACATGAAGACACAATCTTCAGCATTTCCAAAACTCCAGCCATATGTCCTGCTACAACATACCTTCTGAGCAATGCAGACTGCTATGAATGCACCACTAAGCCTTTGAATCACTGTACTTATTTCCCTCAGAGTTTCAGTCTAAGCTTAGAGCTTCAGCCCTTCCGTTCAGAACCTTTGATTCTGGGTTTTCCAGAGCATATCCACCTACAACTTCATGAATAACACTGTGATTAACATTTCTTCGCATAACAGAACGATCACAGAAAAGCTATCGGACCTGGGAACTTTCTCAGGGGTAAGCACCAAAACTGGCACACCATGACCAGCTTCCAGCAGAACTGCAATGTAGAATTCTTTGCTACCGTATCTAGCTTAAATTTGCACATAAGAAATAAAAAATCAAAAAGCTTACTAAAACAAGATTCTCAGAGAGCATGCATTTCTCCCCAAGTAAGAAGACCAAGAAATACTTTACTATAAGACCCTTAGACATGATAGCCAGAAATTTTGATGACATATCTGTGAATTTTAGAGATGCAAACTTTTTGTTTATAAAAACAACTTGCCTGAGGCTGTTTCTAAAAGCATACAAGTAATAATGAAAGCACTATTTAACTGTGAGTAAAACAAAAATAGCCTAAGTCTCCATCTAGCAAAGGATTTAAGAATGTATATAAGCTTATGCCTGTTTCCTTGAATTCCTACCTAAAGTTATGCATGTATTTAAATTCTATTTTGAGTAAATTAAGTTTGCTAAATTGGAAGACTGGCATGGAGTTTTATATGAATTTACTGGGTGTTTTTTCAAATAGCATGAATAGCGAAGCGAAACCATAACTAAGCTTAAAATAAGCAGTGAGTTCAATTTAGCTTAATAATTTAGATAACAGATTAAAAATACTTTTATATATAGCTTTATACAAAAACATTAGCTTTTGAGAAAAGTAAATATCAATAACCCTGTGGAAGCAAATCTGAACTTAAAAATTTCCACAAGCAGTTTTGTCCTTGGAATCTGATCATTTGGCTTCCTTCGTGTGTTCTGAATTCAGTTACATCTGAAGCTGTTAAATGGATGGAAAATATTTTGCTGTTGACTGTCATTCTCTCAACTCCATTTTTGTTGCACTGGTCTCTTCGCATTCCTGTCCCAGTCCCTCCTCCTCGTCTTCACAAATAGTGAAGACACAATTGATACCCTTTCCATTAAAGCTGTAACTGAACCTTCCAGTTTCCCTGCAAATTAATGAATGTGTTATAATGGTTCATGCTCTTCTAATAATGTTTCTACCTCCCTTGTCTCAAGGTAAAAAAGTAATTTAGAAATAACTTTACTACATATCTTTTTTTTATTTCATGTTACAAATATATGTGATATTAAATAAATACCACACTTGGCAATAATACTACCTACTTAATTCTAGGGAGGCAGAAATCAAACCTAAAGAAACTCCCAAAGTACTGAACTTGAAGCTATTTTACCCATTATTACAAACACACATCAGTATTACATATTTAGTTATTTTAATTTAAATGTCCTTGAATTTAAACGTCCTTAAAAATTCTTGTACAATGCATGTTGCAAAATAGAGTTGACCAATTTTCAAACAAATTGTCTTTCAACGGAAGCTTACATTTTGAATATTTAATTGATTACAGAATTAACATTAGGATATTTTTTTCCGTGACAGAAAACTAAATTGTCTGTGCTGAATTACAGCTGCATTTGAACAGTTCTGTAGCAGGTTAGGCTGCTGTTTTCATGGTGAATTCACCCTCCTGTATCTGCCATATATGCTATAACACTAAGTACATACTGCAGTTAAAACTCATTAGGGTGAGTTGACTGGCAAAACAGGTCACCTACCATGAAACGTGAGAACAGGCGAACTATGTTTCCGTGACTATAAGGGAACAGGAGCTAATAATGAAGGTTCCACCTGGCTTGAACGTATGCTTTGAAGCTCCAGAAACCAAAGACAAAGCACTGAAGCAGGAAATAGTTTCATGGAACAGAAAAAGGACTGTTAGATACTACATTTGCACAGAGTTTTGGGGCCGGAATACAAGGCAGTGTAGATCAGCATCCCAACAAACCACTACTAGAGGATTTATTCCACAATTTACTTTTAGGCACCACTCATAGAGAAGATCAGTAAGAAATTGAACTTACCAAAAAAACTACTAGATGAGCAACAACAATTTGTTGGTTGAAAAGGTAACTGAGGCACATTCTTGATGCTTCCAGCATTATAAATAAAAAGTAGCAGTAGCAAAGACAATCAGGGATAAATAACATTCTCAGTCCACATTTCAACCCTCCTCGCTGAGTAATTGGAACTTATCATATCATTTTATACTGACATGATAAAGATTCAAGAGTAAAAGTCAGGGATGAAAGCTTTAAATTTGGCTTAAGAAAGCTTTATATTTGGCATTTACTGCAGAATGCAGCAGTAAGAATAAAAAACATCATTTGTTCTCCTTCTTTTGAAACTGTTATGGCATTATTCCACTCTGTTGAAAGGCATGGAAGTGTTCTGGGTTTAAATTTTTAAGGTAAAACCAGTGTTTTTTCTAGGCTTCAGATTTATGTGTTCTCATCAGACTCTGCAGACAGCATTCTGTTTTCTCGTCTCATGAAATCACGTTATTTTGGAGCACTATTCACCGTGTCATTAGAACTTGATCTGGAAGAACTATGTTAACTAGCAAGTTACACAAATCTTTAATTTGCATGAATATGGGTAATTCATATTTCTTGTTCTGCCATTTGTATTGTATAGCTGACTTTCTATGGCTAAACCTAGTACAGCTTAGTTTTTCAGAGCACACAGTTCTAGAAGCAGTCATATGTAAATTAAGTGGTTCTTTTAAACTTCTTCCCTCATCTTGTAAATTGTAACTTTTTAAAATTACACATCTAGAAAGACTTTCATTTAGCCACTAACAATCAATGTTTTAACTTTAAGAATGCTCCTGTGTTACTCAGGGAAAAAATAAAAGTCCTCCTGGTGAAGAGAAAGATATGCATATTTTTTTCAAATTAAATGGAGATCTTTCTTATTAACAAAAAAGCTTCTGTTATGTCAGGCTATCCTTGCTTTGACAGATGCTATGAAGGCAACTTTCTGGCTGTACATAAAATTGTGCAGTCAAAAAAGAAGGGGTTCCAAATATACCTACAACCATATTCTGAAAGACTTACTACTCCACAGAAAAGTTTGTAATATTATGTTCTTAATATGATACTGTTACACTGGTAACTCTAAGGCTACCTTGTCATCATCTATTTAAGCATTCCTAGTATCACCAAAATACAGACATTGAAACCAC
Source organism: Dromococcyx pavoninus (assembly GCA_033558185.1). NCBI lineage: Eukaryota > Metazoa > Chordata > Aves > Cuculiformes > Neomorphidae > Dromococcyx > Dromococcyx pavoninus. Next base: position 2,255,208 of record JAUMJL010000044.1, on the reverse strand, counting down.
AACAGTTCTGACAAGACTATTTCATCAAGTCTGTTAATGACTTGGCTGTTAATTACTTGTTCCAGGCTCAGGAGCTGATCTATCATTCAGCACAGCTGGAAATGAGAACAAGAAGCCACTGCAACTCACAGAGGCAAGGTCCTGCTTTCCGAAAGAGGCAAATGATTTACTGATTGTTTTGAGATCTAGCTCCAAAAGGGCTTTGAACTATTAGCAGAGGTGAGATCCTGCTGTTATAAGTAACAGAGCTTCATGTAATAGAAGCTCTCATCTAGCATCCAGACCTCTCATAGCATAAGAAACCATCAACCACATGAGGGGTATGAAAAGCAGACGTTCTCCTGCTAGCCTCTCGCAATTGGAATCCCTTTAGGAGTCACCTAGTTAACTTCCCACAGGCACCCATAACAGAGTCCTTCCCTACAAGAACTGCTAGTATTCACCATGTGCTTTAGCACCATAAATTTTACACGCAGGAAAATCTTTCTCATTTAATAAGCTTTGTTCTATTTTCCTTAAATATTATTGCTTTATCCCAAGGATTTAGGCAAAAAATAGCTTGAATTATGAATGCTAACAGTTGGCATGTAATTGGCTGTAGAAGGGGAAATACATTTTCAGAATTGAATTTTGAACTCTCAAGCAGAAGCTTGCTACTTGCTAACTACAACTGGTATAGACTAGTTGCAATTTTTTGTAACACCCACACTAAGCAAAAGTGACACGCCCTTAGGCCTCCAGTGATAGACACGGGAAACTGAACCACCAACTACAAGGCTGATCACACATCCTGCCTCTGCATATGGGCTATTTAGATTGGAAACACTGTCAGCTTGAGATCTAAAAAGGAGAGGAGGCGGAAGAGAAAGTTCCCCTAGAAGAAACAGACATATCAGAAAGAAGTGGGGCTGGAAAGACGAAGGTGAAGATCATGCTTAGAAATAACATCCTGTAAGTGGGGGAAGATCCCAGAGATCAGGGAAATGGAAACCTGGGGACATCCATGCATTTTGGTTGGTGACATCCAAGACTGGAAGGTGCAAGCATTGACACAGCAAGAATGAACATGACTTTGTGCCCAGCCATCTCTGGCCAGCAGCTACCTCCTTATTGTGAGGGGCAGTGAGGAGCTAATTAATGTAAGGCTGGGAAGGGATTAAATAAGCCAGTGTGACAGGCATTCAAGTAAGATAAAAGCTCTGATCTCCTTGGTTCTTAACTAAACCCCTGTATCCAGATTGACTATGGGTTGTTGTTTACATTATGTCACCCATGACATGAGATTTAAGCAATAAACTGTAGGAGATAATAAACCACTTGCAATAATTTGTCCAGTGTTAGCTTAGACCTTTATGGAGAGTTTTAACAAAGGATTAACATTTATGAGTCAACATGCTTGATTCATCTGCACATTCTGAGTTCTTAAAGTTCAATTTTAATGTACTTCTATTCATTTGAGAATTATTCCACAGTTTCAAACCTACAAACTACATAGCACAGAATTCTCTTTATGAATTTCCCTATTTTTCACCCAAGTGGAAAAAAGAGTAATACCTTAGTTCACGGATTCAGGCGCTATTAATCATAAAATTACACTGCAGAGGTACTAATTTAGCATAGGAAAACAAAATTAAATACTCTGCAAAATAAAGCCTCTCGCTCTTTTTCTGTGCTCACACTGACCTAAACTAATGCCCTGAAGTTCACACTATGAGTCCTTTACATGTCTAATTTCTCTGACTTTGTTTTGTAAGTTTTTCGCAGTTCTTTACCAAGGCTTCTGAAAAAATCGTGATGGATTACATGCTCACTCTCAGAATTACAGATCTCAAAAAGAAGGGGTGCATAAAGAGAATCAGTAGCATTCACAAAACTTATTTAATTCCTTCAAGTTTCTTTTATAAAAGGTTAAGAAAATGGGGTTTTATATGGTGAATAAATGTGAATGATTAAAAGTATAATGGAATTAAAAACAGAACCTTATGCTGAACTCACTATGGAACCTCTGAGTATATTAAACTACTTAATGTGAATAATCTGCAAATGTTTAGATATCTCTTAAGATTATCCTAAGAATTCATAAATATATATCATTATATAAAGAGTACAGAGAGGTGGGTTGTTTTTTATCTATCATTAGATGCCCACTGGCCCTGATGGTTTGCACTCGAAAGTGCTCAGGGATCTGGCTGATGTCACTGCAAAGCCACTCTCAGTAATCTTTGAATGATCATGGTGATTGGTAGAAGTGCCCAAAGACTGGAAGAAAGCAAATCTAATTTCTAAGTTCAAGAAGGGCAAGAAGGAGGACCCAGGGAACTACAGTCCAGCCAGCCTCACCTCAAGTCCTGCAAAAGTTATGAAAAAACTACACTTGGAAGTCCTTCATGACTTGTGGCATATGCTTTATTGTCTGCACTGTGTTTTCCTCAGCCCCATTTTAATCTTCCTAGGATAACACTAGGAAAGCAGAAGGGAACCAAAAAGTGCTAAGGAAATGCACAATTTGCACATGACATGCCCAAGACTATATAAACGGCAATAAATACATGAATTATTGCTCTGAATTGTAGTTGATTTTTTTTTAAAATGGATTACAACGACTCATCGTGGAAACATCTCCAGTGTCTGGCCAAGTAAATCCGAACGTCAAAAAAATAAACAAGATATTTGGAGAATATACTGTTGCTTCACTGAAGATAACAGAACTGTTCTACTGACTTACTAAATTTAGCAAGGATTTCACCCATGCACATAAAAAAAATGAGATGATTAAAATTAACGCTGGGAAATGGTGATACTAATATTCCTCACCTGACATTCTGTGTTCAGTTTCTGTGAGACCAACCCCACATGAAGCATACTAAGAGAGAAGAGACAGATAAGAAAAATCACTGGTGGCATGGAAGAGACTTCCGTATAAGGAGAGATTAAAAGACTGAAATTGTTTCATTTGAAAAGGAAATCAGTAAGAGTTTACCAGATTCAAGAACAGGAGGAAGCCAAAAAAAATGGAAACAAACACAACCCCTGTAGTACAACTTTCTGCACCATCAAACTACAGGCTCAGAAGTCCTCACGTCCTAAGAAAGAGGCAACATTCTTGGCAACAAATTACACCCTAACTAGGTAAACAGAAACATTTTGGGGGCCTCTTTAAGAGCTGAAGTGAGACAGATTTCATTCAGAGCAACAATGTATCCAGGCTTAAGTCACACTACAATCCAGATATAAAACCCAGCAGACTGTAACCTGCGGCAGTTCCTGAGTCTCTTCATCCTCAGTTTCCATTTGAAATTGTTATATTCCCCAAAGGAAGGAGGTTTGCTTGTTTGTGCTCAGACCTGCTTTAGCTACAAGCCTCTAGAACTTCCTAAAAGAACTGTGTGTTTTACTACAAGGTGTTGCAGACATCATTTATTGGAAATAAACATGACACTGTGTATTGCTATTTGCTCTTTCAAAATACCAAAACCATCAGCCAGGCAATGAAAGTAAACTTGATGAGTTTAACAGTGATATTGAAAGACGTATTTTTTAATATATTGCATATTTAATTTGAAATCTAGCGGAGCAATGAGTTATTGAAACCATGAACTCAGAAAGATTGAAGAAGGGGATTCTCCAAACAGCAGATTTTTTCCTGACATATATCCAAGCAGTGTAGAATATACTGTTGACAGGTTAAAAACAAAACTGAATTGATGGCAAGTTATTTCAAATGGGTTACCTTTTAATTTTCAATTATTTTCCTCTCTGAATCATTTACAGCTACTCTCCATTCAATACTTACTACTATCAATTAACAAATACAATGATACAAATGTTGAGTCAAACATGTATTGGTCAAAGAAAATGTCAAAGAAATGTATCAAATAAAAACCTATATGACAAATCAAAGAGTTTTCTGCTTTGCCTAAGCAGGGCTTGTTCCTCATTTCATGTTAATGGGTATTGAAAATGAAGTGGAAGAGGTAGTTATTTGATCAAAAGGAAAGGAGATCAGTGAGGAAAAGAAAAAAATTCAAGTACTAACAGTTTTATGATTAGAATCTGTGTTAGTAGCAGAAACAACTGAAGAATATGAAGAAATGAGAAAAGATGAAGGAAATTTTAATTGGATTTTCTTTACTCACATAATAAAAAAACTATGTAAATTTTTCTAAAGAGGAAAGCAATTTTCTTTCTAATACATAACTCCACGTGAACCTATAGCAGCAGTCTCCAAGGTGGAGTGCACACGCTCCTGTGTGTGCACAAGACTATCCATTAGGGTGCAAGAAGAAAATATTAGAACTTCAGCAACATGTGTAAGTTATAAATAAATAAATACACATACATTAGAGAGTGTATGCTCAAAAATTCTTAGTGATGAGGTGCACACTAAAAGAATTTGGAGACCACTGATCTATGGAACTTTGCCAGTCTAGCTTTAAGAAAAGCTCAAATGCTATTAAAGACATATCCTGTAAAATAATTTATAGCCATGTCCAAGTTTCATACACCAATGAATGAGGAAAGACTAAACAGATGAAATAAATCTGTAAAATTTTGTTTCTTCATCATTTGATGGAACTATTTTTTGTATTAACATGTACTTTTGCTTTCTCCATCAATGTCTTTTAGTATAAGCATTGCATATACTAATTCAGAATGCTAATCATATGATACAATCACATTTAAAGTCCAAATGGGGACAGAAATACCCATTAAAATATAGGACAATGTACCACAGACCCCAGGTTTCATTCATCAAATCAAGTCTTTTGAAAAAGGACCATCTGAAGCGACGGCTGCTGAAGTATAACTCTTGAATAATGTTATTATGTGGATTGTGTTACTCAATCAAAATGATAACATCTAAAACCTTATAAAGAAGGGTAAATGTGTGCCCCCACTTTGAGTACTGCGTGCAGTTTTGGGTGCCAGAGTATGAAAGGGTATCAAGCTACTGGATAACGTCCAGAGGAGGCCACAAAGTTGGTGAAGGGTTTAGCGATGAAATCGTATGTGAAGCAGCTGAAGTCACTTGGTCTGTTCAGCCTGGAAAAGAGGAGACCTCATAGCAGTTTACTCTTCCTCACAAGGGGAGGAGGAGGAGCAGGTGCTGATCTCTTCTCTCTGGTGACAAATGATAGGACCCGAGGGAATGGCAGGATGATGTGCCAGGAGAAGTTTAGTTTGAATATTAGGAAAGGGTTTTTCACACAGAGGGTAATGGAGCACTGGAACAGGCTCTTGAGGGAAATAGTCGTAACACCAAGCCTGACAACATTCAAGAAGCATTTGGATAATGTTCTCAGACACAAGGTGTGAATTTTGGAGTTGTCCTATGTAGGGACAGCAGTTGGACTAGATGATCCTTGTGGTTCCCTTCCAAATCAGGTCATTCTATGATTCTATGTGCTGTGCATCATGTTAAGAAAACGGAGTAAAAATGAATAAGAAAGGGAAAAAATTGCCTTATGCATGTGAAAATAAGACATTTTGAGGAAAATAAGGTTTTTTAAGTTCATAGGATTTAACATACATACAGAGTATATAATATGAAATGAACATTAAGAATTAATCAGATCTACTTTAGAAGTTGATAGGCATTTTTAAATGCCTTAACTGCAATGAATGTCACTGTAATGAACAGTAATGAACTTTAACCCTACCTTTCTTGGAAAGCTAGCTATACAGTTTATTGATGTATAATAATTAAAAATCACATAATTGTTTTTTCGACCTTAATTGTGATTACACAAAAAAATTTGCAGGTATTGAGGCTACCCCGTTAAACAGATGCAACTTGAAAAACGGGGTTTTTTTCATTGAAATCTTGCCATAAGAATACAAAAGCATGATAATGACTAGATCAGACAAAAATTTACTAAGCCTGGAATCCAGTCTTTCAAAGAGAAGTTCCCAAATCAGCATCAGCATCTGGTGGTATGTCTCCAGACCACCATCTCTGATGCCAATGCTCTGCAGATCAAGCATGCTCAGAAGCAGAAAGGAGGTGACAAAGACAGAAGATACAAAGGCAGTGACACTGTAAGCAATTTATGTTTTGTCTGTATTACTTTCCTAAGACTTGTACTTGCTTCTCTTGACAGATAGTGAGCACGAAGATGACATTTGCATATTATAACTTGAACTTCTCAACTTTTGGTAGCATCAGCTAACTCTGAGCCCCTTGTTACATAGATAAAAGTCAAGAAACCCTGACACTTTATATTGATCTACACTGTATTTCATCCGGGCTGACACTTAAACTTTACTAGTCGCGCTTTCCAGATAATTTATGAATGTATTTAAACAGTAGAGACCTACGAACTTCTGCTAGTGACCTGCTTCCACTGTGAAAACAGTATATAACTTCTACCCATTGTTTCCTAAGCCATAGCTATTTATCCATTTGAGCATCTATCCTCCTCTTTCATGAAAGCATATGGTTTCCTTATGAACCTTTGGGAAAGATAGTGTTTGTACGACTTCTGGAAAACCAAGCAGGCTATCTCAACTGAACAGTAAACTTAATATTTTCTTTAAAAAGCACAGCAATAAACTGAAAATGTACTATCTCTGAAAACTGTACAATTAAAGGTGTACAATGCATGATGTCTGATCTATTATATAGAGGTAGAACAGTGAGCTCTCATAAACAGGTCCTTTCCTGAGAGAAGGACATGAGTGCATTTGAAGCTTCTCACAAATAACATTCCTTACCAATAGTATTTTTTCCAAAATTTAATTGTTTTGTAAATACAAAATTACATTGTTCATGATTATCAACTAATTAAACTTTAAAATAACATCTAAAAACTTGACATGAGTGAGAAATTATTTGAGTTCAAAAAGTTTGCTTAAAACACAGAGGTAATTTTGCTCCTATGAAGAAATACATTGCTTGCTTTCTGGCAATCCACACTCACAAAACCTTGCAATTATTTCAGATTTTCTGCTGCTGAAACAATCACTAAATACTAAAAACATAGAGAAGGACCCAATGAAAATAGAACCTTGGGTACTTCGACAATGGGTTGGCCTACATGCCAGATTTGCTGGCAAACGATGGGGTACACTTGCCCTTGAAGGGCAAAAGGACACTTTCCAGGAAGATGGTAGGGCTAATCAACAGGGTTTTAAATGAGATTGGAAGTGGGAGGAAAACAATACTGGGCTTGATGGACTAAAGCTTAGGAATGACACTGCATGTTCTGGGGGACAGTTTACTAGTGAGGGCCCCTGGTCTGTTTCCTCAGTGGTAGTGGGAGATAGCGCTCCAGGTGGCAGCCAGAACTCAAAGGTTAATGGTGGTTTACAAACCACAACTAGAAGTCACTTAGGATTTAAGGCTATTTCGCTCAGGAAACGGGTGGAAACACTACCCCAGCTAAAGAGCATTTACACTAATGCACATAGCATGAGCAACTAATGGGGAGCTAGAAACCATTGCAAGTCAAGAAAACTACGATGTAATTGCCATCACAGAAATGTGGTGGGATGATTCACACAACTGGAGTGCTGCCATAGGTCCTATAAACTCTTTAGGCAGGACAGGCCAAGAAGGAGAGGTGCAGGGGTAACTACCTATGCTAGAGAATGTTTTGATTGCATGGAGCGTTATAATGGTAATGATAGGGCTGAGTGCCTATGGGTGAAAATCAGTGAAATGCTGAAAAAGGCAGATATAGTGGTGGGAGTCTGCTATAGGCCACCCAGCCAGGAAGAAGAAACTAATGAGATCTTCCACAACCAACTGAGAGAAGTCTTGCGATCACTGGCCCTCATTCTTGTGGGGGATTTCAACCTTTCAGATAGTATCACAGTATCATAAGGTTGGAAAGGACCTCCAAGATCATCGAGTCCAACCTACACTACACTTCCAGATGAAAGTATAACACAGCAGAAAGCAATCTAGGAGGTTCAATGAGTATATGGAAGACAACTTCCTAACACAACTGGTGAGTGAACTAACTGGAGAAGGTGCCCCACTGCCACTGCTGTTTGTGATCAGAGAGGGCCTTGTGGGGGAGGTGACTGTTGGAGGACACCTGGGGCACAGTGATCAGGATCATAGAATTCTCAGTTCTTGGAGGAGTAAGGAGGGAGTCCAGCAGAACCGCCACCTTGGACTTCAAGAGGGCAGACTTCAGACTGTTTAGAAGGCTCCTTGATAAAGTTCATCGGGAGGTAGTTCTAAATGACAAAGGACCCCAAGAGGGCTGGATGCTCCTCAAGAAGGAAATTCTGGCGGTGGAAGAGCAGGCCATCACTGTGTGCCATAAAATGAGTGAGTGGCCAAGAAGGCCAGCTTGGCTGAGTAGAGAACTTTGTCTTGATCTCAGGAAGAAGAGGAAAGTTTATGAGCTTTGGAAGAGGGGACAGGTGTCCCAGGAGAACTACAAGGAGCAGGTGAGATCATGTAGAGAGAAAATTAGAAGGGCTAAGGCCCAACTGAAATTTCAACTGGCCAGTTTGGTGAAAGACAATAAGAAATGTTTCTTCAAGTGTATTAACAACAACAGGAGGACCAAGGAGAATCTCCCTCCTCTACTGGGTGCAAGGGGAATGGTAGTAATAAAGGATGAGGACAAGGCAGAAGTCTTTAATAGTAAGGTGAGATGTTCTCGGGATACTCAGCCTCCTGAGCCAGAAGACTGTGCAAACAAAGCTCCAGATCCAGGAGGATTTTGTTAGAAACCTGCTTGGCCAATTTGACATACACAAGTCTATGGGGCCAGATGGGATCCACCAAAGGGTACTAAGGGAGCTGGCAGAAGTCCTCTTCAAAAACCACCTTTCCCTCATTTATCAGCAGTCCTGTCCAACCGGGGAAGTGCCACTCGACTGGAAACTGGCAAATGTAACTCCCATTTACAAGAAGGGTCAGAGGGAGGATCTGGGGAACTACAGGCCTGTCAGTCTGACCTCTGTGTGGGGAAAGGTCACAGAGCAGATCATACTGAGTGCTATCACACAGCACATGCAGGACAATCGGGTGATCAGGCCCAGTCAACATGGGTTTATGAAAGGCAGATCCTGCCAAATCAACCTGATCTCCTTCTATGACAAGGTTACCCTGTTAACGGATGAGGGAAAGGCTGTGTATTGTACTTGGATTTTGCTAAAGCCTTTGACACCGTTTCTCACAGTATTCTGCTTGAGAAACTGGCTGCCATTGGCCTGGATGGGCACACCCTCTGCTGGTTGAAAAACTGGATGGATGACCGGGCCCAAAGGTTGTGGTAAATGGAGTTAAATCCAGTTGGAAACCAGTCACGAGTGGTGTTCCCCAGGGTTCAGTGCTGGATCCAGTCCTGTTCAATATCTTTATCAGTGGCCTGGACGAAGGGATCAAGTGCACCCTTAGCAAGTTTGCAGATGACACTAAGCTGGGTGGCAGTGTTGATCTGCTGGAAGGAAGGGAGGCTCTACAGAGGGAACTGGACAGGCTGGATTGATGGACTGAGACCAACAGGATGAGGTTTAACAAGACCAAGTGCCGAGTCATGCACTTGGAACACAACAACCCCATGCAGCGTTACAGGCTTTGGGGAGAATGGTTGGAGAGCTGCCTGGAGGAGAAGGACCTGGGAGTGTTGGTTGACAACCAGCTGAATATGAGCCAGCAGTGTGCCCAGGTGGCCAAGACGTCTTGGCCTGTACCAGAAACGGTGTGGCCAGCAGGACCAGGAAGGTGACTGTACCCTTACACCCAGCACTGGTGAGGCTGCACTTCGAGTGCTGTGTTCAGTTCTGGGCCCCTCAGTACAAGAAGGACATTGAGGTGTTGGAGCGCATCCAGAGAAGGGCAACGAGGCTGGTGAAGGGGCTGGAGAACAAGTCCTACGAGGAGCGACTGAGGGAACTGGGGTTGTTTAGACTAGAGAAGAGGAGGCTGAGGGGAGACCTCATCACTGTCTACAACTGCCTTAAAGGAGGTTGTAGTGAGGTGAGTGTTGGTCTCTTCTCACTAGTGACAGGTGATAGGACAAGCAGAAATGGCCACAAGTTGTGCCAGAGGACGTTCAGAAGAGACATTACAAAAAAATTCTTCACTGAAAGGGTTCTCAGGCATTGGAACAGCCATCCAGGGAGGTGGTTGAGTTGCCATCCCTGGAGGAGTTTAAAAGTCGGGTAGATGAGTTTCTCAGGGACATGGTTTAGTAAGTGGACAGGTATGGTTGGACTCAATGATCTCAGACATCTTTTCCAACCGGATGATTGTATGATTCTATGATTCTATGAAAAATAAGTAGCATGGCCTGTATTTCTGTAAGAGTATTAGAGAGAAAGATGGCACATTAACCGCTTCCCTACTAACATTTGCCTGTTGCATATCATTTTACTCAGTATGTATTATTGATGATGCAGCCAGAGAATATAAGGAAGTGATGTTGATAGGATATCTATTTTTTCACCATTTTTACCTCCTCTCTCCTGAAAAGAAAAAGCAGAAAGAAAAGAATGGTAAGGCAAGACAGACAGGGAGTTCTGAAAGATTCTGCTGATACAGAACAAATACAAATCTTGAAGTCTGTATCCAGAAGGTAACAATTATAGCGCTTATAAGCTGAAGAAAAGACAATGAAGCAAAACATGAAAAGAAGGAAAGAATCTTTTAATCTTAAGAGCTTCCAACACAAAGGCACCTATCTAAAATTCATGATCGAAGAACAATATAGGCTACTGAACAACGAGAAATACAAAATCAATCCACTTTAACACAAGCAGTAGTGAGACTTACCTCTACAGAAATAAGAAAAAGGACGACAGATAGAAACAATTAAAAGGACATAGAGGAAGAATAATTTCAAAAGATAAAGCCTTGGACAGGATATAGAAGAGGTAGTTGTGTTTCTTAAATACACCAGAAAAAGACGGTGTTAACGTAGCAATGAAGACAACAAGAGAACAATGTTTTTCAATCACAATGAAGCCAACTCACAACCTATGACCAACTATGAATACTAAAAATTTATGTTCAAAGACGTATCATCATAATGTTTATCTCAAGGAGCTAGAAGTGAAGCTAACATTACAATCTATTTATATGTTGATATATGGCATTTACTATAATTGCATTGTTATCCACAGCTTTTATTCAGTTCAATATATTTTATCATATACAAGACAGCATAAACTGCACTGAATCCAAATAAAATGTCAGCATCTAGTGATCAGATGGTGTACTGTCTATGTGATAGTAAAACAGAAACAGCTTCTGAACAAAAGCAGTTGATCAATTCCCACGCTCATCCAGCTCAGCAAGGGAACACAAAATAGCTACTATTTGACTTTCTTGCTTCAGGAATCCTGCCAAGCTGAGCACAACTTCTCACAGGAAGCAGATGAAGGACATTTCAGTAATCTGCACAAAATGCTACCATTTCATTGTCTGCCTTCCACTGGCTGGCAAAGATCTCTTACATTCCAATGTAGTTTTGTCCTATATAACATGAAAAAAATTGGCAAATTTACAGAGCGGTTTTTAATAAATTTTCATGAACCAGGTATAGCACGGACATGAACTATAGTGACAAGAACTAAGTCAGAAGGCATCTACAGTAAGCGTCTCCTTGAAGGCCTTAAAAAACAGAACGCAAAAAGAGAATAGAGAAGTATAGACCCTCAGCAACTTTTATTTGTCAGCTTGTTCTATAGATATGTTGTACGAAGTACTGTACTTCTCAATCACTAATATCTCTTTATTGGTGTTAACAAATTACAGTTGAAATAATTTTTAAAGGATAGTCAAAACAATACCAAACAGCTTCAAAATCTAGGAGTTAAGTTTAGAAAAGCCTATTCCATTCTGTACAAATCTACTGTGAATTCTACATTATTATTTTGTCGATTTGCAGTTGTATCCTTTAGTTCATGAGTGGAATATGAAAGCGAACTTTTCATAGATCCAGCTGAAGTTTGTAGCAGATACTACTTAAACACACCAAGACTGACAAACACTCCTCAACTTCAGCTCACCTTACATAAAATTTACTTCCTTTTCTTGAGCAAACAGTAAGACTGCATTTTAGAGAGAGACCTACAAAGAGGCAACTTTTGGTTTCTCTTTCTTTCAGTGTTTATGAATGTCTGACTTCATTTAGTGCCACTTTTGACTATAACTTTGATTGTAACTTCTGTATCTCTATCTCACTTCCTGGCTTAGCCTGCCTACTGGCTTTTGAGAGTACTCTAATCAAAAAGAACCCTTCCTACAAATATAACTTGATGAAATCCTTTCTCCAAAGATTTAGAGCCGTTTTCAGTCTGAAATGCAATTTAACTAAGTAAATGTCAGATTCTATGAACACATTAGTGGAGATTCCCACAGCACTAGTAAAGGACTTCCCTCCTTTGTGCATCAGGAGACCAGATGCCTTTTTCTAACATATCAAAGAAAAATGAAATAGAAAATGAACAGCTAAGAAAACAGCAACATAGCAAGCAATATGTTAGTCACAGATTGGTATTATTCATATTGTTTGATGAATTCTCAGGAGTGTAGCCTAATAAATCAACTGGGTTCAACATGCAAATTTGTGGGTTTAAATAACCCATTTCTGATGTATTCCCCACATCTCCTATAAAAGCACTATTAGAATCCCATGTAGCGAATGGAAAGAGAGTAATAAACAGGTAATATTTACAAAAATATATATAAAAGGAAGAAACAGTGTAAGAAGTGAAAATAAAACTGTACTTATGAGGGCTACTGATGTTCATAATGAAACTTACCTTCTCCTCTTTTAATGTGCAGTTCATTGAACCTGTAACTAAGCATACCATTTTGCTTCCACTCATAATAATGCCCCACCTTTCACTACCAAAATACCAGAATCTATATTTGCACTGAACGACAATTCCTCTGGCTGTAAGAGTCTGCGATCATCTGTACTTATATCCTCTAGACCAGTCAGCACACAGACACACAACATTTGTTCGGTGAGTTACATGATACTTACACTCCATTAAAATCCTATTGCATAATGCACCAATGCAAAATTCAAATAATAATGGTCATTATGAATATAAAAAGCACAGCAGGTGCTGCACTCTGAGCTGATTCAATTTCTTGTGTTTCACCAGAAACCTCTAGCTCTACCACAGAGTTTCAGTTACATTGTATGACACCAGGAGATACAATTTTCTTCCCTAAAATGTGCTTCAGCTACAATGAGCAATTCCTTTCCACTATAAATTTTTCTGGATAAATTTTCCTACCTTTTAAGAACATGTAATATAAGCTCTAAACCAGACAATGATATTTATTAATCCTTAAACTTCCAAGAATATACATACAATAAGAAAAGCAAATCAGTGGTCCAACCTTTATAAAAGACCTTGTAATTAAGTAAACTACAATGAAAATTAGAAAACGCATAGTTTTAACACATGGATTGATTGTGTAATCTCATAATACTAGGACTGACAGTTCACCTTTCTCTACCCTAACCAGTATCGATGTGCAATAAATAAATGAATGCAGTGGATAAGTATAGCTTTTGACATCAGATATCAGTGCCTCAAGCTATGTTTACCCACAGTGCATAGAGCTTTCAGCAGCAAAGCTGTAGCAGTAACGCTATGTTCTACTGCCTCTTTCAGACATGCCATTCAAAAAAATCGCAATAATATACCTTGAATTTACAGAATTTTAGAATGCACATTCTGTTTAAATACTTGTAGGGTAGGTTAGAAATAGAACACTTCAACCAGTTCAACATAAGCATCTGAACATATATTGCATTCCACTGTAGTGTTTTTAGAGGGCTTTTTATTCCCTTATAAATAAATTTTCAAGGCATATCCACATTAGTAAATATCATGAAAAAAATTCTTATGGCCCTGTATTTATGTAGACCTTTTTAATTAACAAGGAGAGATAATCCATCTCCAGCTAATTTGTGAGGCACTGTTGTCAAAATCCATAATAATTTGGAACTATGCCTGATTATATTTCAATAAAACACTGCCTGCATTAGTCTGAATACTTCCCCAAACATTACAGACTGTTTATATAGATGTTTCTCTTCTCCAATATTGCAGAAATTGCTGCATTAAGGTAAGTCTAATCTGTGGGAGGACACTGATATTCTTCAGTGACTATAGAGGAAATTATTTAATTTCTTGTATAACTTGAGATATCTGACTAAAGGCTTTCATTTGTAATACTGTAATCATAAGTCAGGCCATGATATATTACAAGTTTTGTTTCCTCTCCTGAGCATTTAGAGAGAAAGAAAGCCTTCAGAGCACAGTGTCGTCTAATGAAAAACACTGAACTGTTAGCAGATGAATCTAAATTCAGCAATTTCTGCAATGTTAAAATTCACGTGCAACTGGAGGAGGGAAACATTCCCAATTCTGTAGTACTAGAGCAGATACTGCGTGACTGGTCTTTTACTTACTCTTTTATAGTGTTTCGAAGCTGGTATTATAGCATGTCCCTGTAGAAAATATGTCTCAGCCATTACTCTTCAGTGGAAACTCCTGTAGTAGGACAGGAGGCAGATTGAAAGCAGACGCAAGCTGATGAAAGCTGGGATTCCAGCTTTAGAAAATCACACCAAGGAATCTGGTACGACAGTGCAACTGAAAAGGTACAAACAACTGAGACACCCTTTTTCTTGGGTTTCAGCTGTTAAACTCCTTGACACATCACCAACTGATAACTGAGTGATTACACTCCTCTTCTGGCAAACCTCATGTTGTTAGCAAGGTTTCATTAAAAGATTTCTTTAGATAGCTAGGTGGGTAACAACTTGTTTTGTCTTAGTTTTCGTTAGTTGATTTTTTTTTTAAAGTTGATTTAAGCTGTTTTATTAAAAAATCATAACAGGTGGTCTAAGCAGCACCTTGCATCAACTAACTACATCACTTTAAAACCTCATACATACAACTGTAGTAACAGAAAGGCATTTATGTGTGTGTGATCAGGTGGGCATGCCCACCAAAGTAGAATAGTTCAAGAGCGGAGCATCAACTCACACAAGAATTTGGGGAAAGGGAGAGAAAAGAGAAAGTGAAGAACAATAACTAATATGTATACGTGTGACAACACAGACCTGCTTAAAGCATCCAAGGTTCATGCTTGTAATCTCTTTTCAGCCATCTCACCATCTTGTTCTATGATGATTTCCACAAGATTAAGAGAATACCATTTGATTAAACATGAAGGAACTAAAGCAGCAAAAGGAAGATGAGGGAAAATGTGGTGCCATCACTGGATTGGACAGGCAACCTGGAGGCAAAGTTTAGGGCAAAGGCCAAGGTCCTCAACACCTTCTTTGCCTCCATCTTTAGTGGCAATAACAGTCTTCAAGAATCCCAGAACCCTGAGATCAGAGGGAAAGTGTGGAGCAAGAAAGACTTAGCCTCAGCAAAGGATAATCAGATTAAGGAAGATTTAAGCAAACTGGACAAATCTAAATTCACTGGACTGACATGTTGCACTTGTACGTGTTGACCAATGTCACTGCATGGCCACTCTTGAGTATTGTGCACTGTGACCAGCTCTGTACTATGTCCAGCTCTGGCCTCCTTAAATCTAAAAGGGACATGGACTTAATCTAATCATGATCTAATCTAAATCATAATCTAAAAATAAATAATTTGCCATCTTTTTCTCAGGATCACCGTATATTTCTGGTATGCAACATCAAACATGCTGGATCAACATTGTGTGAACTTGATTGCTTGATTGCTTGATCACTACTTAGGGCATAATTTTATAAAGTTCTCCGTACTGTTCTAAGTCTATTGCCTCTGAAACCAGTTTAAAGACACACACTTTTAAAAAGGATACTTTGTTACTTTTGCTAACATCAAATGCTTTAAATATACATTTATTTCCATACAAAGTAGATAAAAAATTTTCATTGCTTAAGAAGTAAATGCCCAAGGAAGACTCTCAAATCTTTTGATAGAAAATTATTACTTCAGTTGTTCAATAAAAACATGGAAACAAAATCATAGTCTTTGGGCCATAATGAATTAAGAAATCAGTATATCCTGACAAAAGTGTCTTAAGATTCCTCAATCCTATCTGTAAATTATGACTGTAGTTAAGATTACATATATTAGGCACTCTAAAAAGAACGTGAAACAGCTTTTAGCACTGTAATGGTGGAGGATCAAAGAGATACTAATACTTCTCCCTTGCGTTTTCCAGAAGTAGCTTTAGATATACAAGGAGGCCAAAAAAAAGTGGGTGGGATGGGACAGGACAGAAAAAACCCTCTCAACCAAACAAAAGTAAAAAAAAGAGACAGAAAGAAACAAATTCAATTACTAACTACTGTTAATAGGATGATAAATCTGAAACTAGAACTATTCTCTAGTATTAGTAGTAATTATTTTCAGTGAAAACAAATCAACAAAATTAAGAATTAAAGAATCAAAGACTCAGAAACCCTTTGACTCTGCAGGCATGACCATACTTATTTCCTAAAAAACTATGAAACGGTATGCAAAAAAAAAAATATACTTAGCTCTTAAAACATTATAATCTTACCTAAGCATTTTGCACAGTAAATTTATTGAAGATACAAACATTTTCTTCATCTATGAATTTCCTCTACCAAGAAGAGGCTCCTCTAAATTCTCTGTTGTCTTTCTCCTTTTTTGAACCCATCATGACACATTGCTCAGTTGCACAACTTGATACACTTGATACAGTAAGTGAATTATAAAAGGGAAATAGTCCATCACAGAAATGATACACCACAGAAATGACATAAATCCATAATAAGAAGATAATAACAAAGATAAATTGCTTTCATTAATTCATTATGAGTAAAACCAGACAAAATGACACAGCTGATCAATACTGTCAAAAACTGTATAACATAAATATTAGGAAGTGTATAATAGAATATTTTGGGGATTTACCTTTACCTAAAATTTGGTTACTAGAACAGTACTTTGCAACATTAAAAATTCCAGGCCTTCAGCCAGCAATGTATACTCTAAGCTGGAGGGTGAGAGGTGAAGAAAAAAAACCCATAAGTATCCTAGGTACCACCCACACTGGTTTAATAGCCTTCCTCTAAATAGTGCAGACCTGCTTACACATGATCACTTTTGTAATGAGACATTTCACATAAAAATTCCCCATAAACGTCCTAAGGCTCTTCAACAGTATAGTTATCACTTGTAGTACCACATAAATTGCTTTTCTTGAAGATTTAAACAGCTACTCGTTTAATACTAGTTCAATTTTGTCGAAGATAATGGAATATCCATTTCAAATGCATATAAACAATACATCCAATAAAGCACTAAATTCCTTGCTGATTTTTTTCAACCGTATCTGATTACTGATCCAGAGCAATTATTTTCTGTGGGAAATATGAAATAGAGATTACTGGTATCTTTACAAAATGGAAAAATTTCCTGATACGGAAAAGACAAATGATGACTTAAAGGAGTGACTTGCATTATTCCTTATTGTACTTTTTCCTATTCTAATCAAAGAGTATGGAATATGGTCCTATACAAGAAAACTATATTTAAAAGCCCAGATGCTTTAAATTATGCGACCTAAGTCTTACCTCCACTCTTTTAAAAGCATTAGGACTTTGGCTTTCTCTTCACTAATACTACACTCACCTATAGATTCCTCTTCTACCTTTCTATGAAATATGTATCTCCCTATTTCTAAGCACCTTTCCAGATGCTCTAACTGAATGTTCCAACTGCAAAAATAAAGTCCTTCAACCACTTTCCAAATTTTATTTATCAAATACCACCTTTACATCTTTACAATTCCAGCACTCACTCTACTGCATACCCCTGTAAACTTCGCACCACTCCGAGACACATACCTCATCCCTTCTTACATCTAAGCTTTTGACAAGCCCTATTGACAGCCAATGGCATCCCCAGACTTCCTCTACATTCCAGTCACATAATTTCTGCTTGTTTCCTACTTCAATTAGAGTAATTCACTCTTTATGATGACTCTGCCAGCCAAACATGCTCCTTAAATCCATTTTATTGTTTCATTGCCTCCAAAATTTGGCCTTTGGCCTCATCATTCACTTATACTGCTCCTCTTCTTACATCCCTTCACCTGATAGTCACCTTCAGAATATAATTTTCATTCTCTGGCCTTGCACTGACTTATACTCCCAACTTATCTGCTCTGACTTTTGCACGTCTTAAGCCCCAGTTACTTTGTTTTGTTCCACTTTTTCACCTTCCACATCATCATTTATAGTTGTCAGACAATCAACTGTCCTGTACAAGAAAAATCCAACACTCCTTATGGATAGCCATCCATAAATAACATCTATTTCCAGAATGTTATTTACCTCCCATTTAGAATTTAAGTTTCCCTCTTCCATTCCTAAATAATTTTTAAAATAAATCATGTAAGGAGTCAGAGCAGCCCTGGCAGGCATTGTTATATAGGGCTTTGAAAAAGCAGCTACTCTACTTCCAATGAACATTTATGGCACTTCATATAAGGCAAAAACTAAAAATCCTTACTTTAAAAGGATCTAGGTTAATGTTAGCAAGAACGGCCTTGAAAATTCCTCTACCAGTAACTATGAACTGTCTGCATTGACTAACAGAAAAATGTATATTCTATCCAAATAAATATTAAACTGTTGATACTTCATGAAAGATACTTGAAGACCAATTCTAATTTTCAAGCTTTTACAAGTACTCAATGCAACAGGAACAAAAAATAATAGGCATAGTATGCCTACATACATCTGTGAAAGATTTTGACCCGCAGTAGTCCATACAAACAAAAACTCCTCTGTCTTGATTCCTAGCTGGAACAAAAATACTGTGGATCTTTTCAGATCTTTTCGGTTGCAAAAGCATGACAGCAAATCTCTTTGTTTTTTAGTTACCTGACAAGACAACTTCAACTAGGTCTCCTTCTTGAATATCTGCAGCTGATTTCACCAACTGGAGAATGTTTTCAGAGGAAGGGTCATGGCGGAAGAGCAGAATTTTGTCGTACATTCCATAGAAACCACATTCAGGAAACTGCAAATACAAACCCATGAGAATTTACTAATTTTAATATACATAACCACAAAATACAATAAATGTAATTAATTTGGAGGGCAGAGCAGTCCTTTCCTCAGATGGGTAGCAAACAGTATATATATTTTTTCATATATGACAGCATTTATCACTATATTCTGAAAACTACCTTCCCCCTAAGCAAGATAATTTGCCTTCCCCTTCCTCTGTGGGCAATGTGGTATCCAGCAGGAAATGAGAAAGAAAGAAGTACATCCTCTAGCCACAGCTGATAACTTTTCAAAAACAAGTTCCTGAGCAAGACAATCCAACTAGACCCTCCTCAAGCATAAGTTTGGTCTAGATGACCTACACAGGGCCCTTCCAGTCTATATCATTCCATGATTCTATGACATCTCCCCATTATAGTGCCAAAAAGATGTCTTGAGGCTAGAACAAATATTTTCCAATTTTGCCTAAGACACAATGCCTAAATGATAGCTCATGAGGAAATACCAGTTTCTGGAGATTAAACTTACTAGATGTATACTATCCTAAACTACTAGACACATAAAAAATTATTCCAAACAATCATAATTATCTATTTTGATGCATAGGTGTTGGAGCCTTGAAACCAGATTAAGATGAGGTAAATATTAAGGATTAAAACTGTAAGAATAAGTCAAATAATGTTATAAGAACCTTAGTTCTCAAGATATCATTGTTTCCAAATCTCATCAAAATAAAAATTATTCAACTTAATGTCAAAAGCATTTCTGTAGGTAGCTCAAGAATGAATTAAATTCATGGCTTAGTTGTGAAAGGGTTACTTCTAGAAATTTGCTTTACATTAAGCATAAATGGGAGGGAACCAAAGTTTTCATATATGCAATCTGAACTGCAAGTACTCTCTTCATCCACAGAGGTGTTAGCAAAGCAGATGACACAGGCACTAACAGACA
The DNA here is from genome assembly GCA_033558185.1 of Dromococcyx pavoninus. Taxonomy (NCBI): domain Eukaryota; kingdom Metazoa; phylum Chordata; class Aves; order Cuculiformes; family Neomorphidae; genus Dromococcyx; species Dromococcyx pavoninus. Next base: position 2,235,265 of record JAUMJL010000044.1, on the reverse strand, counting down.
CCCGAGTGTCTCACAGAACCATTCAACATCTGACCTGTGAGAGCTGAGCTGAACCTAAAACCCTACTGGAGCCACTCAGATGCCTGTGCCATGGTGCTCCATGGCTGAAGAAGCTCTTCTTTGCTCACTCCAGCACTTGAGCTGGCAGTGGGCAGATTCACTTTTCTCATAAATGTTTTAAATTTAGAACACGCACGAGAAACTAATCCCAGTGGGATTACATTTAAATTAAACAGATTCCTACCTTGCTACAGTATATTATCCTGATGGCATGTTATAAGAGTGAGAATTTTCTTCTACAAAACCAGTGAAAAAATAAAAATAAAAACAGATACTGCTGATTTTTTTCAAATACTGAAAGAATTTTGTTATTTCACTGGAATTCAGAGACAGTACAGGCATTTTCCCCTAAACTCATTATGACATAAATTGTTTGTTCTCTCATTATATTCCCATTCCATGTGCTCTTTTCAAATTATCTGTTTTCTTCCTAGCTTTAAATGTATTTGCTATATTACATGTATTCTGTACATAAAAATAAATTCAATCACAACAAATTTTTGGTAAATTATATACAAGAATTATCTCCTGGGTTTGAGTTAGTTTTCGTCAGCTAAACTACTTTCATGCCAAGAAAGTCATTTTGATGGTGAGATTCTCCACATGAAATATTGTGTAAGGACCAACTGTTGCAATAGTGACAAAATATATTCCCTCAACTAAGCTTATTCCTGCCAACAATAACATTGACATGCACAAACAGAAGTAAAAAAAAGCAGCTACATTGCTTAGTACTACAACACTATAAATAGCATTTATTTTTGCCAAATGCAGGGCAAAATAGGAAATGTGTATATGTCAAGCTATCTGAAAACTAACTAAAAACGATGGCTTTGAATTAAATTCCCAACACTAATAAAGTGGAATTAACAGGAGTAAAACAGTTATTGTAATTTCTATAATGAGGAAATACAATATTTCTGTAAGAACCAGAAGAGTAGAAAATTGTTTATGTAGGCTCCAGAAAAAGGAACTATTTCTGGATGGTTAACATCAGTGCTCATTAAGACATCACAGCAGTCCATATACACATTGGTCGTCTACTCCAAGCATGAAATAAAATGCATCTTATTAAACTTCTCTCAGTGTGGTTTAATCTAAGGTGCATAATTTTACAACTGAAACAGGATAAGTGACCTTTACAGCATAATAACTTGTTAAACTGCCACAGTTTAAGTGTATATTTAAAGCGTGGCCTCTCCCCTCTTTTTAATTGAGCGAAAGATCAGCTCTCTAACATGATTTATATCACTTAGGAACAATTCTGGGTTACATATTTGCAATTTATCGAAGTTTCTGTATTACTATAAGTCTATCTCCAGTCATGATGTTATTTATTAGATATTTTCCAGTTTTAAGAGAAGAAATATTGGACAGCATGCTTCTAAGACACTTTAAAACTATAAAATGTATTCAGTCTAAGAATGAAAGATTAAGCGCACCTGAAGATAAACACTGATAAACACTAATGTTCTGGAAAAGCTGTGAGTATTTTTTAATTAAAAAAATTTAAAAGAAAATACAAATAAGAAAGGATGCAATTATATGTGCAATGTGAATCTTTTTAAGAGCCTTATTTCTATTTTACAAACTTGTACTATGAACTTAAGATCAATTTATGAGAGACGTGTAAGACCCCTAGGAAGACACATCGTATTAGGTATATCCTTCATAAAAAGGAGATTCTTTAGCCTAGACACATACACTGGGATCCGAGCATAAATCATTACATTCTTCAAATACAGAAAAGACTGGTGCCAATAGGAACGGAATAATCTGTTTCTCCTCTGTATGGAACATTAAAGACTACCAAATGAAAACACAGGAAGGGATACAATACAGGTAATTCGATTAAAGATAAAAAGCTTTGTAAGTATAAGAAATTTTAAAAAATGTTATTGTTTGCCTAAGAAAGGAAATCTCTATTACTGGAGGGCTTTTTAACAGAAGAAATAAACAAATGTTAGGAATCTGACTGCTGATCTTTCTATGTTGGTATAAAAGGATGAAATAGCCTCATATGATGTAATGACCATAAAGCTGAAAAATGGCTAAATGTGTATTACTTATTTAATTGTCTATGTAATTATTTATTAGGCACAACCCTCCCTATCCACAAGCAATGTTAGATCTTGGTTACCACAGAATCCCAGAATGCTCAAGGTTGGAAGGGACCTCTGGAGATCATCAAGTCGAACTGCCCCCTGCTACAGCACTTGCACCAAGAGCAGGTTGCACAGGAGCACATCCAGACAAGTTTTGAATATCTTCAGAGGAGACCACTCAACCATTCTGGACAACCTGTTTCACTGCTCTGTCACCCTCAAAGTAAAGAAGTTTTTTCCTTACATTGAGGTGGAACTTCACGTGTTCCAGTTTGTGCCAGTTGCCTCTTGTCCTGTCGCTCGTCCTTTAGATATTTATAAGCATTGATAAGACCCACTCCCAGTCTTCTCTTCTCCAGGCTAAACATACCTAGGTCTCTCAGCCTCTCCTCATGAGAGATGCTGCAAGACCCTCATCATCTTCATGGCCCTCTGCTGGACTGTCTCCAGTAATTCCATGTCTTTCTTGAGCTGGGGAGCCCAGAACTGGACACAATACTCCAGATGGGGTCTCACTAGGGCAGAGTAGAAGGGTAGGATAACCTCCTTTGACTTGCTAGCCAGGCTCCTCTTAATGCAACCCAGGATACCTATGCCTATCCACAGTGATATTATATCCAAAATTGCTAACCTTAGCATGACCATTCTCAATAAAACTGTCATCATACAGAGGAAACATATATGTGTAGGTTTTGTTCATTAATTTACTAAACCAAAGTAATTTAAAGTAATTTTACTAAAACAAAGGCAATTTAATACAATATTTTCTTTCAAAATTGAAATATAAACTATCCTAAGATGTATTAGTTTTGCTATAAAAGCAGTTAACATTGTCCAGCCTTTCTGTGTAGATGCCATTCATTGTTATGTTTATATCTGTGCAATAGACTTACAATGCAAGCACCATATTGTTCCCTTAGTCTATACTGCAATTCTGAGGACAATGCATTTACTGTTGAATAATAGTGATTTAAACTTGTTCATTTATTAGCTTTTAAATTATTAATGTTTACTGAATGCAAATGCAGAGATCATTCACAGATCTCAAGTAATAATTTGGTATTGCCCATCTTGTAGGAACTATGGTAGCAGATTATCTATAAAACAGGGCAAAAAGATGGTCAACACTAACCTTTCCTCAGCAGATACCAAAGTGAAAGCAATCACTGAAAAGTTTTTACCCTTAGCAAGTGTAAACATCTCAAGAAAATCCTCCAACATATTTTACCCATAACTGTACAGAAGCCAAAATGGTTATGATTTTGGATTTTCACTTAAAGACTTCAAGTGATACTACAAAAAAAATTGCAGATTCATATTTCAATAACTAGAACCTTCAATTATAAGTACTCCGTAATCAATTTAACCCATTATCAATTATTAGTCAATAATATCGTTATTAGTCAATAATTTCAATAGCATATGTCCATTCACATGCATATATATATATATAAATGTTAATGTATTTCCAATCTTTCAATGGAGAACGTATGCAGCCAACCTCTTTGTTGTAGTAAAGCACAATTTTTAATAGAAATTCACTAAAAGGAAAGGCGACACCTTCCAAGGTGAGACAACTCTCTCCAGATGGGTTTAATAATTATGTCTTTGGAAGATTAGCACAGTAGATATCTCAAATGAAAAACTGATGAGAAATAGATTTTTTCCACATAATGAACTTTGTCTGGAAGAGCTGGAAAACACAAACTAAACATTGATGCTGGTTTAATGTAAACCTTAATGTATAATAATGCAAGAGTTAAATAAGTGTGTTGCTGTGATCATTTTGCAAAAAATTCTTCTTTCAACATACTAAAATTGTTATTTTTTCTAACAGAATGGGTAGATAGACTCTCAGTGCTAGACAGAAAAAAAAGTTCTCTTCTTGTTTCTGTCTTTTTGTATGCTACTACCATTGTGCACATTTCCTGTAAGGGACAGTTTACATTGCCTAATTCTAGGAAGTAATGAGAGTTGTCTTTTTAATTTTTTCAGTTTGCATTGAACATTTTCTTAATATTGAACTACGTCTTTTTTAGCGATAACTATTTTTCCTTCTAAAAAGTAGCTGTTTTTTCCTTCTAAATTAGATTTTTGCAACCTTTCCTCTTATAGAAGTCCTTAGTGATTACCATAACTGTAACAAACTTGATAAAGAACTTTGATAAAACCTGGAAGTCCTTCACAGAACACAGATAAGACCCAGCACACATAAGGCCTGTGGACTAAACAATGTCTTCACAGCACGTGGAGAAGTTCTGTCATGCTGAATGTTTGTTGACCTAACCTAACTTGCTAAAACACATGCTAGGTTGAACTACCCATAACTTGTTTAAAAACAAGTAAACAAATAAATAGTCTTACACTGATACAACTATCTTAAAGTAAAGATATGAATGCACAAAATTTTTGAAAAATTGATATTAACGAAACTGAAATATTCTTCTTTTAAATTCTTAAAATAACAATGCATGTTATTTTTTAGGAGTCAGGATTTCCTTTCTCTACAGAGGTTATACCACAGCAAATTACTTACACTGAAAAGCAGAGAATTATTGGTCAAGAACGTTGCCTAAATTCTCATTTAATTGTGGCAGTCGCTACTAACTCCCTTGCAAAATTCAAGACACTTTTAAAAGTCTCTATTTACCAAGGGCAAAGCTGTGATGAAAACATTGGCCCTTCCTCTGTGCATAAAGAAAATAACACAAGACCTCATGCTTTTCTTGTAAAAAAAAAATCAGCATTCAAAGACTTCCTTCAAATATACAGTTACTACAAATTATCACAAACTCTGGAGTTTAAATAGAAGTTCACGCTACAGCTATATAGAATATAATTATAACATCTGAGTAAGAATAGGAGCCTGCTCCAGCAGCAGTGGCATCTTCACTTCATTCTGGGATGTTTCATGCTGTGCTTAAGATATCTCAGAAATGGTGACGCCCTGTAGACCTTTCCAGTGACTGGATTTGCACTCGTCAGGCAGCCAAACAGTAATGACAGACAATAAAAAAAAAACAAAAAAATCCTTGCCTTTCTTCCTTCTTTCTTTTTCATTTTCCGCAATGCCTCACTTCTATACAGAGATATATATATACTGCTGTATAGCTAAACTCCTTCCCCAGAAACGGGGAAATGACATTCCCACTGCTTATTTCAGAGTCCCTTACACATGCTAGGACCCAAACTATCTGGGCATCATCTAACAGTGTGATTTGACATGGTTTGAACTGTATCAGGAAGCATGCAATTAAATACTTACAAAGTTTACAGGATTTTGAGTCAGTGCTTGAGCCTGTATTTTCAGATACAACTTCAGAGAATCACCACCATTTGGTAAATTCCTAACATTAGTTAATTTTCTTTATGCTTTAATTTGGATTTTGTATTTTCTTATTTACAGAATTTATTATTCTTTTTACTTTTCTCTACAGTCCTTGCTTAATTATATGCAAAAAAGCACAATGTGATACTTGCAGCATAGAGGTTAATGTGCCTTTTCCAAGTGGACCATCAGAGAAGAACAAACTTCTTATTGTTCATGATGTAAACAATATTTTAGATAAGAAATAAGCACATTCAATATTTTGCTAATTCTGTTTGCAGCAGTGATTTGCTGCAGAAATCAGATTCCTTTATCTCTCAGATCAGGATCAGAGTATTTTGCCCAAATACAATGACTTGGCCTGGTACCAGAATACAACTTTTTCTGGAGTTGCTGTCTATGGAACGGTGATGACCATAGAAGAAAAACACAGCTGAGCTCCTTCACAGAAATATCCGGAAAACAGATGAAATATGGCCATGGTGAAACATAGGAACATGGCTATTTTGGAGGGAGCCTGACCTCTGAGGAAGATTTTTGTGAGCCTCTTTCAGAACAGGTTGTTCCCTGTGGCTGTTCAGGACAGGAGTTGATCTCTTTGCAGAACATCTTTAATAAACATGTTCTACCTAAGTCTCCTGCCACTGCATGCCAGCCTGCCTTCTGTCACTTGGATTTCTCACTGCCAAAAAACATTGAGTATATACCACATTACTCAAGCTACTTGTATATAGACTTCAAAAACTACCAGTTCAGGGCAAGCAGCAAGAGCCAGGCAGAGAAACAAAATAAAGGCATCTTAACAATACTACATGGCATTCTTTTCAAATCTAGAATCTTTTATCCAACAGCAAACAGAAAGCAAAGTTGACGTATCAGAAACACAGCTCAAAAAGGTTGTTAAAATTTACTAGTGTGATTGCACTGATGGTGACTTTGTAGATCCTGATTCCTGGTAATATTGCTATAGTGATTTTAAGAAATCTGAAGACTGCAGGGTGGGAGGAAAAAAATTTTCTCTCACTGCTCCTGAACTGAGTCTGGCAAGTGGCTGCTGGTTGGGATCATCACCACATCTCAGTGCAATTAAACGTGAAAAATCTTAAACATTAGCACTTTAGTCTGAAACAAAATGATCTTCAGCATAATTAGTACAATTCTATTTTACTACCACAAGACACTACTATAGCTTTCTTCATTTCCATTTAAAAGATTAGATTAATTTTTCATTGAGACTTCTGTGGAAGTACTTCATTCTGAGTTACTGCATGTAATGGGTTACCAAAAATATATATTGATTATGTCTTGAAAACTGATTTTCACTAATATGATGTAAACACGACCTTAATTTAAAATAACCTCTGACTCTTAAATGTTATTTGTTTTCCAAGAGTTAGCTTTTTTACTATTACTTTCTCAGCATTCCGTGAATATTCTACTACAGCTTCCAACGCAACGCAGATAATGCAGCCAAGCAGACATAAAGAAAGAGTAAGCCAAATAATTCAGATATTGAGAAAACCCTCGTATATTTTTATCACATAAAAATTCATGTGACCTGCAGATCAAAACATACTTGTGTAGCTGACCTATCTTGTAGATTAAGTGGTTAATTCAACAGAAATATTTAGAAAAGAGATAACAATAAACACACAACAATGAACATCAAAAGAGATATTGCTCTTCATGTCCTGTTGCAGCCAAAAGTATTATCACATATACAGCATCTGCATATGCTGCATAATTTCCCTGAAAAATTTCACTGACAAAAGCACTGAGAGAGAACAGTAACAGTTTGCGTCTTCTCCATTTTTTCACACAGAGAGCTTGAAAGCACTGTTCCGCTACACAATTCTACTTCTAAGGCAGCCTGGGGACTTCAGCAGAAAGGTTCCCATAGTTCCTGTATATGTTGTCTGTGCAGCCCAACACTGTCCAACCCAGTACAGAGTTATGGAGCCTCCTATGAAACATTTAAGAAAACAATATGACAACAACCATGTTAGATTATTGACAGGCATCCATTTATGTAGATGCTTAACAGATTGCATTTCTCACCAAGGAGGCTGAGAACTGGAGCAGAAACTTGCATACCCTTCAGGGAACAGGCAGAAAAAGGATCATGAATTCCTTAAAAAAATCAAGTATTTTTTCTAGTTCTTTCAATCAAAAAAAAGATTTAAGACAGTGACTAGAGAGTCCCTTGCTCACAAACATTCACTGTTACTGAAGCTGCAGTCCCACTAATGCTATGCCATATACTACACCTGGGAAAACAAACTCCTAACCTAAGAAAGATGAGAAGAAAACACTTCATGAGGCAATTCTACATATTATTTAAAAAAACAAACAAACGAACACCTGAAGCCTCCATTTCTGTGAAAATCTACCACCAGATGTATTTTAGCTATCTCTGAGCAAGCATTACATCAACTCAGGAGACACAGTCAGGTACACATCTCAGGACAACACAGACACGGAACAAGCGTCCTTCATCTTTTTACAGATGATACAACACATCACCTACTTACACATGCTCAAAATTCATGCGTGCAAGGTAAGACATCTTAACAGATCTAATAAAGGCAAACGATCTAGAGATCATTCTCACCTGTTTATACCTATACTCTGCTTCCAAAATATGCCTCATTTCCTTCAAGATAGATGTCAGTTTAGATAACCGCTTAAAGATAAATTTAAAACTTCTTTTTTTTTTCAAAGAAATGCAAACCAAACCAGCTCAGATCAAGAGTTCTGTTTTAATTAAAGCATTCTCAAATATGTGGCTGCCTCCTGAAAAAGCAGGACTCCATTACATTTTGAGTAAATTGTTAAAAGAGATTTTGAAAATTACTTACTCTTCCATCTGCTCGCAACATTTATTCTATATTCTAGAAAATACAGTAGAACCCATCTGAAAAATATTTGTAAAGAGCTCTCCTACTGAATTTGATAGAAATGCGAATGTTTTTTAAGTATAAGAAGCACGTTGAGTAAACTTTTAGTATTAATAACTTGGTTTGCTCCTTGGTCAGTTGTATATTTTACTTCCATTTATTAATACCTAGGATCCTTAGTAATAAAAGATAAAGAGACAACACCAAATAACAAGATTACTGGGCTCCCTAATCCTATAATGAATAAAACCAGGAGGCGATTATAGCAGGATAAAAGGCTGAGGGTGCTTATGCTGGACACCAGTTCAGCATGAGCGGAAAACCTATAACAAGGTATGCACAGGAAGTCAGATGAATAAATTATAAATAGGAGCTCATAATATCATGTTATACGTGTTAATTCCCCTTTCAAAATGTGGCTTAGAACAGCCAAAATACTAAGAGGAAAATGTCCAGAACAGCCAATTAAGAACATTAGAACAGAAATATCTGTAAATGATTGTTTTATGCAAATTTAGCATCTCTTTGCAGATCTGAGCAAGGTATGTCATGGGAGGTTTAGGATTCATGGTCCACAACACCCAAAAGGATTTTCCTTGCAAAACACCTATTTGGGGATACAAAACCCAGCATGATTTAATTTTTTAAAAGGACAAAAAAAAAAGAGGCGGCTTTTATATAATATATTTTTTTATATATATAGAGACTTCCAGAGAGTGAGTCACTCAGGAAGAGGCCATTTGGGTTGTTAAGCCTTCCTACTTGAAAGTTTCAAAGCTGGACCTTATAACTTTTTAAACAGAGTCCTAATAATTAGGTTAGGACAAGATGACTAAAGAAACAGAAACCACTGGAAGATGCATGGGATCACAAAGAGACCACAACAAAGTTTCTGTCTCTGTAACGGGCACTCAACAGAAACTGACAGTAAAGAGATTAAAAATAAAAAAATCTCTTGAAAGCAAAGGCCTAAACTAGGATTTCCGTCCCCAAACATGTTGTCAGCAATATTGTTTCTTAACAAAAGTGCTTGTAGCTGCTGTGTTTCCATTTGCAACCAGTATATCCTTTAATAATATGTAGGCACCGAAGGAAAATCTCTCAGTATGCTCAGGCATAAAAATTAAACATACGTTTAAGTCTTCTGTGAAGACAGGAACACTTTCACAGAACCAGGAAAATCATTTAAAGAGAAGCACATGAATAAACCTTGAAGTTAATTATTTTTTTAAAAATTATTTCAAAAAGTAAATGCACTAAACACAGGAATTGCCAAGTTGCAAAAAGAGCTCTACTGTGTATGTTTCATACATACACAAATATAATGTTCAAACCAGAAAGTTGACAGCAACAGATAGAAACAGAAACTTAAGAGTTATAGAAAACCTTTAAGGAAAGCCAGAAGATATGCAGAAATATTATTGTCAGTATACTTAAGGCACACTAGAAGTTTTGCTAATACTTTAGGAAAAAGAGGACTATAACAATTCTACCATCCATAATATTTACCAACCATTTACACACACACCTCTTTTTGGGAAAAGGCAGTATTGGGTGTTAATGATAAAACACTTTCTATTCTAACACTAGTTGATATAGATGTTGAAGAGGACTCACTGAAGCTGCACATTTATATCGGTAATTCGAAAAAACTTTAAAGCAAAATTGAAAGAGCTCTAAAGTCAATGGGTTGGGTTCTGGAGCAATCATGAGGAGGAAAACTAATGTGCTGGTTTTTAAAAAGGGAAACTGACTACTTGCATAACTGTAGACTTCCCAAGATAATGAAACTAAAGATACACAGCTCAACAAACGAAAACATGAAGGACAATGCTACTATTTAACGTTGGCTTATGGTAAAAACCAGATAACTTGATAATGTAATAAAGAGACTGCACAAGCATAACATAATAGTGACACAAAGTCAGACTATTGTGTGAGGCCCCTAGAAACATGGAATGCAAGCTGCTCTTACGTAACAGGGACTGTATTCTAAAAAGCAATCATGAAATTTAGCTAACTCTTACTGAATTGTTTTTGCCATAAATTGAGGAATATCAAAGAAGCATATGAATTTATTACCTCTGCTTTTGACACTGATGCAACTGCAACCAGAAGCCTGTACTCATACCTGGCATTTAAAATTCAAAAAACTAGGACACTAGAGAAAATTATTCTATCACTCTTCCCTGAATCCTAAGGAACTGAAATACATGCTCTTTTGGACATGGCAGCAGGGGTTAAACTGTTTAGCTTCTAAAGGAAGGTCAGAATGTCATTTGATAATTTTTAATAAACACCAGTACAAGAAAGTGAAATCTGATAATCTATCAATTCATCTGCCTTGATAGCTGAGGCTATGTAGAATTAGACTACACAACACTTACTTTGCTTGTTCACTTCCTTTTTTTTCGCTTATTTTAAGTAGCTAAAAAAAGTGCTTACTGAAAAACAAGTATGGAGTGCTATTTCCACACTACTGGATTTTTGTTTCTAAAAGAGATTTCCATTGGAAAAAGAAATTAGTTCAGATAACTCCTATGGCCTTTCTTATACAAAAAAATATATTAGAGCAAATTACCATAATGTTACACTGTCTTAATCAGCAACAACAGTCACAGACAGGCTAGCCAGAGAAAGCTAACAGCTTCCTTGAGACTCTTCTGAGAGTATCTTTTCCTGTTTTTTTTTTTCATCTGGTGCCATTCAATTTTGGCACTGACAAGCCTCCTAATGTAACACTCTAGTTTTGGGTGCCCAGAGATAGTCCAAGGACAACACCAAGAAGAGTTCTGTAAAATGTGATTTAAAAGGAAGATTTAAAAAGCTAAGTAATGATTAGGGGAAAGAAGACAGATTGGAAGTCTTTGACAGGCTGTAGTTCTGTTAGTTAGGCAATAAGGAGTTTATACAAAAGGGATTTAAGTTAAATATTAATTAAGGGTATTTTAAAAACTGGCAATGACTTTTTGGGGAGGTTGCGATATTTCTGTCGCAGGAGGTTCTCAAAACAGGTTAGACAGAGATGAAGGGTACACATAGAGCTGATCCAGACCTGGAGAGGAGGAAAGGCTTTCTTGTGCCTACAACTTGTGTCTTCTGAAAGACACAAGAAATATTACTTGCAGTCCAGAGTATGATAAGGAAATTCCTGCAGTTTAATGTTCCTTTCTGTAAGTTACATTCCTTTGACTTTCCTTTCTGATTATCTAAAATTCCTGTTGTAAGTACAACTGGAGAAATACTTCCCCATTTTTTTATCATTAGTTTTTGTGTAGAGCTCCTCTGCAACATTACACAGCTGCCACATTTCACAAGGGAACTTATTGCATCTCAGTGTGGGTGAGATGTCCACCCCCATCCAACTAGTACTGACAGATTATTTGACAGTTTCATTTCAGTCAGACCTATCTGCCTCACAAATATTTTTAAGCATCAAGATAAAAGTTGTGTTAAGACTTTGGTATGTCTGGGATGTGCGTCTTAGCTATCAGATCTCTAACAGATGAAATGAACACACTGTCAAACCTAAATTACCGAATGGGTTTGCCTGTCTTCAACTATTCACTCTCATTTCCAGTACTTAAATGTTTAATTTTTCCAGTACAGAATTTAACACTCACTAAATCTCATCTCCTCTCATACAACTGGATCAATATTTAATAGCATTTTTCTGAAGGTCCACAAGTGACTGAAATTTTCTCATTGTTCCATCCCTCTGATGTTGGACTTCATATAGGTCTCGTTTTTGATGGGATTGAGGCTTTCCTGGTGCTAAAAAATTGTAAAAGCTTTTGTGAATAAAAAGATTTGTGTAAAAGCTTTGTATTGACTTAAACAAGTCTCTGAATACTTAATTCCAAGTGCTGGTCCCTGCCTTCTTGCAAAAATAGATACACTCAATGTGTTTAAAAAAAAAAAATTCATGTACCTTTTATTCAATATAGAGCGCTACAATTGTCAGTTGCAGAATTGTGTTCCACAATTGATGCTGGAATTTTAAAAGAACATTTTTTTTTAGAGTCATCTTCTTAACAACAGCTTAAGCAAGGCCATAAAATAAAGACAGAAGTTTACAATCTTTTTTTCTTAATTAAAATCAGAACTTAATTAAAATCAGTTCAATTATAAATGCAGAAGAACAGAAATTTACACTGAAAACAAAAAGGCAAATCACCTTCTTGAAGCTACTGGTTTGCAGAGTAATTTCATCTAGAGCACCAAATTAAAAATATACTGTTTACAGGAAAGAAATTATGGCTTCTTGCCTTTATAGAGAAACTGAAGCCTTTGGCACAAACCACAATATTTTGAAGAGCACTATCAGCAAAGTCAAAATTCTGTTCCTGCCAGGGGAAAATCAGCTGCCACATTAAACTAAGAAAACTCTTCAGACCTTCATCTAAGATGTAAAGAAACCCTTCTAAGTTCTAATAACAAACGAGTCATTGTAAAATAATCTTATTTGCTTGAAGTCTCAGTCATTTGGCACCCAGCCAATTGGGGGTGAGGAGCCAGACACTTAATACACTAAGTTCCTAGCAACTAGAAATCTGCGGGGAACAGGGGATTGTATTTCCAGCAGCTGAGTGAACAAGATCTCAGATATTATAGAGGAATACACAATTCAGTTTCTGTGGGCCTTCTTAGTCTTTTTCAATAGATCAAAAGCAGTAAGGTTCATAACCAAAGAAGGGAAGAAACCTCTATGTCACATAAACTGTGTTACCCCACAAATGTGGAGCAAAAACATTAGGAGACTAACTTCTGATGGAAAGAAAATAGAGGGAATGACATGGGCAGCCTCATTCATCACCATTTAAAAGCTCAGTAACTCAGTGAAGCCGTTTGAATTTTCTGCTCATAGTTAAGACAGTCATCGTTTCTATGAAGAGAAAATAACCCTGAGTTTTGATAATTGAACTTTCAAATCCTCTTCCCACCCCCACATCTTTTCTTATACAGCAAAAGAAAGGGGCAAGTAAAGTGGCATGTGACTAAAAAGAGCAATTCCATTTTTTTTCATTCAAAAATAGTGGTGGTTAATCCGTTTAGCTCTGACCACACTAATTTTTCTTGAATGCTGCAGTGAGCCATGAATTTTCAGTGCGCATCACAAAGTACAGACTCCTGGACAGTGCAGGATACATAAAACAGGCCAAAGTCCAAACCAAGCCAGACCAGCTGCAGCTGGGTGCTCCTGTTCCACATCCTTTATGTGTGATACTTACCCAGCATTTCACATGCCCAATATTGATTGTTCAACGTGCTCCACACACAAACATGCACTGCTGCATTCTCACTATCCATGGCAACCTAACATCTTTTACTCCACCCAGCTCCCAACATTTTTACCCACTGCTCAAGCACTGAAGGAGTCTCTGTGATCATACACACATTCCATGTGCATTCAGAAACATAATCTATTCAACTGTTTTGATTATTTACAAGTGTCAGTGTTCTTACTGTGCGTCACTAGGTCATGAAATAATGGATGCATGGGTTATTAAGACAATGACAAACATATCCCTTTCATAGTATCAGATCCTCTGTAACTGAAAAGAAAAAAATTGGAGTTGCAATGTTTATGAAAGTACTTTAGAGATATTATTTGTTCTTCTTGAATGGCTTCTCTTTCATCCTTAGAGCTATGAATAATTTTACTCAACTAATTATGCAGGTAACTTCACCCCTATTATTTCTTGCCTCTAAACCAGTCAGCGCACAACAGTGTGAGAAGAAAGCTACAAAAATTTCGAATCAGCTCTGAACCGAGCACAGTGATCCAGCATGCTGTCTTGAACTGCCAATTTGTATGGCTTCAACAACAACAAATGACATTTCTGAAGTCTAAAGCAATCACCAAAGAATGCTTCATGACTTATGCCACCTTTGATCTACTTTACACAACATACCATTAGAATCATACATTGATCAGTAATTGCTGTGCTCCAACAGGGTAAATAGGCACTTGAAACTGGCTATAATGCAGATTGATCTGACTTTTTGAAACCTTCAACAGTTAAAATGACCAAGGCCATGATTTTTAAATCTTGTAATTGCTCTTATGCATGGCTTGTTAAAATTGACTTTTAGGAACTAGATTCTCTTGGTTCACATTTATTTCTTCTTGTTGTGCTTCCATTTGTAAGCTGTACCACAGTAAAAGCTACAATGTAATGAGAAAGCTAAAATAAAACTCAAATGGAAAGAATGAAATATTTAACTCTCTGTTAAGAGGATTCTTGCAAGCAGAAGTTCTGTTTTGTACAATCAATTATATTTTCCTCACCAAAGAATTCACCAGCAACATCATTTCCACCACCAGGTCATCTATGCACAGAAGAGAACTTTTTTCTGTTATTCACAAATAAACTTGAAATCCACTAAAATGAAAACAAGTAAGTAAGAAAACCAGTAAGTAGCAATAAGAAAGCCTAAAGAACTAGAAACCAAATGCCTGTATTATTGTAGAGTCAAATTTGAACATAAACCAAATCACTAGGGCCAGAAACAGCTACGCATGCACAGATGCAGATTTCACATCCACAGACAAGTGCAAATTGAAATTATACGCAAGTTTATATTGTGTGTATTGGTTTCTGACCATTCCCTTCTCCCTGTCCACTCGTCCTTCTTTAGATCTATCTGATTAGAGACTGCAGACCATCTTACCCCACAACCACAAACCTGGTTGTAGCAAGAACTTCTGTTTTCATCCTACCGAAGTCTATGCAAATAATCTCCCTCTAAAAAAGCTAAAAAAATCACTACTCAGAAAAAGTTACATTTCAGAAAACTATACAACTGATTATTTCTCATTACACAGCATAAAATAGAGATATTCAAGGTGGGCTTCTATTTTCAAGCATTTAAGATAGTTAACTAAGGAGTAATCTAGAAATCTTTGCATCCATTTTTTTTATTGTATAGGGAAGAAGACAAAATATTTAATGTTCTTTAATGCAATGGTAATACATCTATTGTTCGTCTGCATCGCTCAAAAACATTCCAAGTTGCAAATTTGCCTGTATTTTGTTAACTCTCTTGTCTTAAGTAGAGGTCAGTTCCATTTTTCCTCTAAAGTTTTTACAGCCAGAAAAGTAGAAGAAAACAACCACTTTGTAATGGATGTCTAAGAAGAAAAAGTCTGGGCAAGGACAAATCACCTGTAGCTTGGTCTGCCTACTGGATATAAGAACCAAAGAGTCCATGCCAGCTTCCCCACAACACAGCAGCCTCCTCCTCCCTTCCCTTTGAACTACAGCAGGCTTCGAGAGAAAAGCACTTGACTTCACCCAAAAGCCCACACATCCAGAACAATGGAATCATCTGATCTTGAATGGAAGTGGTTGCATTTATGAAAAAAACTGAAAGAAGAAATTAAAAAAAAAGAATGAACTATGCTGTTAAGATGAATTTTAAAACAGAAAGAAAACTCTTCACACTGGTATTAAAAAAGTAAAAAAGAAAAAAAAGAAAATCATTCTGTCAATGACCAATGACCAATGACCAATGACTTCTGCCAAACTAGAATCCTTCTGGTTAAAATGAAATATGCATAAATGTACAGGAGTGACAAAAGACTATTTTTTTTTTCCTTCAGAGCACTATAATTTTACTTAAATGGTAGGTATTCTTTTTTAAACAGAACGGCATTTCAAAAAGACATCCAAACCTGTATTTCAAATGCAGCAGTCATCTCTGAAACAGGGTCTTTAGGAAAATTTCAAAATAGTGAGAAACAAATTAGTGAAAAAACTTTATCAACTGTATTTTGAATAAAAACATCATCAGGAAACAAATGCACCTCTCTCTTCCCTCCTGCTCCTTCCTCCAAGTCTGCGCCTGCACAAAGATAAAAGAAGCCACTAAACCACAGAATCCTACGCCTTCCAACCGCAATGGCTAAATAACTCACCATGTAGCAGCATCATTTTATATGAATGCCTTCACTTGAGATTTGGAAAAAAATAAAAAACATATGTAATAAAGTGATTACTGAAATTAAATGAGAACACTTTAAAATCTGTATGTTTCAACAATTATTTTTTCTTTACTGAAAAAGGATTTTGTCTTTATATTAGGATAAAATGCATCTCTTTATAGTGGCTTAAGTAGATTGGATCAGAGGGCTTTTTTGTCTAATGACAATAGCAAACTTGCTACAGGGATTATTTTTACTAATAGATTCTAACTGTTTAACCTTCACAACTATGATCAGAAGAAGAAAAAGAAGGGAATATGGAGGATGAATTTAAATAACAAGAACAACAAGTTTGGCCAATACCAGTGAATGAGTGTGAAGAGAGGAGAACAGGGCACAAAATTCCTTGAACACTGACTGCCCAATTACAATGGAGGATATGGGTTTCATACCCAAAAACTATTTCGAACTTTCCTACCCCTAAAAAGAACAGAAAGGAGCATTTTAGCCTTTTCTCTTCCAACCAGGGTCCTTTATGGCACCTGGGAGTAAAAAAGGACATGCCCTTCACATTTGTATCAACAATTATAGTATAATCAAAGGCCACTGATAGCAGTTCAAATTCAAACAATTCTTAGGTTGTTAGTTTTATTTGCCTTTTTCACATATGTCATGCTTTTAAAAAATATGTGTCTTTCTTTAAGCATTGCTACCTAGTAAAACAGATAATATAGCCCTCCTGCACTAACCCCCCCCATTTTTTAAAAATATACAGCTAAAATCCTAGCACACCAGACCTGCCTAGGCAACGGTATCTTTTATATAGCTTTCAGCAACAAGATGCTGTAATTATCCTAGGAATGAAGGAGACAGAAAAGTGGAAAACAATCTGGTGTTAAGGACCATTGAAAGGAAAAGCAAATGATAGGTTAGAAAACAGGATAGACACCTTCTAGTACCTGCACAATGATGTCTGATACAAGCCATCTACAATCTTTCTTCCTACCACTAAGATTTTTTTAATTTTTACAGATTTTTGTTTTATGAAATGCAGTGGAAAACTAGGTTTCACTGGATTCTTGCTGAAAGCACACATACTTCATGTGTTCACAGTACAATCCAGAGACACTCCTGCACTCTCTGTCAGGTCAAACAGAATTTATAAAATTCTGATGGCAAATAAATCTAAACAGGCCACTCAGAAAAGAGGAGCATATCACGTTGAGCAACTTTTTTCACCCTCTTTTGAACTCACCATAAACTCCTTCAGAAACAACTCCTGTGTCTGCAGTTACTTACTAAATTAAACATCAACACACGGCCTCATCATATCCGATGGAAACATGCTGTTACATTGTTAAACAATGGATGGCTGTCCTCACATTCCGTAGAAACTGGTTCATAAAAGAACATTTTGAACTAGGCTTCAGAAGTCAGTTACCAGAGATATTTGCACTGAAATCAAAAGATTTGTGCTAATTTGCAGCAAAGGAGAGCCAAGATAGAAATGTCTTTTTCAAGAAGTTGTATGAAGATACAAGATCCAATGTTAACTTTGACTTTATAACTTTACAGACTTTTATCAAGAAGTATAAGGTTGCATTTAATCTTAACCAAATATAAAACCTAAGTACACTAAAAAACAAACAAACAAATATACCTTGGGTTCTAGGCATATTCAATGGAGAGGGACCTCTTCACACCAAAGTCCAAAGCACTGGTAAGATTTCAACACAGGATGATACATAAATCCTACACTCCACTGTAAACCAATCAATCAATCAATAAATAATCAAACTGATTAGGTGGAAAGAAGATAAAACTAATATGATGAAGGAAATGGGTAGTGTGTCTCATGGGAAGAGACTAAGCTTTGTTTGGTTGACCTGTCTCAATGAACCTGAAAGAAAATAATAGTAGCTTACACATATATCAAGATCTAGAACAGAAGGAAAAGAATAAGCAAAACCAAGATACAGTCCAACAGAAGTGAGTATCAGGTGACTAGGAAGAGTCAGGTGGCATATTTAAAAAGGATTCCTTAGCTTCAAAGAAATTTATCTTTTGGATAGTTTTTCCAACTAAACCCCCAGGGGCAGAAAGCCAAATCTTCTTAAAAGTTAAGTTTAACAATTTCATGACACGAGTTAAATGATACGTTTGTCTGCAACAGCAGATGATAATACAGGAGTTCCTTTGCAATCCTAGAATCCTATTTGAATGTAAATGAAAAAATACGTCCATGCTGCTACTAATCTTACCAAAATACTAAGTTATTACAAATCTTTTAATCAGTTTTATCCTCTTAGTAGTAGGCATAATGAATAAGCTGCAGAGGCAACGTAAAATCTTTTAAACCAAGTTGATATTAAAACTGAAATCCGCTGAAAGCTCCAAGACATAAATTTTCAGTGCTTTATACTACCTTATGGTGAAGAAATAGTGTAGAAGGCATTAACTTCTACTAATGTGCAAATATTTTAATACCTATGATAATAATTCAAATATTGCAAGTTTTCCTCCAGAAAGATCTTAAAGATTAACAGAAACGTGAATCCAAATTCATTAATTCTATTTTCACCAGCCCAGAAATTTTTTCCTATTGCCTTGAGAATTCTTCTGTAAACTCTTCCTATATAAACACCAATCTCTGTACTATAATAGCTCTTTTGTTGTAGTACCTATATGCTTGATGAAAATTTAGTTTAAGTATTTTTCTAACAAGTTACTTCTGCTATGGTTAAATAGTGAGTTTTTCTGTACAGATTTATTTCTGAGGTGCTGTCTCATAGGTACACTGAAATTACAATGTAGCCTGACCCACTTGCTGGCAGGTGAAAAGAAAACAATAACCAAACAAAACCAAAATAGACGAGTTGTTGGCAAAAAGGGAAAAAAATAAAGTACTGATGCTGCTGTGATGAAATAGGAATACAAACAATTCTGTGTTGTGCAAGCAATAACTTCTTGTAATTCTTTTTCTTACAAAGGTTAAGAAACTTATGACCACTCCCTTTGCTAATACTTCTCCCTGGCACACAAACGCCAGCCTCCTTTTCACTAAACCATAAAATGGATTAACATAACTAAGAAATGTTCAGAACTGTTCTCAACTGTACTTAGTTGTAGCGATACCGCTTCTACTTCAGCCCTAAAGAAGGGCAGGCATGATTTTTCCAAACGTATCAGTTCACACACACACACACAAAAAATGTTACACAGAAGTCAAAGACTACAGTTTTAAATGTTTTCTGTCTTGTTGAATTTTATAATGAAACAATATAAATCTTCCCTTGTGCTTTGGAATTATTTCAATTGCACATTCTGGCTACATCCAACCCTGTAACAAAGGTCTTAGTATTTCTTTCCAATAAAGCTTCATTGCTATTACTGCCATCGATACCTTCTGTGGTGCTGCAAGTGTCATTCAAATTATCATTATCTCCTGCTTTAAGTTTTCTGCTCTTCCTATGGCATTCAATAGGTCCAGGTGGCCAAGAGGGCGAATGGCATCTTGGCCTGTATCAGAAACAGTGAGGCCAGCAGGACCAGGGAAGCATTGGTGAGGCTGCACCTCAAGTGCTGTGTTTGGTTCTGGGACCCTCATAACAAGAAGGGAGCTGGAGTGTGTCCAGAGAAGAGCAATGAGATGGGTGAATGTGCTGGAGAACAATTCCTCCGAGGAGCAGCTGAGGGATCTGGGGTTGTTTAGCTTGGAGAAGAGGAGGCTGAGGGGAGACCTCATCACTGCCTACAACCACCTGAAAGGAGGTTGTAGCGAGGCGGGTGTTGGTCTCTTCTCACAAGTGACAGTGATAGGACAAGAGGAAATGGCCCTAAATTGCACCAGGGGAGGTTCAGATTAGACATTAGGGAAAATTTCTTCACTGAAAGGGTGGTCAGGCGTTCAACGGCTGCCCAGGGAGGTGGTTGAGTCACCACCACTGGAGGTGTTTAAAAGGCAGGTTAGATGAGTTTCTTAAAGAAACGGTTTAGTAAGGGGACAGGTACAGTTGGACTTGATGATCTCAGAGGTCTTTTCCAACCAGATGATTCTATATAGCAACTTCAAATACCTACAAGCAATTGCTACAAGACTCTGATTAATGTTCTTTCTTCTGCATTCTTCGTATGTGAGTTATTCTCTTATATAATTTTACTAGTTATTAATAATAGTTTAATAGATATTCTAATTATAACTTCAATATTTTATAATCCTTGTAACTTATATTTAATTCTACGCTTAAAATTTTTTCTAGGTAATTATTTTCATATCAGCATATCTTGCATCTCCTCTGATAACTCCTCCTATAAGCTTATTAACTCTAAAAAGAAACAAAGTAAACCAGTACAAAGGAATTTAATTGGGACTGAGGGCTGACCGGGATGTATCACCACATTTGGTCATACGTATTTGCAGAAAGGTTTTACATTTATACTTGAAAAAAAACACACATTGCTAAAGAATGATCTACTATTTATTTTTTAAAAGGCAGCTTTCTGCATTAACATTATCTTAGTAGCTGTCTTCAACAATCAACTCAAACCTATAGAAAGAGGTTACAATAGTACTGACACATCCTGCATTTACACCACAACGAATGCAAACGTGTTTAGCAACACCAATGCTTAGAAGGCAAGTAGATTTTGTCACAATTTGAGCAGCAACAATAAGGTGTATCAATCTCTTTCCTGATTTTAAGTTTCTTTTTGGAAATTCATTTAATACTTTGTTTTTTAAGCACCTCAAGCTGAAGTGGTTGCAGTAACATCACATAGTTTCTGATTGCCTTCTGATTGAATGGTGTATTTGCCAGCTAAATCTACTGAACACAATACCTAATCATTTGTTGCCGGAAATTCCTCCCCACGGGAACTTCAGTCTTTAAGCAAACAGAAGGCAAAGTAGTGTTGCATTTAAGTTCAAGAAATTGAAAACCAAAATCCAGAGCTTGAATTTCTAGAAAGTCAAATTTCCCATTTCTCTTTTAAATTAATACAAACTCTAGCACATCATCAGTGCAGATTAAGGAATGTTCTTTTTGCATTGTTATTAGTAGACAGGCAGCATCACCAACAAAAACTAAACAAAGTGGAAACTACTGTTATGCCAAGTCCTCTCTTTTCTTGCCTCCTGCTCCTCAGAACCAGGTTACCACAGCAACAAGTGAATGTCTTCACAGCAGGTAACTTGATCAATGCCTGCCATTACAGAATGGAGTCCATGACACTATATAGTAATTTAAATATCAACCAACACAAAGCTTTAGGAAAAATTAAAAACAATTTAATTAGAACTTTAGGTCAGTGACTACATGCTTTTGCCTCACAGAGCTAAATACCCAGTGGGTGTATCACACACTGTCAGTCTTGACTTTAGTCAACAGCTAACATTCCCAGCAGAATGTTGGGAATGTTCAGTAAGTTTTAACATCACTCTCTTCAGCCCTGTCTTGGGGCTCTAAAAAGGTAAATGTGTGGTATTATATATATATTTGGATATGTATGTACGCAATAAAAGTAAACCAATGCTTAATATTTTTAAGCAGAGGGAAGAATGAATGAGTATTACAGGACTAATATTTTCCTTTGGTAAAACTTCTGGTATCCTGGGGTGCATCAAGAAGAGCGTAGCAAGCACATTGAGGGACGTTATCCTCCCCCTCTACTCTGCCTTAGTGAGGCCTCATCTGGAATAGTGTGTCCAGTTCTGGGCTCCCCAGCTCAAGAAAGACAAGAAACTACTGGAGAGAGTCCACTGGAGGGTCCTGAAAATTATCAGGGGACTGCAGCATCCCTCTTATGAGCTCAGTCTGTTTATCCCGAAAAAGAGAAGACTGGGAGGGGATCTTATCAATGCTTGTAAATATGTAAAGGGAAGGTCAAGAGGATGAAGCCTGACTCTTCTCAACAGTGCCCTGTGACAGGACAAGGGGCAACAGGTACAAATTGCAATACAGGAAGTTCGACCTCAACATGAGGAAAAATTTTACTTTGAGAGTGACAGAGCACTGGGATAGACTGCCCAGAGAGACTGTGGCGTCTCCTTCTCTGAAGATATTCAAAATCCACCTGGTGTGCTCCTGTGCAACCTGTTACAAGTGAACCTGCTTTAGCAAGGAGGATGGAACAGGTAATGTCCAGACATCCCTTCCAAAACCAAGCATTCTGTGATTCTGTGATTCTATTATAAAAAACCCCTAATCCATTACTGCACCTGAAATATGCAGTAACGTGAAGAAGAAATTACATCTGTTTCCCAGTGAGGATGAGTGCAAGTGATATACTAACATTTTTCCACATAAATAAAAAGGTACCTACAAAATGTCTTTATTAATAATCCATTCCAGCTGTGGTTGGAACCACTATGCTTACAGCAAAATGGTATATTTAGGAACTTTGAAGACCCCAATAACCACAAAATGGTTTCAATATATGCACCTGATTGACCAATAGTACTAAAATACTGTCTGAAAATATTTTACCTTATTTTGTTTCACAGTCAGATGCAGCAATATAGGAGGCTAAATAATGACTGCATGCATCAGTTTGCTGTTATAATCTGTGGCCAACTAGATACTAAACTTTTTTTTCTCTTTAAATGAACAAAAATAACAATGGAAAGTGTAAATATTCACCATACTTTCCCAGCTTTGTTCATTTACTTCACCCAAGGACCATATTAACTATATTTTCTATCAAATATACATATTTCCATCATTCCTCTGTCTAACACTTCTAAACTTTATTCACCTGAAAGACACATTTCGTTTATAAAGATTTTATATAAAAGTATAAGAAGATAAGAATGAGCAGAAGCAATACTCTGGCAAACAAAATCATTACTGAGGTTTATTTAAAACTTTAATACTGATATAGAAATAATATTCTTAGGTTTTAAGTCATGGAAGTTCTTTTTGTAGATTTGAAAAATTCAAAAATGGAAAAACAAGTATCGCCATCTTCTTATCAGGTAGCTAACCTGTTCATCAGGTTGCTAACCTGTTCATCAGGTTAACCTGATCATAAATGCATAAAAAACATGCTTCAATTAACACTAATATCCTGAATTTAGACACAGCATTACCTCTGCTAGACTGTGTAAAAGCCTTCCTAAAGTTCACACAACAGTAAGCAGTTTTCATTATGGAGTCCTGGGATTCAGAGACCAGTCTTCGAGCAGGCAGCAGAGTCTCCTAAACAGAACTACCCTGGAAAATATGCGCATCACCTTGAATTTGCATCATAAAACCTAGAACATGATGAACCTCGTCAAGTGGGCTGGCCTAGTCCAACCTCCCCGAGACATCTGCATCTTAAACCCCAATTTTGCAGTCTGGTATGATAATGCTTAGGTTTGTTACTTCACACAGCATAAAAACTCACATTGAATAGGAATATGAATGTCAAGAAGACTGATCCATAATGTTCAAACAACACCAAGCTGTAAGGTTTCCTGGGACCCCTTTGGAAGGCTGGACTATTGAGTGTGCATCTGATATAGGCAGGATGATGTACTCTGTTCTTCACTGGCCTTCCTAAGGGAACTCATTGCAACACATAGTGTTAACTATGTCAATCAGTGTTAATCAGAGAGAGTATGATGGCATGAAGTGTGGAACACACCAATATAGAACCATTCAGGTTGGAAGAGACCTTTGAAGCTCATGTAATCCAACTACCTGCTCTAAGCATGATGTTATCAACCTACCCTCAGAACTATATCTGTTGGACCATCTGGAACAAAATCAATGAAGTAAAACTACAAATTACTGTACACTCAGAGAATTTTAAAATTAACATCCAGAACCTCTTTAACATGCATTTTGTTAAGATTAGACAATGACATATTTCCATTATATTAGATATTACTCTAAGTCATTGTACCACTATAACTTTTCTGTTTGCATTGGTAGCTGGGAAATGCATTTCTTACATCTTTTTTTTTGTGTGTCACTGATATAAATTATACACCTCAGCAGCAAAAAATATTTTAAGTCTTGCAACAGTACGAAATAGCTTGGGAGAATAAAGTCGGTTCTATTAGCCAATAGCGGAAAACACACTTTGAAAGCACAAGCTTTTAAAGCTGGATACTTGGGCAACACAATCTGAATACTGCGTATTCTGGACAGAAAAAAAAAAAACCACAACAGTGACCCAGAACATTTTTCTGGTTCCCTTTACTTACCAAAGTCCCCTCGTAATGTTCTGACAAATGATGAAGCATTTTCTTTTTCTTTTTAAGTGAAATCCAATGCAAATTATGCATTATATTGATTAACTCCCCTGTAATCTTTCCCATTGTATTCTTTCCTTACAGATTTTAACCTAGTAATCTGACAAAGTCTCCATCTCTGAAAAAAGCTGCGCTGTCTTGATAAATATATTACACTGCCAAATCTAGAACCTGCCTAAATTTCAGGAGGTTTATTAAATTTAAGGTGGTCATATACTAAACAGGAATCTTTCAACATCAGTCACCCCACTTCTTACATATCTGTTATGGAAAAATCAGCAGCAATTTCTGAGTGTTTTCATGCAAAGATAGAGTACACCTGAAGAATGAGTACACTCGTAGTCCCCATGAGCAACGCAGATGTCAAAAAATATCTCCTGCAATGAAATGGATTGCAAGTTGTGAGGTTAAATACTGCTAACCTGAAAGTGTGAATAAATGACAGATTAAAACTCCAAATGTTTACAAGGTCCATGGTCCAACATCATAGGCTTCCGAGAGAAAAAAATTACATACATAATCTACGAATCTTAAAAAAACCACCCCAAGCAAAAAACCCAAACCAGCCCGCACTGTTTTGCTCAGAGGCCCATGGTTTAAATTTTTTGCTCAAACAATCTTAGCATATAATAACAAAAATCTTGTCTGCATTCATGCTGTAAAAGTGGTAAAAGAAAAACAAATTGCTAAAAGACCTTAATAAAGAACTGTGTAAAATGTTAAGTAACTTAAAAGTTTTAATAAATATTCATGTTAGACCATCCCCTGCCACAACAAAAAGAAAAAACATAAATATGCTTTCAGCATAAAACAATCATTAATTTCAAGTGGTACTTAATTAGTGAGTCTGGAACAAATTTACATAAATTCTCATCACAATACAAAGCACATTTATTTCAACCTTCAAGTATAGCTAACTGTGGGTAAATTAAGGGTTTGACCATCCTGTGTCAGTGTGGTGGCTAATGCTTTATGTCCTGTTTTGCAAAGTTTCAGTCTCCTGACATCGTACCTTCTGCAAAAACTCACAATCCCATCTAGCAAAACCAGCTATATATTGACAAAAAATTGCCAGTGAATTAAATATCTTTTAACAGAAACAGCAACTTTAGCAACTAATTATTCCCTCATCCAGGATAATTTACAACAATGGATTTGGATTTATGGCCCCCAGTGCAACATTCATTTTATACCTGCTAATGTTACCAGATGGAGGATTCACAGACATGCTCTGTATTCTAATATCCGAAGCATTTTATTGTACAGCATTCACAATAATTTTAAGTGTGTGAGAGGAAACCTATGTCCCATCTTCCGTTTTCCTGCCTGCAACATCAGGAAACATCCACCTTCTCCAGTGTTTTCCTTCTTGTTAGTTACTTACCAATTCAATAAAAATTAGGCAGAGCTGCTCGCGAGTGATTTAGCGTCATATGCTGTACTGTAATACAGTTTACGAGAACAGCCATCACTTTCATAGCATGTAGTCACGCCTACATTTTCCTCCCAGCTGCAATCTCCCAGGACTACTACTACTACGTTCCTCGACAAACTAAATGTTTTACCAAGTAGTCCTTGCACTATATTCCAAAGATGACATACGTCCAGGCAATATATACCATTATGATCTTTTTCATAGTTTCCAGGGATTTAAATTTAAGTTACCTTCATGATACCAACCCATGTTATGTGTACTACTGGAGTATTTCAGGAGTACATCAATTAATATTGAAGTGTGGCATTTTTCCAAATGCAAGCATAGAGAAGAAGCACTAAAACCCAAAGCACAGCTCTGCCATCTTTGCTGATCCACAGACAGCACAAGTCCACACGGAGCAAATAAAAAACTATTGGAAATAAAATCAACTGCCTTAGATGCATCATATCATGGAAGTTGTCCTTAATTTAACTCCTACATTGCAAAAAGGGGCACAACACTGCTCTTGCTTTATTTGTCCTAAGATGTTATCTTCTAAAATCCTCTTAGTCTATCACATTAATCTCTATTTTGATGTACATGTACTATGAATTATTTAACTCATTTATTACTGCATGTGACCAAAGTCCAGGTTTTCTCTTTAGTGAAGGTACCAGAAAAAAGAAATTTAAAAATCCCACAAACTAAACATATCCAAAAAAGAAACCTAAATGACAAATCTGATCTTCATTTCTTAACATACTTTGAGTGTCGCAACAATTAAATCAAGACAGCAAAGCCTTAAAAAGTCAAAGCTTGGAAAAAAGCAGGGTCTGCTATGAAAAAATATAGCAAGCCTCCAAAAGAGAATGACAACCTAGCAACAAGTTCTAGGCAGTAATTAACAACAATCTACTATAAGCTTTCAACGTGTAAGTGGCTAACTTATTGCCTGTACTTTGTCCTATAGTAAACTGATGCAAAATTTTGTCATTTGTTTCCTCATAAAATTTTCCATTTCTCATCTGGCACCAAGGACAGCCCAAAATTTGATAAACTGTTTTGCCAGATTTTGTACACAAAATCCCATCTTCACTGACATAGGTTTATATCAACTTATTTTCACCTCCTGTACAGCTATGCAGATACTGCTATAAATGTAAATGTATCTTGTGATAGTTTTACACTTTGGCAGATTGCAAATGCTGTCAGATTAGAGCTGGTGTCTTTAATAAAGTAAATAACTTACAGGGAATCACTACAAGAAAGCGCAGCAGAGACGAATGCCCACATTAGTACTTGATGCTGAAGCTCTCAGCAGCTGAACATTCATGCCTCACAGCTAGGTGTTGCTGCTCATCATATTAAAACTCTGGTTTACATAAAGGAGTGACATATTTCACTTTTGCTTTTATCATTTTTTCAGTCCTTATACAAATGCTCCAGTAGTTCCCCCTCAGGTATGTAAAACAGAGAAGAAAAGAAACCTGGCCAACAGTATAGAAACATCCATGCACGCAAGGGCCAGGAAGTAGTACTGGGATCAGAAGCAAACTACTCTGGGGCTCGTTCTTTCTTCTTTTAACACAAAACTCACTGTTAGCCCATGGCAGAAGCTCTGAGGATACTCTTGCATTGGTAAATTTTGTATCACTTCAGATAGTCACTAAGACTATGACAGAAATTTATAGCAATGAACAGGAGACAGCCCCAAGTATTAACTCTTCAATGGGTTAAAGGCAATAAAAATACAAAAAGAAAAATTATATATGTGTGTGTACATATAAAAACACTAAA
Source organism: Dromococcyx pavoninus (assembly GCA_033558185.1). Taxonomy (NCBI): domain Eukaryota; kingdom Metazoa; phylum Chordata; class Aves; order Cuculiformes; family Neomorphidae; genus Dromococcyx; species Dromococcyx pavoninus. Next base: position 2,207,495 of record JAUMJL010000044.1, on the reverse strand, counting down.
TAACTTTGGAAACAGTTTTCTATTTAATTTCAGACAAAGCTGTACATAACAACTTCAAGTTGGTGCTCAGCTGTGGGTGCTATAAACGTCCTGTGCACTTACCACCAACACACTGTAACACTTACCTTCAGCAAGCGGTCAGGAAACTCCCTAATGCCCACTGGGAGTAAGCAAATCTCCAGACTTAAAATATGGACAGACGGATGAATGTACTCGGACATTAGTTCCTTATATTTTGTAAATTCAGAAATGGTTGTACTGGCACACAACAGTGTCTGGGGAGAGACCTACATATAAATAACTTTGGACCAGCAGTTATCCTAGAAGGCCACATTAGGAAAAAAGAGAGTTGTGACTATCGTGGGTTGGGGAAGGAAAGGGGAAAAAGTCAGTATTTCCAAATGGTTTGCCCTTCATACTTCTCATCCCCCTCTATTTCTCTTAGTTTTTTCCTCCCCAATACATAATATGGCTTGTTTCCCAGACAAAAATAAATCTCTTTGTACTACATGCATTTGTACAGCAGTTTAACATTTCTTACCATCTTTTTCTCATTTTACACAAGTCTCTTCCTTTCTGCTTCTCAGATTTCTTTCAGCTGACCTCCCTGACCCAGTTTCTATCATTTTACCTCACTTAGTGTCTCTTGAGATCGATTTTCTTCTCTTTTCCACAAAAAATACGAGGGCAGATGGAACTGCCAAGCTCCAGATGCAGGTAGGTCCTCATATCACTAAGATCATTAACCCCATCACCATTTCATGAAAGAGAGCTGCGGCACCACCACAGTTTCCATAGCCAATATAGTTTCCTGAATTTCCACTTTGCTGAACTAATCATTAGAAGGAAGACCTGCTCACAGTTAGATCAAAGATGTTTCAAGTCAGGCAGAGAAACTCTTCTCATAGGAGAATCATGCTTTAATGAACACAAGAAAAGCATCTACAGAAATATTACCATATTGCAGAAACGTTGTTCTACTGCTTATGTTGTCCTTTTACCCAGCAACAGTTAGAGCATGAATCAGAAGGGAGATCATCTGCCAGTCTACTCAAGGAGCACAAGAGTCACAGAACTTTTTGTAACATAATATAATTGCAAACAGCTCAGTTTTAATACAGTTCCCCAAATAACATACTCCACTGAAACATATCAGTTTCGATAACAGGGCTAGCCTACCTTAACATACACCTTCCTACCAACTGCAGTTCCTTTCTGTATTGCAAATATCTGACTACTGCTGTTCTCAAACAAGGAACTGTAACCTGTTGATTTTCCATCGAGAAAATCTAATTGACTTTTAAAATACACACTTCAATGTTCTGAGAAACATCAGTTGGAAATTATATCAAATTAGATATCTATCCAGACACTAGTCTTGAAGTTGTACACCTAAGGAAAACCAGACGAAAACAAGAACTTTCTAAGAACACATTAATTTTAACATCAGTATTCAGGCACAGCTGCAATTACCAGGTACATTCATTCACTCCGAGCAAATGACTGTTCTGGAGGGAAGAACTGGGTAAAGTCGCTTTAGTAGACTTTGTCACTGCTCTAGCCAAATGACTTCTCCAATGAAGCTCTGCTCTCACTCCCTCAAACTTTATGAACTCTCAAATATTCTCTTTCTCTGCAACTGAATAAATCTCAGATCTTAGAGATTTACAAAAAGAAAAATACATTTCATACCAAAACAGCCAACAGCTACTCATCAGCACAATTTCAGGGAGGTTGAGAGCACATGTTTTGGCCCTAGTGCTTCCCAACTCAAATTTAAAAAATCACTTTGTTGCTATATTCCCAGTTTTTCTACAGTGCAATGTTGAGTACCACTAATTCCTGGATTTCAGCTTCCACTTTAAAAAAAAAAAAGGAAAAAGCAAAAAATATACAACCCACAACACAACTCTGTCTAAAGCTGTGTAAAAATATCCTTAAAAACAGATATAAGAGCGAAAAACCATCTGTCAATTATGGCACAATAACAGTTTGTATTGATAACTGCAAATAACAGTTCTGCTTTTGGGTCATTTTTCACACATTTTGATGGCTTCTATCACACACACTGGCAGGCTTGAAAGTTGAAAGGTATGATAGCAAAGCTTTAGTGAAATCAGAGCCATCTTTCATTCTGCAGTTTTAAGCCTACTAGAAACAACAGTAAGTTTTGACATCCTCCAGTGAGTTCATCTGCTAATCAGAAAACTGCAAGCAATTTTACCCAAGTCTAGCTAATCTCCAACTAATTCTTAGGTGGAAGAGTTTTAAGCTATGGTGAATATGATAGGAAAGGTTTGTGCTTATGTTCTCATTAGTAATTTCATTTGCAATCTAGTTTCCTTAAGGGTAATAAAGCAAGCTGAACTGTACTGCTAGCCATTGGCTCACAAGGGGGTTGGCAAAATGGTTCCTCAATTGAACATAAACACTCATTTAAATTATTTTAACTTCAATGATAAATACATGTGTAAGTTAAAAAGGTCATGGAATAGTTACCAGATTTTGGAATCTAAGTTTACTATTCCTTCAGTAGTAACATTGAGAACCTTATTTAAATGAAAAATCAAACCCAGTGTTGTTGAGAAATCTTTCATATATTTCAAAATGGTGACTGACAGATCTTCCTAAAGAAAAAAGAATAAAGGCTATTCAACTCACACAGAATTTCTGTCTTTGCAGTGTAAATTCTGAAAAAAAAAATATATATATATACTATAAAAAATAAGAAGGCAGACAATTCTGTACTGGAAGCAAACCACATCTATAAACATGAAGAAACATATCAAAGAATAAAGAACTACTCTTAGTTTTCTCCAATCACAACTCACACCAGTTTAGTGTCAAAATCCATATTTATACAAAATGTCCATACTTCTAATTAGTAACTGTGAACCTGTGCTGAAAGCCAACTCAGTGAATCCAATTCTTTGTATATTAAAGGACCAATAACTCCTTGACTCTACATCTACCAGAAACTAGCTCATGGATTATACTCACAGTCACCCTTCTCCCATCAGCACAGAAAGTGATCTAGTTTTCTGGATGAAAGATTTGAATAAATAATGCAGAGCTGTTTAACGCAAAGTATTCATTACACTCGAGATGAAAAGCTCAGTCAGCAGCAGATCAAATTTTGTAACTTCAACAACTAACACAATGGCTTTAATTAAACTTACGAGGGAAAAAAGATGGTGTTAAGAATGTGATTTGGTATTATTTATTGACCGTCATCCGCCCAACTTAAATAGCTGCCATGCAGTTTGCATCTTAATAGGAAAATATGATTATCTATAACAGGTTTCCTTCTGTAATTAAAATTATTTATTACAATAAATTAAAAAAGATAACAACGCTCCTCCTTTAGAAACTGCTGTCAATTTGATAATCCTTCTGTAAACAAGAGTAAATAAGATTGTTTCAATAAAACAAAAAGATACAAAAATACTACAAGATCTTACAAAAAATTACCTGCAGTAGGCAAAACCAAGGAAAAATATAGCTATGACAAGAGGATTCAGTAAACTGTCTAGTTTGTGTTATTAGTTATGTAGCTAGTGTTTACACAGAAAGTATGCAAAATTGAACATCTGCACTATTATATACGCAGTAATGCCAGGTTTCGCCTTTTCTTCAAGAACTCATTCGCACCTGAGAATAATAAGCATATTTTTTCTCGATTAGCATTTTTGTTATACAATTAATACTGAGCAGTGCAATCCAAAACGTCTGCCTGTTCTCCACGAGCGAACTTCTGAGCGTACACTGCAAGCAGCAATCAGAACACGCACAGTTGGAAGTCAGTGCTCAAGGCAATTCAGTAGTTTAATCAATCCATGTGCATTTTAAGTGAATGGTGGTATATTCCCAGCAGTGGTTACAGTGTTATTCTAAGCAAACAAAGGAGAGTGAAAAATGTTTTCATATTAGAGAAATATGAAGTATGGAAAAAATAACACAATCATTTCTTTTTCCCCCTAAATATTCTTTATGTAGGTATCAGTGGTCCACTGATACTTTATTGCCTTCAGTTCCTCTGTGCATTTAACTCACAGTCTGTGCTGGGTAGAAAGTTTTAGCCATCAGAAGCCTGTAACTACCACAAGTTATTAAGACGCTTGGTTTATAGGTTGATAATACAAATCTTGTATACCTGTATCATTTGTACCGACAACTGCAGCCATTAAAATACTGGAGGGATCAACAGAGAAGCTTTGTTCTCAGGATGCTGATACTACGTAATGGAAGTTGGAAGCAGTGCAAAAAAAAAATTGTTATTCGCTTTTATTTTTTCAGGGATTTCAATTTTTAAAAAAATTTTTGCAGTATGCCAGGCAGGATCCCCAGGTGAAGCCAATATAGGCAAAAATGTTAACTAACAATTTCATATTCATATATAATCACTATTTAGCATTTAAAGGGTGTTCTAAAGTGTGGCTACAAAGAGCACAGGGGGCTCCCTCTTCACGGAAAAGACAAAGGGTAAGAGGTACAAATTGCACCAGGAGCTGTTCCACCTCAACATATGAAAGAAATTTTCTACAGTGAGTAATCAATCAAGGGAACAACCTCTGCAAGGATGTAGTAGAGACCCCACCTCTGGGGGACTTTTGAGATGAGATCGGACAGAGTGCTCCCTTTCCCTTTAAAAGCTGGGCCAGATGACCTTCCAAGGTCCCTTTCAACCTGGGCTGTTCTTTGATTCTATGGTATAAAAATCTGGCTATCAGAAAAAAAGACTATAAAAGAATATACACAAAATATTACCAGTACTGCTAACAAACAACCAGTACTGAATTTGAAATCATGTGACCAGTTAAATCAAATTAACAAGGAAGCTTTTCATGTTTTCTTTGTAACTGGAGTAGGACAAAATTTTAATATAACAACATTACTTGACTGCTTTTTTGGATTTCGGTCATCGGCCCGTCATTCTTGATTTTAAAAAACACTTTGTAACATACTCAACTGCAGTAATGCAAGTAAGGCCTGTATTGCTTTGCACTGTTAGTAACTCAAGACATAAGCCATAAAAAAGCTGGTTTGGGTTAGCTTTAACCTGTGTATAGAACTTCATAGAACTCTCTCTTGATTTCCCATTAACCTGTTTCTCATCATCTGTGCCGCTTACTTATTTGGTTGGAGGCAAATGCCTTTCATCAGAAAATCTATTCAATAAACTTAAATATTGTTCAACCTAAATATTTGAAGAAGAAAAGCAAGCAGCTTCGAACTTGGTTTTAAGTTAGCTATATTGGGTAACACAAGACATAGATTCATAAGTACTGTTTGTTAATACAAAAAGCATTTTAAGGCAATTGCTTGAAATTAAAATAAGCATATTTTATCCTTATTTTTAAAGATTAACAAATACACGTCACAAATTATTCAATAAAAATATTTTTTCTAAGACTTACAATTACTAAATTAAAGCAAATAAAAAATACAGTTCCAAGTGGCAGTGAAGCAAACTATCTGGCAAAACTGTAAAGTATCTAAACAAACAGAATGAAGTTCTACTTAAAATTTAACATCCATTACTGTCCAAAACTTGCTAATCAGTCCTTGGTGATAACAACTTGTATTGCTCTCCTAGTGAGATAAACAAACAAAAAAGGCCTCTGAGTAAGATAACTCTTTGCTGTTGACAGTATTCACAAAAAGCTTTTATTTATAGACACACACGTATGTATATAAAATATTAATGAACTAACAGTGTCACATGCAGACATTGTCTACATTGTCTCTTTCACTTTTAAAGACATTTTAAATGAGCTAATCGATTCAACGCAATTGCAACTGCAATTCCTTTTTCTCCAGCCTTTATTCACAATTCAAATCTTAAAATAGCTAATCTACAGTATTCTGTGGATAATCTATGGATACTGTACTTCAAGTGCATTGTTTCAGCATCTGGAAAACTAAAACTCTACTAAATAGCCAATCCCCTAAACATATGATTAGAGAATAAAAACCTGTCTCATATTTGTTCATAGAAATGGCTTGAAACAATATATATCGAAAACTACTCATTTCTGCTATATTTTTTAAGAAGTATTGCCTTTACTTAAGTCTTAAAGGACATTTCCCTCACCAAACAAAATTACTTAAAATTTTAATTTTTTCCTTTTAAAAAATTATTGATAAAAATATTAATTTAGCTCCAAAAGATCATAGAATATCAGTCTGTCTTGGTAAAGTCTTTCTGCAACATTAGATGCCATTTGAGGGTCACCAAAGTATTAATTTCCAGACATTAGCCTACAGCCAAGGTTCAACTAATTTTAAGCACTGTTATTACTCTAATAAAAGCAACTCATTATAGGTAGATTGTTTTAAAGGGGTTGGGTTTTTTAAGAAAAATGCATAATTTAATGTTTTATTCATTATAAGCAAAGTTACTGAAATTACTATGAAGAATTGGGTTAACACTGAAATATAGCTGAAGAGAAAAATCTCATCAGAGAGTTCATATGACAAGATGACATGTATTTTATTTAAATTTTGCTCGCTAGTACAGCCTCATGAGATGCATACCTCATTTAAATGAGGACATTTGGATAACAATTGTAAAATTTGCCTATGAAATGTAATGACTAAGCTCTAAACTACATGAACTTAACAGACAGAATCATCCAGCATGTACCCATACAATACAAGAATATGAAGTGAGAAGATATATTAACCAAGTTTAAATACAATGATAGCATGGTACAAATTACATCCAGCAAGTGCTATAAATAATACTGAGAACAATACAAATTAAACTGCTCTATGTTTTAATATTTATTGAAAAATTTCTCAACATATTTGTTTCTTGTCACTTGATATGAATCAGCCCCACCACCACCAAATTAGGTGCCCTAAATTGCATTGTTCTCAAGCTTATTTCCCCCATTACTACACAGAAAAGCGTAGGTTAGTTTAAGTATAGCTCTTGTGTGCCCCTCCAGACTACAGCTAACCCTCTTACTGTGCTATGTTTCTATGCCACTGGGTTAGAAAACCAGTTGATCATACTATCACTGACATGTATTTTAGCTTATTGCAACTTGACATTACAATATGATCTCTGCTGACACTGAAGGAATTAACTTCACATTAAGAAAAAATTAAATTAGTGTCAGATGATCAGCTATAGCTTTCAAAGCCTTAGGAACTCCTATTCAGTTTTTGTATTTTGATTCTAAAACAGTGGCAGTTGGTTTTGATCACTCTAAATCCATGTTACAATAGACAGCATTGAAGTCTTTATCCATCCAGACATAACAGAAGGTAAAAGGCTATCTATATTTAATATAAGTACAAACAGATTTTTAAACAATGCATTCAAAAAGATTGGAAGATCTGCTAACTGACTTGCTGACTAAACATTTTCTTGACTGTTTACATAAACCAGGGGTAAGAGGCAGAAGAATCAGCCAAACCAAAAGACAAATCTCTTCATTTATGAGTTAACTTCAACTTCAGTGGCAGCTGGTTATACTATTTATGGAGATGGGGCCCCTGAAACAAGACATGATTTTCAGGTTGCCTTGCAGTATAATTTTATGAACAAATGCTGCAGTTTACCTCAATCCTTTTTAAACATACAAATATCCTCATGATTAAGGTATCTGCTAAGAAGCTGTAAAATTAGCATATTTAGTTTCCATTGAAAACATTAATATGCAAATTGATGAATATCAAACTAGAAAAATAATGGAATTCACCTTTGTGTAATCAAACATTCTGGGAAAGGCATTCTTTTTCTCTTCAAAAATGGAAAAAAAAGAGGAAAGACAACATAGGAATAAGGCCACCACCAGTCTGCCAATGTAAGAAAATAAATTTAATACTGACCACAGCTATATTTGCAAATGGTAATACCAAATGTACAAAAGGTGATTTCTGTAAAATATCTTTAAATTCCACGGTAAAATCTGAGAGAGCAGTTCAGATTTTGAATAACAGATTTAAAATGTAGTACATTTACAAGGCACCCTACCAGTAAATGGTACATTCAATCGCTCCTAGTCCTAATCTAGCAGGACAAGCAATGATGATTCACATCTTGAATCTCAAAAAACATTCCTTCTAGAAAAGACCAGACAAGGTATTCACAACAAATCACCACATAAAAACCTAGAAACCCTCACAGGAAGTGCGGGTTAAGTGAGTAGACAGTGATGTGGATTGAGAACTGGCTGAATGGCAGAGCTCAGAGGGTTGTGATGAGTAGTGAAGAGGCCAGCTGGAAACCTGTGGCCAGTGGTGTTCCACAGGGGTCAGTACTGGGTCCAGTCTTGTTCAGTGTGTTTATCAGTCGCTTGGATAAGGACACAGAGTGTACCTCCAGTAAATCTGCTGATGATACAAATCTGGGAGGATTGTCTAATCCACCAAAAGACTGTGCTGCCATTTAGCGAGACCCAGACAGGCTGGAGAGTTGGGTGGAGAAGAACCTACTGAAGTTCAACAAAGGCAAGTGTAGGGTTCTACACCTTGGAAGGAATAACGTCAGTCACAAGTAGAGGTTAGGGTCTGATGTGCTGGAAAGCAGCTCTGCAAAGAAGGACCTGGGAGTCCTGATGGACAAAAAGTTAATCATAACCCAGTAAGGTGCTGCCATGGCCAAGAAGGCCAATGGTATTCCTGGGGTGCATTAAGAGGAGTGTGGCTAGCAGGTCAAGGGAAGTTTTCTCCCTCTCTACTCATCCCTAATGAGGCCCTAATTGGAGTACTGTGTCCAGTTCTGGGTTCCTGAACTCAAGAAAGATGAGGAACTACTGGAAAGAGCCTAGTGGAGGACCACGAAGATGATCAGGGGATTGGAGCATCCCTCTTATCAGGAAAGGCTGAGTGACCTGCGTCTGTTTAGCCTGGGTAAGAGAAGACTGAGAGGGGTTCTCAATCAATGCTTGTAAATATCTAAGGGGTAGGTGTCAAGAGGATGGGGCCAGACTCTTTTCAATGATGCCCAGCGACAGAACAAGAGGCAACATGAAGAAACACTTCTTTACTTGGAGGGTGACAGAGCACTGGAACAGGTTGTCCAGAGAGGTTGTGGGGTCTCCTTCTCTGAAGATATTCAAAACTCGCCTGGGTACGTTCCTGTGCTATCTGCTCTAGGTGAAAGTGCTTTAGCACGGGGGCTTGGACTAGATGATCTCCACAGGTCCCTTCCAACCTTGACCATTCTAGGATTCTGTGAAAAACACAAGCAGGATTTAGAAAGTCCTCACATCATTAAAAAACCCAAAAAACAGTGAAACATCTTGGAAAATCTTTTCATAGAATGGAAAATTTGCACTGTACTAGTAAAATTAATATTGAACAAAGTCTGTTGTCTGAAAAATAAAACTGAAATTGATAAATGTCTTTGAATATAGATGTGTACCTCCTTACTGATAGTGCAGGCAACAAAATATGCCTTTTACTTCCATCTTTCCATACAAACTTGGTTGACTTCATGGTTTGGTACACCCATTAATGAACCTCCCAAAACCAGATCTGCTATTTCTATACCTTCACTGAACTAAGATCATCCTTGTGGTCCAGACACAAAAATGATCTTGCATATTTATTTCATATATTTAAGCTTATGGAAGCCAATAGACAAGTTTTTCTATTGACACAGTAATTCCTATGCTTAAATTCACTAAGAGACTAGAACTCCAGGACTCTAAGGAACTTGGACCCTTATCTTTTCCTGTTTCTCCCCAGTATTTACACCAGAATTTGGCTTGCTGTATATGAACATAAAGAAGTCACACACCCTATGATCCCCAGTTACAGGAAATCCTGCCTCTGTCTTTCTCTCTCTAAAAATATATGAGGCCAAGCACAAAAAAAGCTCCGAGACTAACCCTATAGCTGGAGAACCAAGAGTGGGAGGGTAGAAACAAAAGATGGTTACAGAAAATGTTCTAACCTGTCACAGTGAGACAAAGCTCAATTTCTTCACTCAGTGTAAGTGGACACATGTTCAAATATAGACATTTGCTTATCCTCAGTTGGACATGTTGGTATGTGCCAGCCCACAACACACAGTTAAACAGTTTTTATCTAATTACAGATCATTTTCCTTGAGCACCCATCCTATTCACCAGACCTGTGATTTCTACCTCTTCCCAAAGATCAAGTCTGTGCTCAAAGGAACCCATTTTTTGCTGGTAGAAGATGTGAAAGCAAAAACGACGGAAATCCTCAATAACCTTTCAGAAAGTGATCTGTGGAACTGCTCTGAACACTGACAGCACCATATGCAGCTGGGTGTCAACTCAGAAAGTAATTATTTTGAAGGTGATTATAATTGATTTTCCTAATTTGTTAAATAAAAAGAGTTACAAGTACAGCCTTTTTTTTCTTTTGGTGTCACACCTCGTATACATTTGTATAATGGCCTTTCATTGTTCTCTTACAGTTCAGAAATCCAGATACTGAGATGACAGCTCTTCAGCAATACCTGAAATAGATACTCAGATCTACGATTTACCTATACCTTGTATAGGTACAATATAATACACGTGTAGATGAGAAAAACAGTATTCCAAAACAAAGAATTGTTCCTTCCAGAAGAAAAAATCGCATTTGCAAGGAAAAAGACATTGCTGGAATGTCATCAATATTCAAGTAATGAAACTGAAGAACATCCACTACCTACATCATCATCCATCATTCACAGGATATGAACCAAAAATAATGTTTTGCCTGATAAGCTAATACCTTTCAAACTTGTGTCACTTTTTAGGGAAGAGGGAAGCTAGAGGGGGACAGGAAAGAGATAAAATGAAAGCAAACACTGTCATTTGTACACTTGTTGCTTAGCAATACACCATATGAAATTAGCAGAAATGGTGACATTGCCCCCTGGTTGAATTTACATAAACACTAAATGTGCGTCACTGAAGGAGATGTGAATGCAAAGTGTCAGGTACATAACCTATAATGACAGAGACACAGTAGCACACAGATACTTGTTAACATTCACGTCGGTTCTTCATAGTATAGAAATGTTTAAAGCAGCAGTCTTTCCCATTCATGATTTTCAAAACTGATAGAAAATAAAATTCAAAATAATTTTCCTTTCCTGATAAGCATTATAATAAAACAAATTCATTCCTATAAAAATTATTAAACATACATCTTTAAAACAAGCATTTCCCACAAACAGGACTTGCCCTCAATACATTAGCTTTTTCGACACGATTTATTAATCACCAATTCTTATTTTGTATAGAAATAAAGTTTTAAAATACTTAAGATAAAAAACAAATACTAGTATTGTCAATAATGCTTATGTTATCATTGCCCACTGACCTCAAAGCACATAACTGCAGAAAGAGCCAAATATACTTGTCATCCTTTTTAAAGGTGAAAAAATAAAGGCACAGTGATGCAATGACTCAATCACCTGTATGAAAGTGTCAAAGAGTAAAACCTTCACAACAGAAACAAAATATTCAAAGTAACAGTAAATTAATGTCAGCACTTTCATACCACATTTCACACCACAGTTCATATATAAGGTCAGCCCTACCTATAGTAATATGCCAAAACAAAGAGATCAAAGATTTAGGGGAGAAAGGCTTATGTTTTTAAATCTTTAGTGGTTTTAGACATACTTTTAAATATATTATACACACACACTTAAAACAAGTATGTGTGTATTTACCTATTCATTGAAATGAAATCTTCAGAAAATAGATGAGGAAATATCTTAAGCAGTTTCCTCAAACATAGTATATAAAAGAAATAATTTTTTCTAAAGCAAAAAAAAATTCAGTAACTAAGTAATTTTTTAAATATCCAGTACAAAATAGTATGTCTTTTTATCACAATAACATGAAATAGCAAAAAGAGGTAACAAATGGCATAATAATTTCATATTACATTTTATTGTTATCCAGCCAAACTCTTTATGAACAATTACTTTTCAAGAAGTGATTCGAAGGTTGAAATATCATCACATCACACTAATTCTACATTAAATATACTAAGTAAGAACATAATCTACACAATGAAAAAAACAAGTATCATTCTCTCTCTGTAGATAAAGTCATTAACTTTTTTTTTAAAAGCAGGATTTCAGTAGGGGAGTGTATTTCAGAATAATGAAAATTCATATGGTCTACTTCTATTTCCATTTACTCGTTCTCACATCCATAGCAATTACTTAATCAGCTGAAAAATAAAAAAAATCTGCCAGATTGTCTTTTTCAGCTGCAGACCCATACTTGTAAAAAATATGTCACTGAGTGAGCTATGACATAGTTGCTATCACGGAAACGTGGTGGAATGACTCTCATAACTGGAGTGCTGCCATGGAAGGCTACAGGCTCTTCAGGAGAGACAGGCGTGAGAGGAGGGGTGGAGGGGTGGCCCTCTACACTAGGGAAACCCTGGATGCTGTCGAAGTCGAGATCGGTGATGACCAGGTTGAATGCCTCTGGGTAAGGGTCAGAGGGGCGGTCAGGTCTGACCTCCTGATTGGAGTATGTTACAGACCGCCCAACCAGGATGAGGAGGTGGATCTTCTATTGTTTAAACAGCTGGAGGCTGCCTCTAGATCGGCTGCCCTTGTTCTTTTAGGTGACTTTAACCTCCTGGATATCTGCTGGGAACTTAACACTGCCGAGAGGAGGCAGTCCAGGAGGTTCTTAGAGTGTATTGAGGACTGCTTTCTGTCGCAGCTGGTGAGTGAGCCCACCAGGGGTGAGGCTCTTCTTGACCTGCTGTTTACAAACAAAGAAGGGCTGGTGGGTGATGTTGGTGTCAGAGGCTGTCTGGGATGTAGTGATCATGAGATAATCAGGTTCTCTCTAAACAATGTAAAAAGAAAAGCCAGGAACAGAACATTGATGCTGGACTTTCGGCGGGCAGATTTTGAATTATTTAAGGAATTGGTCAGGAAAGTTCCCTGGGAAATAGCTCTTAGTGGCAAGGGGGTCCAGGAAGGCTGGATACACTTCAAGAATGAAATCTTGAAGGCGCAGGAGCGGGCTGTCCCCATGTGTTGTAAGAAGAGTCGTAGGGGCAGACGGCCGGCCTGGATGAGTAGGGAGCTTCTGAAGGAACTAAGTAACAAAAAGAGGATGTATCGTCGTTGGAAAGAAGGGGACGTAAGCCACGTCATGCTCAAAGATGTTGTTAAGTCGTGTAGGAGGAAAATCAGGGAAGCAAAAGCCCAGTTCGAGCTCAAATTGGCCACTTCTGTTAAGGATAATAAGAAGAGTTTTTATAAATATATCAATGGTAGAAAGAAGGGCAGCAGCGACCTCCACTCCTTGTTGGATGTGGAGGGAAATATAGTAACCACTGATGCAGAGAAGGCCAAGGTACTTAATGCCTTCTTTGCCTCAGTTTTCAACAGTAAGGATGTCAGCGTGCTTGACAGTTGGCCCTCTGAAGTGGTTGATGGGGGCAGGGTTGGCCCTCCTGCAATCCATGAGGAGGAAGTTAGAGACCTGCTGAGCCACTTGGACCCTCATAAGTCTATGGGGCCGGATGGGATCCATCCTAGGGTGTTGAGAGAGCTGGCGGATGAGCTTGCTAAGCCGCTCTCCATCATCTTTCAGCAGTCCTGGCTCACTGGAGAGGTCCCAGAAGACTGGAAGTTGGCCAATGTGACGCCCATCCACAAGAAGGGCCGTAAGGATGATCCAGGTAATTACAGACCTGTCAGCCTGACCTCGGTCCCAGGTAAAATCATGGAGCAGATAATCCTGGGTGAAATCATGCGGCACCTGCAGAACGGTCAGGAGATCAGGCCTAGCCAGCATGGGTTTAGGAGGGGCAGGTCCTGCCTGACCAACCTGATCTCCTTTTATGACCATGTGACTCGCCTGGTGGATGAGAGGAAGGCTGTGGATGTGGTATACCTGGACTTTAGCAAGGCCTTTGACACTGTCCCCCACAGTAGACTCCTAGGGAAGCTGTCAGCCCGTGGCTTAGATGCGAGCACTCTGTGCTGGGTTAGGAATTGGCTGGATGGCCGAGCCCAGAGAGTGGTGGTGAACGGTGTCTCATCCAGTTGGCGGCCAGTCACCAGTGGTGTCCCCCAGGGATCGGTGTTGGGTCCGGTCCTGTTTAATATCTTTATAGATGATCTGGATGAGGGGATTGAGTCCATCATCAGCAAGTTTGCTGATGATACCAAACTGGGAAGAAGGGTTGATCTGTTAGAGGGTAGGATGGCCCTGCAGAGGGACCTGGACAGATTGGAGAGATGGGCCGATTCCAATGGGATGATGTTTAATAAGTCCAAATGTCGGGTACTTCATTTTGGACACAACAATCCCATGCAGAGCTACAGACTGGGGACAGAGTGGCTGGAGAGTAGTGAGGCAGAAAGGGACCTGGGAGTGCTGGTTGACAGGAAGCTCAACATGAGCCAGCAGTGTGCCCAGGTGGCCAAGAAGGCCAATGGCATTCTGGCCTGCATCAAGAATAGTGTGGTGAGCAGAACCAGAGAAGTTATCGTCCCCCTGTACTCGGCACTAGTCAGACCTCATCTGGAATACTGTGTACAGTTCTGGGCCCCCCAGTTTGGGAAAGATGTCAGGATACTGGAATGTGTTCAGAGGAGGGCAACGAAGATGGTAAAGGGGCTGGAGCATAAGCCCTATGAGGAGCGACTGAGGGAGTTGGGGCTGTTTAGTCTAAAGAAGAGGAGGCTCAGGGGAGACCTCATTGCTCTCTACAGCTACCTGAAAGGAGGCTGTAGTCGGTCAGGGGTTGGTCTCTTCTCTCAGGTGACCAGTGACAGAACTAGAGGGCATGGACTCAAGCTTCGTCAGGGAAAGTTTAGGCTTGATGTGAGGAAGAAGTTCTTTACTGAAAGGGTGATTGGCCATTGGAATGCGTTGCCCAGGGAGGTGGTGGAGTCGCCGACCCTGGAGGTGTTTAAGGGGAGATTGGATGTGGCACTGAGTGCCATGGTTTAGATGATGGTTGGTGTTAGTGTTGGGTTATAGGTTGGACTTGATGATCTCAGAGGTCCTTTCCAACCTTGTCATACTGTGATACTGTGATACTGTGATACTGTTCAGCCTGTTCAGACAGGTGCAATGATTACCAGTGGTCTTTTTGGGGGTGGAGACAACAAAATGCATAAAAATTCTCTTCCTAAGAGCCTGCCCAGTGCCATTTGGAGTGAAGGACACCACAGGGACAGTCATCCTACCATCTTGTGAGCTGGCCTTCAGAGGGCAAATCCCTGCATTACTACAGAGCAGGCAATTCCTTTATTTCCTGATCTTACACAGCTGCAACTCTCCAAGTCACTCTTTGTTTGATAGCTGATCAATTGAGATGGAAAAATGATGAAAACTTGAAATGGTAGGATTTAAAAAAATGCAAACTGTTGGCCCCTCACTACAAGAAAGACATTGAGGTGCTGGAGCGTGTGCAAAGAAGGGCAACGAGGCTGGTGAGGGGGCTGGAGAATAAGCCTTATGAGGAGAGACTGAGGGAACTGGGGTTGTTTAGCTCAGAGAAGAGGAGGCTGAGGGGAGACCTCATCACTGTTTACAACTACATGAAAGGAGGTTATGACAAGGTGGGTGCTGCCCTCTTCTTGCAAGTGATGAGCAATAGGATGAGAGGGAATGGCCGCAAGCTGCACCAGGGCAGGTTTAGACTGGACATTAGGGAGACTTTTTTCACTGAGGGAGTGGTCAGGGATTGGAACAGATTGCTCAGGGAGGTGGTGGAGTCTCCATCCCTGGAGGTGTTTAAAAGACTGGGTAGATGAGTTTCTTAGGGATATGGTTTAGTAGGGAGACAGGCACGGTTGGACTCGATGATCTCAGAGGTCTCTTCCAACCTTATGATTCTATGATTCTATGTATCCTGAAACGTTTCTTCCTGAACAACCTAGTCTCTATTCTTTATATATACTAATAAATATAATTTTAAAGTAACAATGCTTGCTACTTGTACCTATTTCTGCCTGTTCTTCTGAATTAGGATTACTCAAGAAATGCATAATAAAACTGCAAAATTTAGAGAAGCAATTCATTTTCTATTTAAAAGCCAGAGGAAATACAAAGTGAAAGTAAGAACGTATTACTGAGTCCAATAGATTAAAATAATCTCAGAAAAAAAGTCATTACATATGGTGAATTGGACACTTGTTTTCCTGATATTCTCTTAGCCAAAAATGTAAGGAGGCTTCTCATATTCTGTTCAGAAGCAACATTTACAGTAAATATACCAGAGGCTTTTACATACGTTATCACAGTGAGGTATTTTAAGTATTGAGTTTTTCAAGCTTCCTGAAGAAAACTCTGAAAAATCTATTATTCTTGCAATATTCAACTCAGGACCCAAGTACCCAATGATGAATTCTGATTGATGGATTATCAAATGATTGATGTGTACATTATGGCTTAAATGCATTTTACTTTGCAGTTAGAAAGGACTAAAAGTGTAATACACCAAAGGATCACTTATAGCAGCAAATTTGATTGAGGTAATTTAACCACGCTTCATTACCTGTTCATGTTCCAGCTAGATCATACTAAATCAACCTAAGCAAACTTAAATTAAGTGTTATCTAATTCTCGGATGCGTATGAACATCATCTTACCCTACCAGTAGTGTCCATCATGAAGGAGAGGATGACTGCATTTTTCCCCACATGAAAACTGTACATGCAACTGCTGAATAACTGCAAGAGACTCATGAAATAATGTAAAATGTATCAGAACAGCATACTTGGCCGCACTCACCATTCACTTTATTCAGGCCCATAGTTTCAAAACCATTTGATGTATTCTCAGAATACAGTATAAAACACTCAAGATGACTACAATATATGATGATAGGATCATATCCTTGATGATAGGATGATATTTACATACACAGCTCTTACCATACTGCAGTTGACAAGCACAGACAACCCTTTCCCTGTAACTGGAAGTAGAACCTGGCTAAAGAAATGCCTGAGGTTTCTTAGGCACAAAGTACATAGACTTGGAGAAAGTAACCTCTTTTTTTATATAGCACTACGGAATCAGAAGAATCAACAGAATCAAAAAGGTATTAGGCAAATAAACGGACCAGAAATCCAAAACAGATCCTAAAATAATAATGGAGGTGCCCTCTAAAACCTCCCTGATCGACAATTTGGAGTTGAAGGGTGGCATTATGAAAGGGGTCAGGATTGACATGGCTCCTTAAAGAGCTTCTCCTAACTACGACTGCTGGAGAGAGGAGTACTTGGCTAGACAAACAACTGGTCTGGCTTATGAGATTTCTGATGTGCTGAAGTCCTTATGTCCAAGACAGATTGGTGCAATATGGAGACCAGAATAAAAATCAAACATCATTTTATACAAATGAATAAAACCCCCAAATTTTGCCTAGGAAAGATGGGTAGGAGTTCGCACATTTAGATTAGATATTAGGAAGACATCTTTTACCGTGAGGGTGGTGAAACACTAGAATAGGTTCATAGAATCATAGAATTACCCAAGCTGGAAGGGACCCAAAAGGATCATTGAGTCCAACTCTTACCCCTACATAAAACACTCTCAACATTTACATCATGTGACTGCGGGCATTGTCCAAATGGTTCTTGAACGCTGGCAGACTTGATGCCGTGACTGAGGAGCTGTTCCAGTGCTCCACCATCCCCTGGGTGAAGAACCTCTTCCTAATATCCAGTCTAAACCTCCCCTGGCACGTCTTCCTGCCTCTAGTCCTATCATAGGTTGCAAGAGAGAAGAGATCAGCACCTGTTTCACCTCCCTCTCTTGTGAGAAGGCAGTGAACAGCTATGAAATCCCCTCTCAGTCTCCTCTTCTCCAGGCTTCAGCCGTTCCTCATACAACTTCCCTTCTAAACACTTCACCAGCCTTGTGGCCTCTGGACACTCTCCAGTAGCTTGATGTCCTTTTTATACTGTGGCAGCCTAAAATGCACCCCATACTCAAGGTGGGGCTGCACCAGTGCAGAGTAGAGTGGGACAATCGCCTCCCTTGACTGGCTGACAATGCTGTGCTTGATGCACCCCAGGACATGGTTGGCCCTCTTGGCTGCCAGGGCACACTGTTGGCTCATGTTCAGCTTGCATTTGAGGTTGCCCAGAGGAGTCGTGAGAGACCCATCCCTGGAGGTGTTCAGGGCTAGGTTGGATGAGGCTTTGAGCAACCTGGTCTAGTGGAAAATGTCCCTGCCCATGGCAGAGGAGTTGGAAATAGATGATCTTTAAAGTACCTTCCAGCCCAAACCATTCTATGATTCTATGAAATCAATTGTTCACCACCAGGTTACAAATGCTATGGCCATTTCAATCCATTTCCTAAGTTGCTTCCTTAAGGAAAGACAAGTGATGGCAACTGAGGAGAAAGAAAATAGAATTGCTACTGCAAATGTTTTAAGTAGAAGAATGTCAGTAATGACATTCACATCATGCACATTTTATGTCCGTCACAAGGCACGTGATTTTTTAAACTTTCTGTCTTGTACAGAAAGTACTTGCCTCAGGAGATCCAAATAAAAGAAACTTCCAAGTCCTGCACATATTTGCAGAAAGTATAATACATTTAGTTGCCTAGAAGTAAATTGCACCATGAAGTTCCAGATCATTGGATTGGAAGAATGATGAATGACTTGACGTGAGATCATGAGGTTGAATTCAATTTACTATGTTGCTCATTAGCATTAGTTACCATATATAATTTGTTCCCATGTACAAAATGCAGTCAGCCATTTAAGCTATTAGTGCTCTTAAAGCTAACACATACCATATATTTTTAAATTAGAGGATCCAAATACAGATTAGAAACATTTATGAATATGAATCTGACTAATGTAAAAGGAGTATAATTCATAAGAACCATATGACTTAATACCTCATAGCAAAGCCTTTGCCCTGGCAGTGATTTTCTTCTCTCATACTGTTTAACAAATGACCCAGGAAAACAGAAACAGAAACTTTGATCACCTGAACTACTTACCCAAACCCAGTTTGGGAAAAATATTTAATTGTAGCAGTGTCTGAGAATTTTTGTAGATGTGAAGTTTTACAGATATTTTCTAAATACACAATATTTCATCACTTAATGTGGTGACATGACCAGCTGCAGGATGAAAACAGGAACATTAAACCTATTTGTCTAGTTTATTAGGTCAACCGGCAAATTTTAAGAAAGGCTAACGTTTCCAAGCTTAATGATAAAGCACACAGGCATCAATACAAATAATTTCCTTTCCCTTTGTGTGTTTTTGAACTAGTAAGTTATACACCTGAACATAAAAAAAAAAATTTAAGTTTGCAAGGCCAGACTTTTACAACTTCAGAATTGCCAAAATTAAGGTTGCCTATGAAAGTTTCATCTGTTTTACAGGATTGTAATACTGATAGTCGTTAACACTTGTAGTAATCATTCTACTTTTGCTCCTCCATCACTCTGTGCCTGAAAATACATAGTTTGTTTTCTCCTTGCTGTACAGACACAGTATGAGCTACTGATTTTAAGATGTTGATAATTTTTTTAAATAACTTTTAGATAAATTTTCTCAATTGCTTTCTCAATATGTATGATACTGATTGCTACAGCATGTTACTCTTTCCAAAAATATTACTGTGACAACAGTGATGTGAAATAAGAAATATGATTAGGTCTGTTTGAATTATCAGAAAGTTAGTCAAAGAAAAAGTAAATAGAAAGTAGTTGTCTGTGTCCAGTTTGATTTTACATGTATCTGGGTGGGTTTTTTCCAAAAGTACTTCCCTTTACATGTGGTCAATACATATAATGCAAACCCGGAAATGAAGGTGACACATTTTGTGTCACAAAATAAAAAGGGCTGTGGTTGTAGACATAGCAGGAACAATGGCAGAAAAGGCTTTTTACAGCATTACAGGTTATAAGTGATCAAGGGTTATCAAAAAGATAAAGTCATAATAGTTTCCTCTCTTTTTCTCCTTCCCTACACTCAAAATAAATCTGTATTTCTTAACATGGAATTCAATTCATTCAGCACTTCATGTAGTTGCAGCTGCAAGCTCCTAAACTTCCACAAGCCAGGTCTCACAGTTTGAGACTGGATACACAGAAAGTGATGGTGCAGTATTACTGAAAAACTCCTTGCTCCACAAAGAAATTTAACAGCACTTACAGTGATGAATAGATTCCCTCAAAATGGCATCCAACTTCATAAACTACATTATTTCTCTTTTGCCACTTTTATTGGCATTTCATTCACCACCTACACTTTAAAACTTGCAACAAAAGATGACTGGGAACAACCCTCTTGACTATTTGGCCTCAGTTCAACACCAGAACAACAGACCAAAGTTCAAAAACATGTATTCCTCTGGGCACATTCCAGGGTTTGGTTTAGTTTAATATGCAGGTACGTGACACTTCTGGAGACAGTTCTGCTCATCTTCTATTCATTAAAAAAAAAAAGAAACGGAAATGCTTTCTTTACCGCTGGAACACTTGGCATGGACTTATCATTTTAAATCTTCTAGAGCTTCACTATTTCAAGGTATTTGTGCAGTGAGCTGTACAAACATGATTTCCTGCTCTACTATTACATATAAATTAGGACATAGCATGTAAGTGGTTCCAGACACAGGCTACATAGAGAACCAGATGTCGACAGCTTTACAGCTCCGCCCTAATTGCATTTTCTACTTTTGTAAAGGTCAGTCTCAGTTTGTACATTTTATAGACCATCACATACTAATGATAAAAAAATGATATTTTTATAAAATTTTTTTAAAAGGTTTGCCTATACTTCTTCAAGCTTGATTTCTGTCAGCAAATTCCGCTATGTTCTTGTTCGCTAGGTTTCCCTCACAAAATCCTAGCCACTCATCAAATGCTGCGGAGAGGTGAGGTTTCATTACCAGCGGAGCAAAGCTCTCTGAAAATTTGTTTCTTCCAACGGTTGTCTCTTGCAGCTACATTAGCACATGCACTGACCAGTAAAAATTTACCGTCATGACGCTTATGTCTCCTAAAACTGATCATCTAAGTATTTCAACATCTCTGGAAGAACTGTTGAGAATCCTAAAGGTAAAAGAAGCAAAATACCCAGGTTCCCCAGGAAACAGATTCCTTTTGTGGATAAACAACCCGAAGTGCCCTCAAGTGCTGGCTGACATTCAGGGAGCAATGTGAGAAGCGTGCATGTGCACACAGCATACAGTTGATGGAAAGCCAGAGCCTAACATTGGAAGGGTATGGCAAATTAAAAACTTCACAGACAACTATTTCTCCAGGCTTGGAGGTCTGATCTAAATGACCACTTCCATCCGGTCTCAAGCATTTATTTTATTGTTGCTTAACTTATTTTAAGGAACGCAGGAGACTATTCTCATCCCGACAGAAATGCAGAAAATCTCTGCCAGTTACAGGGTGCACTAAGGAAGTCAGTTAGCTTGTTTATAATCAGTAAAAGAATTGTTCTAAAAATAACGATATTCTTAAGACTTAAAATCAAAGTACAGAAAAGTTTTATAGCATCAAACCCTAACCAACATGGAAATTAAGCATTTTCCAAATCAGCTTAAACCAAATTTGTTCGTTGTGGAAAAATGCAGTCAAGATCAAAACACAACATATATTCTGAACTAAAACTGTGTGCAGCATTTTCTTGTATTTTTTTTGCACACTATTTCCGAGTTTAATCATATTTTGTACAATCCACAAAACTTATGTTTATACTTCTATATTTGAGTAAATTACATCCTCTTAACGAAGAGTTGTAAATAAAAATGTAACACATCCTTTGTTACACTCCTCAGCTTGAGTTTTACTTATTGACCTACAGTGATTTAATAAGTCGAATCTTTAATTTTGTTGCAGAATTTTTCTTCTACAGTCCATTTTTAATTATGATTACAATATAGACAAACTGATATGCTGCAAAACTCTACATATCAACCTGACTTCTATTTCTGTAGTTTTAAAAAATCATCCTTGTTCTCAGTTGTAAAAATAAATATTTCCAAAGCACAAATACATCCCCGCTACTTCTTCTTATCTAGCTCCCTACTTTTTCCCCTAAGCCATCTATTCCAATTGTATCGGTCACTGCTTACTCATCTGATTGATTTCTCCTCTCATGAAAAGCTTTTGCTTCACTATTAATTACCCCAAGAAGGTCAGGCAAATTGTATTTTTTTTTAATTGGAGAAAGAAAAAAATGGGTGCAATTAGAAATTATTAGAATCCTAGTTCAGATTCCCTCCACATTTCACCATACAAAGAAAGACCACATTAGGTTCAGTATATGATGAGCAAAAGCACACCCCTTCAGCTGCAGCTCTTTTTCACAGGCATTCATGCATACTAATGTCATAAAAAACAAATGCTAGAGTTGAAGATAACTTCAGAATATCTGGTTTTTGTTCAAAAGATTTGCTATTATGAGCGCAAACAACATGACAAACAGTCTTAAATTTACATTCTACCGCTGTATCTTAAAGTGTCCAATACACAGAAACATGAGACAATTTGTCCTATCAGAACATGGCAATTTTATGCATATTTTTATACATGCCAATCAATTAAAACCAGAAGATTCTGGAAAACAATTCCAGTTTGTTGCTTTCAACCAGAAGGATTTTCCAACCTTTGAACAAGTAACCTCACAAATACTAAAAACGCAATTCTTAATTTTCAAATTAAATACACTATCTCTTCCAATGCGCAATATTTCTAGGCCTGCTGCTTTACTTCTAGACCTAACCCAACAAGCTTTGGAGATTTCATAGATAGTTAGGCAAAAATTATGGTTTGTCTGATAGGAAAAAGTAGAATCACCAAGAGGCCCATTTGACAATTTTAGGATGCAGATGTCAAGCTGCCTGAGTAGGTATTGTTCCACAACCAATCTGTTTACTTAATAGTTCCTACAGGGAATATTATTGATGGATTAGAAGTTGTCTCAAATGTCTTCATGTAGTCCTGAAACTGACAAGTTCATAAAGTTGATTTACACTTTTTGATTTGGGGGATAAAGGATCACCTTTTATTTTCAATATATATATGTATGAACTTCTGTTGATAAGTTCTAATTACATTAATATATTAAAAAGACATCTGTATAGAGTTTGTACAAATAACACCTGCAAAAAGATGCAAAAATAGAATATTCTCATTTTTGGTTAATACACAAAAAATTCTACCAAATCTTAGTGAAAAAACTCTGTAAGGTAGAGACATTCTTCAGACAAGAATCAGAAAGGAATCTACTGTTTCAGACGATCCATAACTTCACTTAAACCCATAATGTAAAACCAAACAGTGGAAACTAAAGTGGATAAATATAAAATTCATCAACTTAATCTTCACTTATTTTTTTTTTTAAATCTCTTCTTGATCAGCTAGGGTTGAAATATAGCTTTTTATTTTTCTTCTTAAGAAAAGGAGTCAGCAAGGCCATTGTGACAGGTTAAAAAATTGTAATATATATTCAGTAGCAAAAACAATGGAAGAAATTATTCATTCATTTCTTACCAGTAGTAAGCTAGTGCTTGCTGATAAGAAAGGAAAATATATATATATATAATTTTCAAATTTTTGAGTGGGAGCAGGAAAAATGAAAAATGAAAAAATTTCATTTTGCAAGTCACAATGCTACATAACTTTATAAACACTTTGACATTCATTATTTGAATTTAAAAACATTTTTGAATATTTAACATAACTATATGCAAGGTGCCTTCAGATTTATGAGTCACTTGTAGCCATCCATTTCAAAAATAGGCTGGAAAATGAACTGAGGAGCTGGAAGAACTTTTAACAAAATACAGCAGTGTAGACATTTCTGAGCCTTATGCTTTTTTACATACTATGAATTTACATGTATAAATATTTTTCTCCTCTGTGGATAACATGATTACATGAAGATCACACTTTCATTCCCCCTAAAACTGTCTGATTCATTTTTAAAGCACCATTTTGTCATTAGTTACGGATTTGATAGAAGCAAAGACAGCTGAGGTACATTAATAAAGTTTCAGAAAGCAGTGGGTGGAAAACAAACAGTGTGATATACTGGGTATAACTGAGTCTGCGCACAAAGTGAATATAAATACAGGTAAGGTGGTAGAAAGAGATATTTACTTTTTTCCCAAACAGAAAACAAATACTCCCAAAGTTAAATATTCCCTTCCAAAACATATTCTTGTTTCTACAGCTTTTAGCTGAAATTAGTCTTTGTAGCAACAAAGGCTCACTTATCTGGCTGTACTAAGAACCGGCACATAATTGAAGACACAGAGCAAATATACGTATTCCATGAAGAATAAATGCGCCACATTTTTTTAACAAAAATTCAACCAGGAAATCCCAAAACTTTTTACCCCTTGAAGTTTTACTTCCATAAATGTATTCGTGGCTTTTTGTTTCCTTCTTGTATTTAACAAACATTATTAGTTGATCACTACCTAAAAACCTGGACAATATTTTGTTCACTTTTAGTAACACAGGAAAGTCTCCATGAAACTGCTGCCCAGAGCCTTCCTGGGTGAGTGCACCACATCTCATTTGCTCTTAGAAAGCTTTGACCTGGCTAGTACTTGAAAACCACGCAGGAATCCTCAACATCACACATAACTGAAATAATCAAAACATCAGACTATATATACCAAATACAGCAGTAGGGGCAAAAACTCTAAAAGTAAGACTGTAACAACTGAGAATGCTGCCTAGAACACTTACACAAAGACAAGAAGGAATGTCAAGTAAGGACTAGAACTTAAATTCCTTTTTCATTTTTCAGGAAATGGACACCTATGTTCCTGCGATCTTAACTTGGACTAAACTCAAAGAAATGACACAACTTTAACTGTAAAACAGAACATTTTCCTTAATGTTGATATAACTCACAATGCACAAGTAGATTGTTTATGTATTTGTAAGTGACGCTTAATGGGTTTTGTGCCTTTCTGTTACTCTTCCTTGCATATTAGATCTTTAGTAAATCACTAAATTATACAGTAAATAATAGATTACTAGTAAATAATTGTATCTTGTGAAATTGCTCATACGATTCTTCTAAATGAGCTGTATCAGTCTTCTAAATAGCCAGCAGCTAATCCAAAGCACAGAACTTTAATTTCTTAGGGATATGTGAGAAAAGCACAGCATGACAAGGAGGCACATCTAAGTTAGTGGCTTGGTTTCCTGAAGGGATTCTTTCAGGTAGAAATGTGCCTTGCAACCACTCGGAGTTACACAGTACAACACAGTGAAACACATCAGTGGTGCATTCAGTGCAGCTTCCCCTCCACTGGAACCAAAGTTGGAAGTCATGCACAGTAGCATGACTCCGGTCTGCAAGGCAGACAAAAGGTATCTAATATAACAGAAAGAAAAGTGTATCTTTTCAAAGGTCCCCAAGCAGTAAACTCCCTGTGCGTACACATATTCTACAGAGAAGTCTGGTTTGCATCACTTACAGATGTGTGGGACACACCTAGGTGCAAATTTCACACAGGTGACAAATAACACCATGTGAACATATGCTTCTAGATGTAGAACAGACAGCACAAAAGAAATCCTGGTTCCTTTCTCTTTTCGTTTTACCTGTTGGTAAAGCATCAGATTATCAAGTTCAATAAACATCATTAGAAGATGAAGAAAGTAGTTAAAGGCTCTTCAGATTCTGTATACAACCAGTACAAAGGAAAGTACTGAAAAGCACTTTGGCAAAGAGCAACTACAGTGGGACAGAGTTCATATTCATCAAAGAAGACAGGAATGAGAAGAATAAAATTAAAACAGTGGCCTTGCAGTCCTCAATATCTAAGAGCTGAGAAAACCCTAAAGAGGAATCCAAACCTGCAATTCCATTAAAAATTTAAACGAGCTGCATAAACCAGTAATTGTACTAAAAGACTGAACTGGGCAATTCGTGGCTTTGACTGATCTCAGACAAAAAAAAAAAAAGACATAAAAAGTGGAAACAGTATAGTTAAGAAGTTTGAGTACAAAACACTGAATATTTAAGGTCAGATTAAAAAAAGGCACAAGAGATTGCTGTAACAGAAAGTATCAGCAATAGCAAGTAATAATTTGATTATAGTTGTATAGTCTTAGACATATAATGAAAGTTTCCCTGGTACTCTGTGGAGAGTTTGGTGATATCAAAACCACTAAATTTTCAGATTTTTTTGTTCCTGTTTCATTAAAAACACCACCAGAATAAAGATGATCAACCCAGGCCAAGGAAAAAAATCAGAGTACTCACCAGAAAGTAGATGCTTTCAAAAAAAGAATGACTGAAGAACTTCATCTAGCATTTTATAAAACAATTCAAAGCAATTTTAGTACCTTTGGCACTTGCATTTGAAAACTCATAGATGAATACAGTAAGGTAGATCTCAATGAAAACACAATAGATATAAAAGTCAAGGGGAAAGAGAGGAATCAGGAAATTACAGACCGGTCAGCCAAGACTCCATCCTAAAAGGCCTGCTTCTTAATTATCAGATTACTTATATAAACCTAGAAGACAGAGAGTCAGATGACAAACAATCTAACCATGCTAAGAACAAATCATTGCAAAGCAAATCTAATTTCTCTGATAGGATAATGTGAGCTGTAGAGTTCAAGGGGAAGTAGCAGAAAGCCGGCTGAACAGGAGACAGCAGTGTGCCCAAGTGGCCAAGAAGGCCAACAGCATCCTGGCTTGTGTTAGAAATAGTAGGGCCACCAGGAGTAGGAAAGTGATCACGCCCCTGTACTTGGCATTGGTGAGGTCATACCTCAAATACAGTGTTCTGTTTTGAGCTCCTCACTATAAGGACATTGAGATGGTGGAGCGTGTGCAGAGAAGGGCAACAAAGCTCATGAAGGGTTTAAAGCATAAGCAACTAGGTGGAACTGCTACCTGAAACTAGGTTTAGTTGCAGCTACCACATTAGGCTAAAACTAGCTTCTATTTGTGGTATAAATAAACTTGTAAAAATGTAAAACCAAAATGTATGTCCTTACTTGAAATTCTATTTTCACAAATGTCCAAGAGCAACAAAAAAATCCACCACAAAGACAGAAATAGTCGTTTGTTTTTCTTTGTCAAATAAAGTTTCTAGAAAGGACCTTAAAGTAATCGTTTAATCATAAAAATTGGACTCTGTTGGATCTTCTATATAATTATCGAAGTTACAGTGAAAATTTCAAAACCTCAAACAAGACAGCAAAACTACTTCATTTTTCATGCTTTCCAAGTAAGATATCCCAAATATCTGAGCAGTATCGCTCACTTTTTCATGAACAGCATTAGTCAGTGTAACAGATATCCTCCACAGATATTGTTGGGCAAGTGTGCTCCAAGGTGTACGAGGACCTCCTTGAGCACAGCCAGTATCCCCAGGCTTCCAAGAACATGGCCATAGTACCCACCTGCATGTGAAGCTGGGAATGATTCCCAGCCTAGCACAGAAGAAACCTATACTAATGTAGTTTTTACAATACACAAATAACATCAGTGGTAAGTTATGCACTTTCAAAATATTCCAAACTGTTTTCCTACACATTTTTTAAACTACATTCTATGCCTTGATCTCTTTCTAACAACCTTTTAGCCAGTCTGCATAAAGCAATATTATATAATAAAAATTTAGAATAGTAGAAAGTCATTAGCAATTGCCAGTCAGTCGAGGGAGGTGATTGTCCCGCTCTACTCTGCACTGGTGCGGCCCCACCTCAAGTACTGGATGCAGTTTGGGGCACGACAGTATAAAAAGGACATCAAACTACCAGAGAGTGTCCAGAGGAGGCCACAAGGCTGGTGAAGTGTTTAGAAGGGAAGTCGTGTGAGGAATGGCTGAAGTCTCTTGGTGTGTTCAGCCTGGAGAAGAGGAGACTTGAGAGGGGATCTCATAGCTTCAGGCCATGTTGTTCTTATGATAAAGTTTCTAAACAAGAATATATCTTGCTCATTTAAGAAAGATGCTAGTTAGTCTAGTCAATATCTCCCTATAAAGGGCCATAGTCCAGATGCTAGGAGAGGCAGTGTGATGAAAGACATTTAGAATAAATAACTGATTTAAGGCAGCTCATTAATATTCTAGCAATATTTAAGAATTTACACGTAACTAGGGAACCTAGAAATAGCTCCTTTAATTTTGTCTGCTGAGGTGAATTATAAGGCAAAAGAGAATCTAAGGATGCACAATGATTTGCATCCATTTAACCTAGTAACAATAAAGCTTGATTTCCAATGGATTTGTCTCACAATTATTTGTAAATTCTGAGGTAAAATTTTCTGTGCTTAAGCCAGTGAAATGTCTGTCTCCCATATGAATTCTCTGCAACGTACTAAGTCTGAGCTCCAGGGCAGCCTTCCTTCTGTCAAGTTACTTGTCTCTTTGCTCTATCCAGATGTTGGTCTCTGAAAAAACAGAAGAACTAAAGTTCCTTTGATATTTTTAGTCTTTCATCAAATGTAACTGAACCCACCCAATAGGAAAAAAAAAAAAAGAGAGCGAGAGAAGTGGAGTGGTGGGAGGGTAAAGATGACAGCACAACAAACATGTAAAGTCTTAGAAAACCAGGACCTAGTTTTTCTCTGTAGTGTCCACTCCACCTGCCTGTCATTTGTCCCCATTCCCCCGTTTACTTTTCAGAGCAGCTGTGTAGTAAAATGGATTAGATAACTGATATAGGAAAAGTTAAATACATCCTTAAGTGCTACATACATAATATTCAGTTCAAGAGAAAAAACTGTGTTCTGAAAACCCAAACATTTACATACTGAGCAATTATACTAATCACTATATGAAATAATGAGAAACAATTATATGTGATCCAGATTAAAAGGCTGTCCAGATTAAATCTCCATATATAGTATGTATAGTTAAACAGAATCTCTGACTTATTGAACTGAAAAGCCTTTGCTCTTGAATTTTTAAATATTGAGAAAAATTGTAAGTAGTAGAGAAATCTAGAGCAACCTCAGGGAATGGAATTACCTTCACAAATAACAGAAGATTATAACTTCTCTTTTTTGACTTTTTTCCTCCTTGTCTATCTTTATAGGAAACCCAAGCATGAAGATACAAATAACTTGCTTAACAACAATTTTATTTCTAGCCTTTCACCAGAAGTTGAAATGATAATTTAAATATATATATAAAGCCACAGAATACTATGGAAAAATAGTATTTTACTTCCAAAAGAAAAAGAAAGACTAAATGGCATCATAAAGCACACCAGGGAAACTGCAACTATTTGCAACTTGATGGCAAGTCACTACAAAACAGATAAAACCGATTCCAGTATGAATCTGTAAGCTGAGGTCCCTAATATTACCACCTAAGAAACTGCAAAGGAGGCGTAAATTGAGAATATTTATGCACAGAAATACAGACTGCTAAACTAAAAATTTAAGTTTTACTTAATAATGGAAAAAGCATTTTTTTCCATTTTTATCCCTTGGAACCGTAGAATCATTGAAACTGGAAGAAATCTTGTGAGACCACCTAGTCCAATCTGCTACCTTACAGCAGGGTCAACACTGAATTCAGATGAATTCAGAAGCAGCTCTAAATTAGAAAACTAAAGGTGAATAGGTCCAAAACACTGAGTCAACCACAACATTAGGAGTCTACAGCAGCTTCTTTCTGATGGCTATGACACCTCTTCTGATAACAATAGGCTGCTAAAAATAATTTTCCAGTGAGCTTTTAACTGTGATATAGACTTCTTCATTTACACATCAGCTGAAGTCAGAAGAAACATGAACCTGCAACAAAAAGGTCTTGGTCACTTCTTCTTGTTTCACTGGCAATGTGACAGCATCACAAATCACCTTTTCTACTCTTCTTTTCCCATCTTGCTTATTTATGGGAAGATATATCAAACTCCTT
The DNA here is from genome assembly GCA_033558185.1 of Dromococcyx pavoninus. Lineage (NCBI taxonomy): Eukaryota > Metazoa > Chordata > Aves > Cuculiformes > Neomorphidae > Dromococcyx > Dromococcyx pavoninus. The sequence continues at coordinate 2,177,668 of JAUMJL010000044.1, read as the reverse complement.
GTTTCAATGACCAAACCAGCCACTCTGATACAAAGTCTTCAATAAAATATTCTCTGTGTGTGCTTCAGAATAAATTGTTTAACAGAACAAAGACTAAAGAGAAGAGAGGTCACATACCCTTTATTATGCTGATGTTCCTGTATTTTTCAATAAAAAAACTTCAGTGACATTTTACTATGATAAGATGACAGCTATTTCTGTCTCCTTTAAAAATCAGAAAACTATAGAAATTTTCAGGGCACCAACAGCTGAAGAAGACTCTGAAAAAATCTCTCCTTAAAATTACAAATTAATTTGAAGGATTTTTTTTAAAAAAAAATGAAGAAAAAGTAATGATGTAAAGAAAAAATCTTATTTTTCTACATAAACATCGAAAGTGATATTTGATTATGCAATAAGTTTTAAAAAATCTACACAAAAAAGTTATGTGAAAACACCTCGATTTTTGCTGCAAACTGACATATTTTCATGCCAGAAATACCAGAAACACATATTTGTATATCCCTATTCTGATAGAACTATAAAGAAGAAAGAAAAAAGGTTTCAAAAACATATAGTAAGTGTAATTTCAAAGGCTCTACACATGAAAGTTTTATCAATACCAGAAAATATTCATCTTTTTTGAAAGGAATAAGATACACTTTGTTGACATTTGCTTTCCATTGACATTTTAGTTACATTTTTGTATCTTACAAAAATGTATTAAAAAGTAATCCCTGTCTGTGAGAATTACTGAAGAATAAACCCAAGAAACTACCAATCAGAAAAAATTAACAATATACTGGAACAAAGGGCACTTTCTTTGTATCAGAAGAAACTCTAATAAATACAGACTCAACTGTAGAATTAGCACACAAATATGAGTATGCAAACCAAGAGTTCATTCACAGAATTCTAACAAGACTTTCATGGTCAGAAAGATATCTAGAAATGTTTTTACATGCATAAAAATTTCTCATACAATTAAAAGTCAATCCTCAATACACATTGCAGTTAATACTACTATAATTCACTGTAATCCTTTTAAACTGTTATTTTCACCTAGCAAGTACCTATATACTAACAATCATCATATCCTAAGATTTTAGAAACATTCTAAGGCTATACTACATACATTTCTGGTTGTACCCACACATCTTTATACTGTAAATCGTAAGATTTATCAATAATCACTTCTTTATAAACTTCCACATATTAAAGTCGTAGCTATTTTACACAGAGTAAACAATCCTGTTAAGATTACTCATATACAAAATCCTGCTTTATTCATATTTAGTCCTCCTCAATATCACTATGCCATTCAGAAAGGGAAACAAGTATGTTAGGGAAGGAAGTTACTTGTTCAGTGGCATCCATGGCCAGCAGGAGTCAAAGAAATAATTGAATACAGAAAATATTGAATCTGGGTAACATGTACCAATACCAAAGTCTGTAAAGCCAGCACAGAAATGCCTTTACACCTGAAGACAGAAACTTCAAAGAGTGAATACTAGTGCTTATGCTTACGATTCTAATATAAAGCATTATTTCTTCAATACAGACGAAATAATGTGTGTAGGGAAAGCAAAAGTCACATGCTACAGTCACATACATAAGCAATATTTATACATCCAGATAAAGAAGAACAATACAGATTATTCTAATTTAAAGTTTTACGTATTTTCCAATTGTTGCAGAGCTGGTTGATCATCTAATTCATGAGGATCTGAACACAAACTTTGGAACCAAATACTAACATTGGTCTTTGATTAAAAGAAATTGAATAGTTACTAAAATTTATAAATGTATTTGTCGTTATCGTGAAGTTCATTGTCAATTTTTTCTTTTAAGTCTTGTTCTATTGTTTATGTGTACTCATGTAAGTATGATACCAACCTTCAACATTCATTTCTGACTGGAACACATTGGGAAAAGAAGGGGGTAACAATCAAGCCACACTAGTGAAAGATTTTTATGCATTCCTATGCAAAAGGTGGAAATTAAGCTTTGTGAAGTCCTTCTCTTGTTATATAATGATTGTGGTTTTTTTCAGAAATTCCCTCTTGTACTGCTAAATAGAGGGAAAAAAATAACATTATTACTCAAATATTTATTTATTAACAGAAAAAAAATACATTCTAAATTAAAGTGAAGGAATGTAGCTTTACTCATCAGTAATGCATGAGATACACGCAGTATTTTAGGGAGACCCATGAGGGTTTATTTTTTACCTTCAGAGCTTTTCATACGGCATCTCCAAATACCTTCTAAAAAGCTTTCACATATTGTTTATTTACCCCTCAAATAAGGAAGCAGACGTTTGACAGCCTATTAAACTGACCATACGAAGCTTTCTGTTCTTAGTTCATCTTTAAAAAAACAAGTCTGATTTTCAGTAGTTTAAAAGTTTAGAAATTCTTATTTCGCACTTCAGTCTTCAAAAGGGACTTCATCTTTATTCACTTATCCATGATACACCAAAAAAAAAGTGCAACTTGCCAAATTGTCAGTAAAACCGCCACAAATTTGGTTTGCCTTTTGTAACAGCTTACAGCACTTACTGCTGAGTAAACCAAGATATTTAACAAACTTATATGACCTTAGAATGAAACAATACTTTGAATGTTACCAAAACATTAACTTTCTTAAATTTAAACATAGAATTGCACATACAATTATGTGCCATTTGTGGATGCATAGCATGTTAAGATATGTTGAACAACCAGCAGACAAATTTTAGCTTAGACCGTATGCTCTCAGTTTACTCAATGGCTGTCACTCCAGGATATTAACTTTAAATGCGTAAATTACATACCATGACCATTTGACAAGAGCCTGTTAAGAAGCATAGGAAAGATAAGCAAAGAATCATAGAATCATAGATTTTTCCGCTTGGAAAAGACCTTAGAGATGCTGGAGTCCAACCGTACCCATCTTCTGCTAAACCACGTCCTACAAAAACTCATCTAACCATTTTTTAAACACCTCCAGGGATGGTGACTCAACCACCTCCCTGGGCAACCTTTCGGTAAAGAAATTCTTCCTAATATCCAGTCTGAACCTCCCCTGGTGCAATTTATAGCCATTTCTTCTTGTTCTATCACCTGTCACTTGAGAGAAGAGATCAGCACTCCCTCTGCTACAGCCTCCTTTCAGGCAGCTGTAGACAGCCATGAGGTCTTCCCTCAGCCTCCTCTTCTCTAAGCTAAACAACCCCAGTTCCCTCAGCTGCTCCTTACAGGACTTGTTCTCCAGCCCCTTCACCAGCCTCGTTGCTCTTCTCTGGACACACTCCAACACCTCAATGTCCTTCTTGTAGTGGGGGCCCAGAACGGAACACAGCACTCGAGGTGTGGCCTCACCAGTGCTGAGCACAGGGGAACAATCACTTCCCTTGTCCTGCTGGCCACACTGTTTTTGATACAGGCCAAGAGGCCAGTGGACTTCTTGGCCATCTGGGCACACTGCTGGCTCATATTCAGCCCACTGTCAACCAACACCCCCTTGCTAACTTGCTAACAGTACACTTGATCTCTTCATCCAGGTCATTAATAAAGATATTGAACAGGACTGGACCCAGCACTGAGCCCTAGGGAACACCACTCGTGACCGGCCTCCAACCGGATTTAACTCCATTTACTACCACCCTCTGGGCTCAGCCATCCATCCAGTTTTTTACCCAGCAGAGGGTGTGCCCATTCAGGCCAATGGCAACCAATTTCTCAAGCAGAATACTGTGAGAAACGGTGTCAAAGGCTTTACAAAAGTCCAGGTACACCACATCCACAGCCTTGCCCTCGTCTATCAACCACGTAACCTTTTCATAGAAGGAGATCAGGTTGGTCTGGCAGGACCTGCCTTTCATAAACCCATATTGACTGGGTCTGATCACCTGGCTGTCCTTCCTGTGCTCTGTGATAGGACTCAAGATGATCTGCTCCATGACGTTCCCCAAAACTGAGGTCAGACTCACAGGCCTATAATTCCCCTGATCCTACTTCTGACCATTCTTGTACACGGGAGTTACATTTGCCAGTCCCCAGCCAAGTGGCACTTCCCCGAGTCAGCCACGGCTGTTGATGGATGAGGGAAAGGGGGTTGGCAAGCTCCCTTAATACCCTTTGTGTATCCCATCTGGTCCCATAAACTTGTGGACATCTAATTGGCCAAGCAGGTCTGTAATCAAGTCTTTTTGGAACATTCACCTTCACAGTCTTCTAGCTCAGGAGGCTTGGAGCCCAGAGAACATCTTACCTTGCTATTAAAGACCAAGGTATAGAAGGCATTAAGTACCTCTGCCTTGTCCTCATCCTTTGTTACTATCATTCCCCTTGCACCCAGTAGAGGAGGGAGATTCTCCTTGGTCCTCCTGTTGTTGTTAATATACTTGAAGAAACATTTCTTACTGTCTTTCACCGAACTGGCCAGTTGAAACTCCAGTTGGGCTTTAGCCCTTCTAATTTTTTTGCATATGTGATCTCACCTGCTCCTTGTGGTTCTCATGAGATGCCTTCCCCCTCTTCCAAACCTCATTTATTTTCTTCTTCTTCCTGAGACCAACAAAGAGCTGGCCTTCTTCCCCACTGACTCATTTTACAGCACACAGGGATGTGCTGCTCTTACGTCGCCAGAATTTCCTTCTTGAGGAGCATCCAGCCCTCTTGGGGTGCTTTGTCATTTAGAACTGTCTCCCACTGGACTTTATCAAGCAGCCTTCTAAACAATATGAAGTCTGCCCTCTGGAAGTCCAAGGTGGCAGTTCTGCTGACCTCCCTCCTTACTCCTCCAAGAACTGAGGTGGAGAAGGGTGAAAAACAAGAAGTAATACAACAAACACTAACTTTAGCTTTGTCATCACCTTGGCCTTTCCTCTAAGCCCTAACAGCAAGGTGGGGCCTAAATAATGCATCTTTTTTCCTGTAGAACATCTCTAACATGCACATGTCCTCCCTGCAAAGACAGATAAATCAAGCATGCCCTCATTAGTTCACTTCTCAAGCAATATATTGTCTTCCTTCCCTGAAAAATTACACATTGTTCCACTTAAAGCATCCCACAAGGATAGGTAACTCAGCAAGACTCTTCCCTATGTAACACTATTTTTTATTTCTAATGCATGAGATTTGAGGTCTTTGTTTTATATTGAAAGAGCCAGTGGTTTTTACTAACCATTTTTGCTAACCACAGGTTTCCATGAGGAACTTCTGTGCTTCTGCCCACAACCTAAGATGGATTTCTCATAGGGTTTTCTTCAAAGAAAACTGCTGGTTTTAATGCTGAGATATATTCCTGTGTGGTTTAAGATGTGGTGTAATAACCAGTTGTCCAGTACACCTTGACTGCAAAGAATTGATGGGAGGGACTTCTTCCCTGTACACAGTACAGCAAACCTGTAATGCAACCTTTAAAGCTGAGAGAGGGTGGCTGAACTTCACAGCAAAACGTGAAAGTTATTACAGCTAGACTGTCAATAACTCGCACTGTCCCCCTTATCAGTGGGGTTTCTTTTACCCCATCCCATGCATCAATCCCACAATTTAAAAAGTTTAAAATCACATAAACAACTCTTTGTGGTCCAAGGATCTATGGGGCTTTCAGGACTGCTTCAGCCTGACTGCAGTCCCTAGCCTAGCATCCATACATTAGATAAGGTCTTACAGTGCTGCAAAGAGTGAGACCATGGTATACATATATATGGATCACACACATTAGTAATTTCTGGTTTTATGTAAAAGTATTTTGCAGGTGGTAGGAAAAAAGATAAGGCAATATGAAAGTTGCTGGTTTTATACATAAGCACCTTTTAGACAAATTGTCTCATAGACAGAATGTTGCTCCCAGTCCCAGCTGTGTCTTGTCTACACCTTTGCAACCAACAAGATGCTAACACTATTTCTAACACTTGGAAAAAAAAATCTTTCTCAAGGTTGACTTTTTTTTTCCATAATTTGAAGAGAGAAAAAACAGAATATGCTTTCAGACCACACAGGACGTGTTCAGATACAGTTCTTTCACAGTGTGTAAAATACAGGTTTAGAGTTGGCAACTACAGTCATCGTTTCCAGCCTCTCTTCAGATCTGTTGTGCTCAAAATTACATCGAAGACCTGTTTCTAATAAAGGTTTCCGAATAAAAGTCCCCAAATGTCTATTTTCTTCTCTTAGGAAACAGCCAAGATCCAGATAAATACATTCGTGTTTCTTATGTTTTAGAAAAAGAATAAAATTTGAGAAATTTTGATCAAAATAACCAACTATGTTCCAGCTTTATTCTCGTAACAATTTTTCTGAGCTGGTTCTGACTGCAGAAGAGGCACACACAGCAGACTATGGCTATCTAAGAGAGACAGTCACAATACCATTACAAATTCTGCATGGTAAGAAAAGTGAAAGCTTACCTCTTGACCAAGTTTTCCTCAGCTGAAGAAGAAAACAGAATTACAAGGAACAAGCAAAAAGAACCTAAAAATACATGGAGGAAGAGAAAATAAAAGACAGCGATACACACTGGAATTTAAGTCTAACTTTATGCCTATGCATCTATCACTGTAATATGTTCACACTATTACCTCTACATTACAGCATGACGCTCTTCGCTACCTTTCGAACCTTCACACATTGTTCCAAGAGGTAAAACTGGAAGAGGATTTAGAAATTCAAAATCTGCTTCATGAAGTAGCCAACTTGAAGAGCATATTTGAAGGGTTTATACTTCAAAAGTCAAAGACAGATATGCCCAAGTTATTTCAATTTTATACACAGTTTTTGAGGGACATCAAGTCGGTCATCACTTTAGACTTTTAAGAATCCTGGTTTGGTCTGCAGAACCCTGGACATTCACAGGGACTCCAGAAGAAGAATGTAAACAAAAGTGATGTTTGGGCAGAGCACTAAGTTCATGCTGGACATCCAAGCTTACCCCAGCAAGAGTCACGCACAGAAAGGGAACCCATCAGAAATCTCCTCTCACAAAGTGGCACGGCACAACATAACATATATGGAAAGAAATTCCCTGTCAAAGATAGGCTAAAAGACACATCAGTAAAATGAGGATTCTTTTCTTTTATTATTATTCTATAAACCTCATGCTTTTAAAGTTAATGAGACACGATAACAAAATTCAGATAGCCTTTCTGAGAGAGCCTCTACAGTCAACCTATGTAAGAGACACTGACAGAAGTCTGACATTGAAAATGAAAGTATTTTACTGGAATACACACTAAAGAAGATTTCAAATCCACCCCAGAATTGACAATTTGACCTCATGTAAGCAGCATATAGTTAACTCCAGAAGACAATCAGATAGTGATGTCCTCCTCCAAACAGCAAGAGTCAAATAGAATTCAATTACTATGACTGAGTAAAGACCCATATAAAGAGACACTGTTGTATGGGGAGGATTAATCAAATATTTCTAGAGAATAGATCGACCAGTGGCACAAGCTTCTGTATACAAAGGCGGAAACAAAGGATTTTCCAACAGCTGCAGAACACGCAGAAATCTGCACTGGGTAAATAAAGTTAATTGACCTAGAGATTTTATTTATATACTTAATTGCAACTGTATAACTTCATCCATATTACAATTACATAATGTCAACATAAACCTGATGTCAACCAAAGGGCAAAGTCATGAAGTTACTAATGGTCTGTAGCACTGTCTAAAAGTAATTTAAAAAAACACTGTAAACAACGCATGTGTTTATCATAGGTTGCTTTAGATAGACAACTCTTGGTCTCACTGTACTTAATTTGTCTTTATCAGTTGTAATTTTTAATTTCACATAGCCATATCTTAAAATTTTCCATTTTCTTGCTAGCAAGAAAACAAAAAAGTATAGATACAATATGCAGACTTCTAGAAGTATGCTTGTTTCCTTGTAGCTAACCACAGTATAACACACATGGTAACCAGACAGCCAGATTTCTCCAAGCATAGGGAAAAAAAAGACATCTAGATAAGAAGAGCAAGCAATTTTGAACAGCTGTCCAAAAGTTTCAGAAGTCATGGGAAAATACCTCTGGACAAATTCTGCACAAATCCAAACAGGGATTTGATGCATACTGGTTATATCACACACAATCTACAGCACATATCAGCTGCGTACAAGCAGTATACCCTGCTGCGCCTTCAGGATGCACTTGGCTTGGTGGGCATTCTCAGGTCATCCGTGTGGCATATGTCCAGTAAGTCTTGTATCAGACAGCCAGACCTTGAGTATTTCACATTCACCAAGTACATGTCATACTACACCCGCAGACAGGCTTCTGTCTGGGAAAAGCTGCAAATTCATTAATAAATTCCATCTTTTCTCTAGCAATAAAGCTTCATCTCCTCGGCAATCAGAGAACCACCTCATGTGCTTATTCATCTTCTACTTTTTTAAAAACATTATGGAAATTATGTATTTCCTGGGGGAGCTATCAGTAGGACTAACACAAGACCAACATAATACTCCTTTTATAATTCCTTTAAAAATTAAAATATCAACCGCTTTAGTTACAAGCCTGTTCTCCATACTAAGCTCCATCTCATTTCTTATTCTATGAGAATGCATTTGATATCCTTTAGTCTTTGGCAAGGAATTCCTCAAATGTCCTAGATAAGTTTGTGGCATTAGACCAATTTTCCTCATCTGGATCCCTGACAGCATAGATAACAAAGTTAGCATTTCTTAAAAACCCCATAGTTTCTTTAAACAGATTCAGACTGACTCCCTTTCAAAAAGTTACATTTTTCCTAGTGTTTTCTCCCCCATGTTCCAAAAGTAATTTTAACCAATCTACAAACTACTGTTACATACACTGACTTACAGTTTCCAGGATGGAGAATAATGAATGTAAAGTCAATAAAAGATTAAACAGTCAACATGAAAAGTTTCATTTGAGTTTAAAAGAGTTTAAAACAGCACTTTCACTTTGGTATATGTTTATATGGGTAATGACAAGGCACCTCCCATTCCTAAAATTAAATCGAACAACTTGGTGTTTTCACAACATAGGTGGAAGGAAGCATGCAGTGCAGAGAAAGGCTCACTTCAGGGAAGAAAGTTTACCATTTTGTTCCCAGTGTACACCAGTTAAAGACTACATGAGAAATTAACTAAATTCAACAGATAAACACTCAGTACTAACTTTGCCAGAACACAGGAAGGAAAAAATGTAGCGAACATGAAATGCCTACATGGGTGTGCTTGATTGAAGGTGTTTGAGTCAGAATAGCAAAAACCTGAAACAGTTTCTCTGTTTATCCTGAGGCTAAAAATCTTTCTTTCATGTCAGTCTTTAGAAAAACTGCCTTCTTTGCTCAGACCACAGGATTAGAGATTCCAGCCTGATAAAACAAAACTAAGCTTATTATTCTCAAATAAATGAAATAAGAAAACAAAAATCTTAGAATCATAGAATGGTTTGGATTGGAAGGGACCATGAAGTTCATCTAGTCCAACCCCCCTGCAGTGAACAAGGACATCTTCAACTACATCAAATTCCTCAGAGCCCTGACCTTCAATGTTTCCAGGGACGGGGAACGTTACCACCTCTTTGGGCAACCTGTTCCAGTGTTTCATCACCCTCAGCATAAAAAAAAAAAATCTTCCTAATATGTAGTCTAAACTTCTCCTATTTTACTTTAAATCCATTACCCCTTGTGCTATTGCTATCCGCCCTGCTAAAAAATTTTTCCTCATCTTTCTTATAAGCTCCTTTTAAGTATTGAAAGGACAAGTAAGGTTTCCTCAAGAGTCTTCTCCAAGCTGAACAACCCCAACTCTCTCAATCCATCTTCATAGGGGAGGAGTTCCAGGCCTTTGATCATTTCAGTGGCCCAATTCTGGATCTGCTCCAATAGGTCTGTGTCTTTCCTCTGCTGAGGGCTCCAGAGCTGGACACTGGGTATTTCCCTTACCAAGGACAACCAGAAGCACAATGGATGTATATTTTCTCCTGAACATGTTTGGTTTGCTTCTCTGTGATGGGTTAAGTACAAGAATATTTTAAAAAGACTCTTGGTTTGATTTGTGACACTGAATACCTTACATAAGGATGAATCTGGGTACAGTATTGCAGCTGCAGTATGCTGTTTGCACTACCTTTTTATTATTTTTCTTTTTGTCCTTTTCCTTTTCCAAAATGCCCTACTTTCTACTTATGTTTGCTCCCTACTGTGAAATTTCAGAATTTTCCAAACCAGTGAACCATGCACAACACTACTTTCATAAATCAGTCTGAAGTACACATAGCCTCTGCAGATCAATTTTGGTTCCTCTGTTTTGGGACAGATTTTGTTTGTTGTATTTGTTGTCTGTTTCCTATTCCTTGCAACTTTTCTGTCTTTGAATGCTAAAGGTCTGGCCAACATCTGATCTTAATTGCTGACCTAAGGGCTAGTTTATAAAACCCACATTCTCAAGTCAAATGACATTGCATCACATATTTACTTGAGAACTCAAAATTTTCAAAACTTGGCAATGCCACTACAGTAGCACAGCATATCATATGTCTGGCACAACAACAACAAAGAACTCACACAGAGAAAATACAAATAACTATTTCCCCCTTTTAATTAAAATTGTATGAATAGGTATAAAAAGTTGTATAAAAGTTCCTTCCTTTGTCTTTTTCTGCTAAAAAGTCTTTGGTAACATAACCATTCCAGACAATTAAAAATATGCCACTTCTCTACTTGGTGCATTTTGCAACACACTTTTGTCCTGGAGAAGTGGTTCTATTGTGTGCAGCTAACCCCAAAAGTGCAATAATTCAAACTATTTATCTTCAAAGAACAAAGATTGTATTTTACAATATCCTCCCACTGTTCTTTTGGGGGAGTCTGCCTAGAAGTCAAACAATGACACACATTTTGTAGTTGATCCTCGTTTGTTGTCAACCACATCATCGTTTAAATGCTAAAATTCCATTTCAACTGAAGAAAAAATAACCCCACATGAACAAGTTTCAAGGTTTTCATGTCACTGATTCTAAGAAAGACAAACAAAACATACAAACTCAAAGCAATCAAATTTCAAAGCAGTTCTTAACAGATTTAAATGTTCTTGAATTCATGTCTGAAACTGGTATATACCATTTTATCTTCAGATTTTTTAAGAAAATTTCCATACAGCTATCTCCAGATAAAATTCCTGAAAGAATACCTCTCATGGACAATGAAGAAAAAGACACACTTTGCTCATTCCATTTTTCATATCATATACATTAGATTATTAATGTAATCATACTCTCTACCAAAATTAGAAAACCTAACTTTTTCATTTCAGATGTTGTTTAAAGTCCACCAATGTAAATATATGCAAATTTATGTTTAGATCTAAATATAAACGTCTAAATTATACATACTAGTAACAGTTTTATATATATGTGCATGCATGTGTATACTGTATGTTATTTATATATAAAAACATCATATAAGGATGTAGAAATATGGTGGGTTTATACATGTATTACACAAATGCATACATAAATACGTCTATACATATACACACCCCTCTCTCTATATTTACATTCCACTCAGGCCTAAATATGGTCTACTCTGCACATTTTGAGAAGCTTAGTTCAATTAAACATAAATTCTGAGCAGCACTAAACTAAGTCAATGTATAAATCTGTGTAGAATAGGGGTCATAAGTATCTTGACTCAGGTACACCCACATTACCAAAGAAAAGACTCTCTATAAACAGATCATCTGACACTGATACTGAAGAGAATTCAGCACAACCCTAAAAATAAAGTTGTGTACAAGAAGACTGCTTAAATATTTAACAGCACACTACAAAGAGAGTTGATTTTAGCAGTTTAACATGACAACCAAAGAGAAAAACAAAATCACATTTTCTCATCCTTACATACTGCTTAAACAATCCAGACCAAAGAGAGACTTTGAGATAAAAATGTTACCTGCTAAGCCACTACTTTACAGACTCAAGGAAACTAAAAAATAGTGTGAGATTTCACTAAAATAGTCCTTTTAGCATAGTCTCCTGCTTGATTGTGATAAGCAATAGATCTTTTTCAAAAAACCAAGAGTAAGCAATGCTTCAATTCATTTCAGAAAAAGAGAAAATCCCAAATCTACAACACACAAAAAAGTTACCTAGTAACAATTCTGGATATCACTTTCTTTTTTTTTCGAAGAGGTTCTCTGCCAGTATGCTGAGCAACTTTTATATGTAATCTTAGTGAAAGGACATGTGTTAGTGAAGTCATGTATACAAAAATACTTGTAGGTTCAAGTTTAAAACAAAGATTCTGAAGACTAAGTAACATGCAAATTAATCTGTAGAGTGGAGGAGGTAGAGGCCACCACCTGAAAAGAAAAAAGAAAAGAGCCCATCTTTCTTCTCAGTTTCCCTTCTTTGAGCCACTTCCTTCTCAAAAGCCTTGGAAAAGCAGACATCTGGGCTCTGAAAAACCGGAGCTAGAAGAAGGTTCCTCATTCAAGTGTATTCAACAGAGAAGCAGCTAAATGATGCTCTCTTTTAGGTAGTCAGGAGACTGCAACAAATCAAGCGTTCAAAATCTTCATGTCATACTTACTCAAATAAGACTGACTCTTTTAGCACAAGCCAACACATTTAGTTTTTTCTAGACAACAGAACATTGTTAGGAAATTAGGATTAGAACCAAGTTTACAGTAAACACATGAAATTAACAAACTACTCAGGCACAAAAATACACAATGCATGTAACAATGTTAACGTTTCCATTATTGCTAGCACAATAACTTAAGAACGGTGAAATATTAAAAGTGTTTAAGTTGTTTATGATGGTTATGCGACCAAGTAACAAGTTTTGGCCTAGCTTTAAAGTAAATATGGTATGGGTACCTCTTTCTTCAGAACTTAACTCAATAAAGTAGGTAACCTTTTCTTAAGCTAAGAAAAAGCCCCAAAATTTAGAAACGAAGATGCATACCTCATACTTTTTTGAAAAAACTTCCTTAGTTGCTCTTCAAAAAAAAAAACACCGATAAAGTAAAACTTCATTTTAGTATACAACACGATTATTAAAGCACAGAAATAGGAACAGGCAGAGGAGGTTCAGGCGCAAGCGAGGCAAATTTAAAGCTTGTTGCGCGACTTTCACAAGCCTCCTGACGAACTGTGTCGGGCGATGCTACCGTTTCAGAGGAGCAGCGGCGAGTGCCAACCCGCAGGCGGTGCCACCGCTGTCTCCCGGGGCCTCCGCAGCAGCCGGCCGAGCGACCTACCGCACCCGCAGCCGCTGCCCACGGGGGCTGACCCGCTCCCCTCCTGCACCGCGGCCACCTGCCAGCTCCCGACCCTGGCACCCAGGGCCAGCCTGCGCCGCAGAGCCCTCTCCCCCCTGGCACTGCGCCCAGTCCCGCGCCCTGGCCCCGAACCGCGGGCAGGCAGGACCGTGGGCGAGACGGCGTCCCCCGGGGTGGTGGTTCCAGCACAAGGAAAAGCGTGCGAAGCCTTCCGCTCCGCTTTGAATCCTGGGCTCTCGGGGTTGCTTTTTCCTTGTTGCTGTTTGCTTTTTTTTTTTTTAATTAGTGGAAAGTTTCCTCTCCCAGCAGGGGCCAGGACAAAGTGCCGCGGGGAGCCGCTCTGCCATCACAGCTGACAGGTTTCAGTCTCCCTTCCGCCCGCTCCTTCCGCACCATTAAAAAGCAGCCAGATAGATCCGGCCGGGGGTTGTTTTTAATAACAGCTATTAGCACACCTAATTACAACCCTCGCCAGTAAAATAAAAGCCAAGGTGGCATGCGAGCATCCCGCGCGGAGCCGCCTCGGCACCGCGGCCAATAGAGGAAGAGCGAGGGACCGGGGTGAGGGGAGCGGGGCCGGCAGCAGAGGAGGAGAGGCGCAAGAAAGTTGCTAGTCCTTAGTCCCAGAGCCGAAGCGCCGGGAGACCGGGAAGAGGGAACCTCACAGCCAACAGCAGCGCCCGCGGGCAGCAGCTCGGGGGGCGACGGAGGGGGCTTGGCTGCGGAGGAGGGTGATTCTTACCTTCTGGTCGACGATGGAGCAAGCCATTTCCCGGACGTGCGCGAGGCTGAAGTCCCCCGAGGAGTCCTGCAGCAGCAGCACCGGCTCTCGGCTCAGCCCGATCTGGAGGTGGAAGGCGATGCCGCCGCCCGCAGCAGCCCCCAGCGGCGGCAGCGGACTGGGCGGCCGGATCAGCGGAGGGGCGCTCATCGAAAACTTCCCGCCGGAGCCGAGGGATCGGGCACGGCGAATGAGAGGCGGGCGCCGCGGTGAAAAGTTTGCGGCCGCCCGGGAGGCGCCGGGCGAGTTCCCACGCGAAGTTTCAGGGAAGTCCCGGCGAGCTCCTCCCGGTTGAAAATGGCGAGGGAGGGGGGGGCGGGCGGAGGACTGGGGAGGATGCAGACAGGAAAAGGCGGTGAGAGAGGCGCGAGGGGGGAGCCCGGCCCAGCGCCGCCGATGTGGGCGCTGTGAGCGGCACGGGGGCGGGACGGGACGGGACGCGCCCTCCGCCCAGCCGGGACGGGACGCGCCGCGCCGCTCCGCCACCAAACGGCGGCACGGGCCAACCTCGGCGGCGGAGCCCCCGGGGTGCCCAGCCCACGCGGGGATGGCTGGTGCCCCTGCGGCGGGGCTTCGCCTCTGCCATTCCTGCCCCTCGCACCCGGCGCTGTCAGTTGCTGCCTCGCAGGGGAGGGGAGAGGAGAGAACCGCGCCTGCCCCGCTTGGGCAGCGCCTCAAAGCTGCTTTCATCCCGCCTCGCCAGGCCCTCTGCGCCTTCACGGGCCGCAGGTGGAGACAACCGGTGGCCTTTCCCGGTCAGGGTGGTGGCGGCTGCCCCCGAGGACAGGAAGAAGTGGCAGGGGAGCGGGACGGGCCCCGTCTCTTCTGCCTGTCCGTGACGATCCAGCAGCCTCCTTAGGTTTTCAGGAAGAAACACAGGGATGCTCGCAGCCATCTCTTCTCTAAACCAGCTTCCAGTTTCAGGTAGGGTTTGTGCTAAGGAGAAGCTCCCTGACACTCAAAACCAGTATGAGTTACTCTTCCCAGTTCTTGGGATCGGTGCAAACCCCATCCGTTTGAGGGTAGGAAACTTTTAGTCTGAAAAACCCATCCCTAGTCTCTGCTTGGAAATCTGTGAAAGCAATGGAGATATGAATATTTTAGGTACCAACAGAGAAACATTTAAGATATGTGTATGGCACCTGTAATGACAGCAGTACTAAGTGCAGTGGTTGATCACATTTACAATCTCTTTCTGTACAAATTGCTTTTCTGACCAAATGTGTGGCTGCAGTGTTGTTCATTTTGATCAGCTGTCTTATTACGACTCATTTTACTATTTTCATCCTGTTTCCCACCTGGAATTTTCACACAGAGCACATTACAGTCTATGTAATGTTTTTAATCTGTTTATTCTTTGGTGGATTTTATTTTGAATTTGTAGTATTTTAATCTGAGTCCTTTACAGACTACCAAATCTGTAGCACTCTAAAATCAGATGATTATTGATCCCACTTAGTAGACTTTTTCTTATCACATGAGGAGTAATAATCATCTTCAAACATTCTTTGGCTTTGCTGTTGAAAATCATACTTAATCTGTAGTATTTTCTGAGGAACTGATCAGTTTCAGTACACTAGTGTACCCGGCTATGCTGGTTAGCATTGTGATGAACTGTTCCCTAACAGCTCTGGGTATAGTAGATGTTTTGATGCTTGGATGTTTTGGAGCATGTGTGTTTATACTCCCAGGTCAAAGCCTGCTGAGGCACTGCAACTACTGCAAGCTTCCCAAGATCCTGTGGCCCAGCCATATTTTCTATATAAGACTCAGCATGGGAGGACTGTGAGGTCAATGTGTGAATCTGTAGCAGGAAGGACATGTGAGGTCCCAGTGCCATCCCAGAAAGGCTGTCATAAGTTCAAATGCAAATGCCAGAGCCACATCAAGTAGCCAGTGGTAGGGGTTTTTTTCTGAGCACTGTAGTTTTCTGAAAGACACATACTAGAAGATCCTGCAGCCTAGCTTCATTGTTCAGGTGATCCTAGAACGCAGTAAAGTGTCATAAGTATCATCAACTACTTCGAGTGCTTCTTCCTTACAGCTCACTGTGGCAAAAGCAGATGTGGCTCTGATGACAGCAGGGGTGGTGAGCTGTCCCCCTCTCTCCTGTCCTTGCCATATTTATTATAGGGTCACATAATTGAGTATTTCACAACATGAGTTACATGACGGCATTTGCTTTCAAGAGAAAGAGTGGAAAAATGACAGCTGTATATGACCTTAGTTACTATACACTGTGTTACAGCTCTTCTGCAACTCCTAAAATAATCAAAAAAGGAGAGGTAGCAGTAGCAATGCTGAGAATATATCATTGGTTTTCTCATCTGTATGAAATCTGGTGATAGAGCTCATGGGTTGTGACTCACCCAGAGATCCATATCCTCTGTGTAGACATGGGCACAAGTTTCTCTTCAAAGAGAAATATTACAGTGTTTTTTAAAAGTTGCAGGTTGCTGAGTCGTTTGATTAGTATATTGGCCATGTTGAATACACCTTTGTAATCAGAATAGATGAGGGCAGGACTTCTTCAATGCTGTGTCAGCCAGTCATATTCAAATGCTATTCATAAAAAGATTCAACTTGGCCTGTTGTGCCAACTGAGATGTCATCTATTTCATGGTCCTGCCAGGGAGGGGAAAAGACCAGCCACAGTGCTCTCTTCTCTTTGCTGTGACCTAGTACAATGCATATGCCTGGTTGAATCAACCTGTATGCGCACAGCTGGAAAAACTGCTGGAAGTTTAGGTTTCGCTGCGCTCACACAGATCTATTAAGCAGTACATGAATTGCCACATGAACTTGCAGGGAAAAAAATGAGCTTGCTGCACATGGCTACACAATTTATGGATCTAGCTATGTAGGGGAAGAGATGATGTCAGCAGATGATGTCACTGTAACATCACATTATGAAAACTCTCAGCTGCACCCAAGGTACCGCTACTGTAATGTCGCTTCTAATTACTCTGAATCACTACAGTGTGAAGGGTGAATAGTGGCATCCCTGTGTTGTCATGGATTGTAGACTTGACCCTCCTCTTAGATGCCTTTCTGAAACTTATCTTTCCTCTTTTCTTTCAGCTTATTTCATTGCATACACTGAATTCTATTCCATTCATTGGGAATAAGAAACATCCCCTTGATGAAGCTTTTACTGCTTTCTGCTTTTCTCTATGTATGATATAACTGGTACTTTTTCAACAGCCGATTTTCATAGAATGGTTTGGGTTGGAAGAGACCTTAAAGATCATCTAGTTCCAACCACCCTGCCATCAGCAGGGACACCTTCCACAACATCAGGTTTTTCAAAGCCTCAACCAACCCGGCCTTGAACACTTACAGGGATGAGGCATCCATGACTTCTCTAGGCAACCTTCTTCAGTGTTTCACCACCATCACAGTAAAGGACATCTTCTAAATGTACCCTCTTTCAGGTTAAAGCCATTACCTCTCATCCTATCACTGCACTCACTGATAAAGAGCCCCTCACCAGCTTTCCTGTAGACCCTCTTTAAATACTGGATGGCAGCTATAACGTCCTCACAGAGCCTTTTCTTCTCTAGGCTGAACAACCCCAACTCTCTCAGCTTCTCCTTTTTGGAGAGGTCAGATCATCTTTGTGGCCCTCCTCTGGACTCGTTCTAACAGATCTATGTCCTTCCTGTGCCGAGGACTTCAGAACTGAATGCTATATCTTTCTGCTTTCTAACACAAGCAATTATAGATCAGAAGTTGTTGACCTAAAATTTAGTTCTGATAACTTTACATAGAGAGTAGAACACATGAGATTATTATGAGGTGATTACTGCTGGTTTTGTGAGGTGGATAGTTGAATATCGTACCTAATGCTGGGATCAGTATTTTGAAAAATAGTTTGCTTGACAGTATTCTTAATAATATAGTGTATGTGGGCAAGAAGGAAAAGAATAGTATTAAAGCAGAGAAGCAGCAGTCTCTGGCAGCTGAAAAAGAGGTGAAACTGCAAATAAATTTCAGATTTTAACCCTGAAAATGATTAGTCATTACAATGAAAAATTAAAGAAAGATAATGTTTTTTAATGTTTTCAAATTTAGACTGAGAGTTTACTCACACACAATCTTGTTGGGCTCAGTGCAGCAGTAACTTCTTGTTTCCCAAGGTCTGAGTGGAAGATAATTGCCTTTAGCTGTTTGTTATGTTCTTAATGGGATATGAAAAAAGACAGGCAGATTTTATCTGTGACAGCACACACAAATTCAAAGATGTGAAGATAGTAATTTTTCTTTCTCCCTTTAAATAAATTTATCTTCTCTACCTCAGAAGGCAGGCATCATCTGTCCAGGAAGAAAGTGAGTTGCCGTAAACCGTATTTTCCTTAGATCAATTTGACTTGTTAAGCTCTGCTGGACTCCATAGGCTGTTCCTCACAGAGCAGGAGCCTGTGGAAGAGGGACTTTTCCAAGTCACTGTTGAACATAACAGCTTTTCACCTTTGAAATTCACCTCCTCAACCTACAACAACAGATCAAATATTAAAATAGGAAAAAACACATTTTGGTGCTGAATCAGGCTGATGCCCTTTTTGCATTGTACCACTAATTTTTTTTTTTGTTTCCCTCATCTCATACATTCCTGAACCACACACATAGCTCTAGTCTTGCTGCTTTCATTAGGCACCCCAATGCCATTTCTTTCAAACAGTCCAGCTATTTGTCATAGTGGCTTTCATCCAGAGTATAGCCCATTTTAAGCTCCAGATCACTTCCTGCTAAGTTATTATTTTGTTCCTGTTTCTGCATACCTAATGTTGATTATTCCTGCACAATCATCCTGTATTGCACATATCTGTATAGAAACCTGTCTTATTTTTCCAGGTCATGACACCAATTTGCCAAGATAATTTGAATTCAGATCACAAGTGCTTCCATGGCATTTTCAGACTGTCTCCTTTTTGTATGTCACAAGTTTAAAATACATAAAGTTGTTTTTCAAGTAATTAGTAAAGGATTGAATAAAAAGGGATGAAGTACAGACTTCCATGGGATTCCATCACACACATGCTCTTTTGTGTCTACTTCTTAAAATTTTCTTCCCAGCATGATTTGCTCTGTTTGCTCAGAAGAATGGTTTATAAGAGTGTCAAAAACGTATCAGTCAGAATACATCACACCTGTTGCTTACAAGCTGTAATAGGAGAAGATTAGTTTGGCATGATTTGTCTTTTATAACAAATGAGTGCTGGACTGATACTGATTCCACTGTTGTTTTCTGCTGTTTATTATTTTTTTGTTGTTACAGACTACTTTCATGCATCAGTAATGTCCCAAATACTTCTTTCTACTCTGAATCTTCCAGGATCTCATCTGTCCACTAGTCTTCAAAGGTAAGTATTTACCCTTTAGTGATTGCTTCAGTGAGATATTTAAATAACCTAATATTCTATATTTATCAGACACTATTTGAAAGATTATCTAAATAGTCTGTAATTTCTTTTGCCCCTTACTAGGTTTATTTTTTCCTTGTTATTAACAACCCGACTGCACTAACCACCTGTGTGCATTATGGAGGAAAGCATTATCCTATATACCTTTTCTGTTGGCAGTGGATCAATGTTTCCAGGAGTTACTTTTCATTATATTATGATCTGTGAAATGCAGATAATGTATTGTCTATCCCAACCAACAAATGTGAACAGAAGCTTCAAATTTTACAAGTAGTATCTCTTGCATCTGGGTGTGCTTTACATGTACTTTATGTAGACATAGATTTTAATGTTGCATTTTAAGCTGAATCTGTTCATGTTAAGAATATGTGAACTTTTCCTGTTTCTACAGTCGAATACAGACTGTGGTATTTGCATTCTTACTAAGTGGCAAAACATGCTTTAGTAAAGGCAGGGCTATAAAAATTAAACCATTTTTTCTTTCTGCTGTTTTCAGATGCTGAAATGATGTTTAAAGTGAACTGCATGCTCCCATAACTTTTCTCCTGAAGCAGAAACTTGGGGAGGAAGTTCTTTGGTTAAAAAGCATATAATTAAAAAAAAAAACCAACGAAGGAGAAAAAAAAGACTGATAAATAGAATGGAATGAAATTTGAGAAGAAATGTGGAGACTGTGTTGGAAAGTAAAGGACGCTAGAGCTGGAAATGAAATTGTCGCTGGATCTGGAACTGGTGTTGCAGTAGGGGCTGAAGTGGTATGTTAAATGGAGCCGATACCTGAAACAGTTTTACAGATAAGCTTCTGGGTATTTATTTGTAGAGAAGAAGCAGATGTTAGCTGTAGAACTGGTTATGGATTTTCTGATGAGCTACTTATTTCCATGAGAAAATTGTAAAATTTTAAGATGCTTATAACATATATATGTTATAACATTGTTTAATGAATATTGTCTGTAAATCTCCCAGATTATTTTGTTTGTTGTTTTATTTTAAAAAAAGTTTCTAATCGTTGAACAATTGTTGCTTCAACATTTATGAAAGAAAAGTTTTGGGATGTTATTTTCCATGACTTTATGCTAAATGTTTTAGATAATTAGGACAATACATTTAAAAAAAAATAAGTTTAAAAATTCAAAAATAGGGTTTAAAAATCTGAGACAACCCAATGTAGTTTTTTAAATAAATGGATCACAAAAAAGTCAGATTTTTTTTTTTTTTCCTTTTTTTACTATCTTGGGAATGGAAGTTAAAATCTGACTTGGGCTGGCAAAACTATGTTCTGCCTATGTAAGTCAGTCTCTGGGCAAATTGACCACAGACATACAAGGTAGATTAACATTAAAATAGGATCTAAAATATTGCAGGATAAATATTTCTTATGACAAACATCTGCATACTTGCATACTTGTGTATTTTCTTTTCAGGAAAAAGTGTGCTGGTTTGGGAGGGATGAGGTTTTTTGGTGGTTTTTTTTTACTCCGTATGCTAAACTGACCTCACTATACTTTAAAAATTCAGGGATAGGACAGGTTCCATTTATCCCAAAGAATCCTTTAAGGATGTTTGTTATGGCTTGATGATAGAATAACTGATGCTTCCAGATAAGCATGAGTATCGTGGCATTGTTTGTGAATATTTGTGCAAATTGTCCTTACTAGCTCTCTGGTTCTTAGGAGCACTGGTACTATCCGAGAGATGTGCTTTCCATTCTCAGGATACTGGGAATGAGGTAATCTTTAGACCTCAAAGGAAGACACAGCACAGGTTTTATTCAGAATTTCTTCATGCTACTTCTTAGATCATTTCTGAATAGTGAATTCTGTGTGAAGGATGTTTTTTTTAATCACTTACATAGCACCATTTCACTACACAGTCTCCTGAATGTCATTGTTATACAATTCCACAGAATTCTGGGCTGCAGTGACCTGAAATTTCTGGGTCTGAGAGTCAGTCTTTTTAATAGACTATAACAACTCATTCCTCTTCATAAACAATTACTTGATTTTTGCTATGTAGCTGGGGATAATTTTCAAGAAGCAGCTAATGTGTTTGCTGTATTTTGGTAATTTTCTTGGAACTAAATTGATAATCCAGGTAGTAAAATATGTATGCTACTGAAAATCAGTTCTAATGTATTTTAGTTAAACTTGATTTTTATTATAGCAAAGTTCTTGAAGTACTGTTCACTTATTAGTACATACAAGAATAACCGATTTGCAAACTTCCATTCTTTTACACATCAGGAACCAGTTACATTGTCGCTTAACACTAATATTTTTGTGGCTCCATGTAGTTTCCACTGAAATTCTTTGACAGTTTAAAAAGTAATCCAGGTTCTGGGAATGAGACTATGCAGAATCAGATGTGCATGTTGTAATTTATGCATTATTTTGATCTGTAGTTATAGGTGGCATACTATTTCTATAAAGGATGCAGCCTAAAGGTAGAGAGGTATAAGCTGTTAACTATCCATCAACTGTTGTCTCCAAAGCTTATGGAGTCAAAGTAGAGAACATGAAAAGTGGCCAAGGGTAAGTAAGGATGGCAGTTTTATTTGTGATATAAGAAACGTCTGGTAGTATGGAAAGGATAAAGTTTACAGGCAGTTTTAAAATTGAGATAGAAATGTATCTAGGAGCTAGACATTTTTGAACTGACTACAGACCTTTTGCACTGGTATTTAAAATGATGCTAACTGAGCTTGTCAGACTAGTTAGTCCTACTGTGACTAGCTTTACCATATTTTTATGTGGTTTGATGGTTTTATCCACAAAATTTGGTGTACAATATTGTTGAGTAAATTAAATTATGGTTAACCTAAATTATTTAAAGATTGTTGCGTGAATACTAAGACCACTTACAGGCCCAGGTAATACTTAAGTGGGATTATTGAGACAATAGATATAAGGCAAAAAATAAACACCACTCCTTTATTCTTTTTTGTGAGTTTCCTTACTTGTAATGATTTAATGAGTTAAGAGAGACTGCCCATAGGAACAGGGAATCAATAGATTTCTTCCCTAAATTGTCATTGATCTTTTAATGTTTGTTGGAGTTACTTACTGCTGCTGCTTTGGTTTCACTGCATGAAACTGAAAAGCCAGAGCTAAGAATAACATTATGGTGGTACCTGCTATTTTATACAGGAGGGGAAACAATGAAGAAATGGAGTGGTGCAGGGGATCCCAAAGAAGCTGCAGATGAGAGGAAGGTAAAATTGGGTAGAGGGAAGATAAACAGGCAAGGAGTTTATTCCAAGGAATACTACAATTGTGCATCACAGTTTCTTGCTTGAAAATGTTTGGGGTTTAAAAATTTAACCTGAACATTTCAGCAGGCTGTTTTTTAAGATAATTAGAACTGTAATTTCCTTTTATTTACAGTCAACTGTCTCACAATCTTAACTTCATCTTATCATGACTGTTCAGTTTGGAATTCACGTTAAGAAACATTACATTTCATTTTCATATGCAACAAATAAAAGACTGGTAAATCATGAAACCACATACTACATCCTGTATGAACATTAAAAGTTGTTCCATACAAGCCTTATAAATAACTTAATGAAAGTTGACTCTTACACCAATTGCATCATATGTTTATTTAGGATAACCTTGTAAATACACACAAGAAACAAAACCTCTGTTCCTGTGCCTTACTCCAAGATAGGAGAATTAACTGTACATTAAAAAGACATAATTGCTGAATACTTCCTTAAGTAGTAAAAACCACAATTTAAACAACAATTTAGACTTAATCACAGGGCAAAAGTGGTGCATCTTTTCCTTGACAAACATCTCAACATGAAGCCCCACACAATGCTGCAGCATTGTCATCCTGGGTTCTACAAACAAGGAAATTATACGATAGAGTAAGAAGACATTTCAAACGGATTGACTGTGTTTGATTATACTTAAATTTAACGGTTCTTGACAAAATGAAGCATGTGAAGAGAGTCTTAAAAGTAACTTGATTAGAATAATGTCTTTCAGGGATTTAAGAGAATATAACAATGCAAAATTATATAGAAATATAGATTGCTTAAAAGTTATTTGTTTCAGCTATAGCAAACTGCAACAGGAAGGATTTTACTTTTCCTATATTACTGATCATGACTAACAAGAGTCTTCAATAACCTTTGTGACGTTAGTTTTAGTTTTCATGCATTATGAAACAACACACAAAGCAGCTTCAGGAAACTGCTCCAAAACTTCTGAAGAAAAAACCACTTCCTGTTTTGGCTTAATTCAGCAACTGTTGAATTATTTGAATTGTACAGCTGGAAAAGGATTTTTGCTTTCAGAAGGACTGTAAGTGGGACTATCTGAAGATAAGGGCTCGAGCTTTTCCTTGATGTTGGCAGATAACATGTTTTTGTGATTTCATCCATCCTATTGGCTATACATTTTTGTAAATATTGTTCGTCCCTTTGCCACCACATTATTTTCATGTTGTAGTTATGGGTCAGAGTAAAGATTCATTTTTAATATTTCTAAAAGTAAAAAACAATATATCCTTTCTGTTCTGTTTTTCAGACCTACTTTGAAAACCAATCTTTGGTAAGGACACAAATCAGTAGACTTCCACTGTCTACTTTGCAGGTATTAGAGGAGAAATGTATTAGAATTTTTTGAGTGTTTATCCCATGCTATCTGAATAACTCACTGGTTATGAAATAAATTTTTACAGCAGCTTTTAAAAGCAGAGCAGAACTATTATTCCTATATTGAGACTCACGTATAAGATTTATACTTTGCCGATACCCAGCTACGGGGACATAACTAAATTTATTTAAAGCTTAGTTTCATATCAATGCACTGAATTAAATTCATGTGTCACCAATATCAAATTAGTTCAATAACCACTTGCCCCACACCTGCCTCCTGTCAAGAAAGAAGGAATATGCTCACCTCTGAGGAGGACACTGTGCAAGTATGTGTGTTGGTGCAAACCTTCAGCTGCTTCTTTTGATTCGGACTCAAGCACAAACACTGCAGAGGATTCTTTATAAACATCTAGATAAACATGTTACAATTTTTTTTTCATGTCTGACATATTTGAAGAAATTTAATGAAATAATAGCTTTCCATAATTCTATACCTTCTTTCTTTAGGAAACCAAGATGTGAAAGTCCTCACAGAGTACCACAGACAAACATTTATCTGAAGTTTGACTCATTAAAACCCTGGGTGGTCCTGTTTAGCTGGCCCATATCAATTGCTGCAATGACAATTGGGGTCAAGGGATCGTGGAACAGCTGGTCTGTATAACTTTGGCCTAATCTTAGGTGATGTGGTCTAGGAAATAGTTAATTATATATATATCAGCACTCCAGTGACTCACATCTTCAATATTAGGGTGATTGATCTTCATGCTTTGTAGACCCTTGCAGCTGTTCCTCATCATAAGCTTCCTTCTCTGTATTCACCAGAATAGTCAAATACATTGAGTTAAGTTTCATAAATTATGTGAGTCTTCATCCAGCAATGCAGTATCTCAAAGTAAGCAAATACAAATCATACCGGTACAAAGCTACACTGGAAACTTCAGGGACTACGGAGGGAAAAGAGAAGAGTAAATGATCAGAAAACATTTTTGCTCATTTCAATCAATTCCACGTCCCATCCTGCCCCCACCCCCCTGGTATTTCAGTTAAAGTTTTGAATATGTTACCTTTTTAAACATTTTTCAGTAGACAAAACATGCAAACTATGTACTGAAAATATCAGCTATTAATATGTTTAAAGTTTTGAAATACACTTAAAATAGAGCACTTCATTAAACTGAGTCAGCAGTTGGTAGATTACATATGTGCTTTCCAATGAAAATCATCTGGTTTTCCAAAAGCCAAATTGGTATTGAGTGCCAAATATTATATTTGTTACAAATATTTATATTAATTCAAGATGATGTGAACAGTGTGTAGAAGTTGGAAGACTTTTATGTTTTTCACAGCAACTGTCTCTTAACTGCATTGTAGCTGCAGACACATATACTCACAGGATTGTTCTAATAAAATTTTACTGCAAAGCAGTTCAATGCCAGCAGCTGTGAGAATCTGTGTTTTGAATTTCCCGAGTCTGGCATATTTAAATTTTCAGTTATAACACTAGATTAAATTAAATCTTTATGTTGAATGTATGTTAAGAAGCTGGATTAAGCTCTGAATTCCCTAGTTAACACTCACAAAGTGCTTCTTGAAATAAGATCACTTGGATCATTTGTCCTGTATACTGTTCATGAAGATAGATGTTCAACATTTCCGCCAGAATTCTTCGTCAAAAGTTTATTCTGCTTCGGATAAAATGCAGCTGTTGTAACTGAGGTATTCCACAGCAAAGGTCTGAGCCTGCTTCCCTTACTCCTTTCAGGAATGCAAACCCACAAATTTTGAGGGGCAGGAATCCTATGATCTTCATGAACATTATCCCACAGATTGCTGTTTTCAGAAGAGAGGGGTTTATAACCATTTTGAAAAGGTATTTTCAAAATAATAGTTGAGTCTGTAGAAATATTTTTGCTTTTTGCATTCAGTGATTATTTTTAAATCTCACTTAATTTGATTAAATCCTTGAAAGTTCTACATAAATGTTTGATAAGGATTTAAAAATGTTTCTTGAATATATTTAAACTTTGAATAAACAAATTTTCATTCATATGCATGCATATTCTGTTCTTTTTCTACAGTACTACGTATTTTTTGTGACAAAAATGTTCACATAAAATCAATAAATTCCACAGTCACATTCATATGTGCATGTAATAAGAATTATAGTAAATTAATCCAATTAAGGTTTATCTTAGATAGCACATGTAAACAGGAGGTTTGGATAACAAACTTTAATGTCTCTTCATGATAAACTGAAGTTTAAAAAGTAGATGGAAAAGCGTCATTGGGTGATCTTGGCCGAAGAATGGATTGCACTGCTTAAAGACGTTTCCTCAGAGAGAAAGCTTTCTGCAAAAAGAAAAAAAATAAGGGAATAATTTCATAATTCTTTGAGATCTCCTAAATATTCCACATTTGAAAACAGTAGTTTTTATACCAACATGATACTTCTGTAATGAGTTTCTGGTATTTGTGAGCATTATATAAGTTTACTTTTGATATTAAAAACTTCTAAACATTCTTTCTGGATGCAGTTGAACTTTTTTCTAAGTCAAATATATGTATTGCAAGGAATAGCCTACTCAGGGTAGCATTTGTCTGGCAAATTGTCCTCCTTTAAATTCACTGCTGAATTAGCAAAGAATTAAACATCTAAGAGAGACTGAATAAAAGGAAGAACCACCATGCTTCCTGATCAAAATTTGAAACTTGTCTAGCTTTGCATCAAAAATCTGCTATAGTTCTGCCTTGGGGAAAATGGTAATTAGAAATAAGAAGACACGATAATGAAGCCAAATGAGGCTCCTGTTTTGTAACACTCAGCTCTTTATTACGTGCAGTTTTTAGTTAACAGACATGGGACCTTTTTATTCTTTCTGACTACCACCTGACCAAAAAGTAGATACAAATTGTGATCTGGCCCAGTTCTGAAACATAATAAAAAAAATCAGCATTGAAACATAGGGACAGACAAATCATTGTATTAGAAATATTCAACTATGTCACATCCCAGTCTTTGTCACTTGAGACTACAATAGACAGGAAAATTGTTAGCATGCTTCCTTAATGTAAGACAAGGCATAGCAGCTGGATATAACTATCCTGGAAAAATTTGGAGTTAAATTAGCCACAAAGAGGTGAAGACAAATTTAATAGGTTAGTTTATATGCAAAACCTGTAGATTCCAGCTTCGTGTCAGAGTACAATGACAATTTATTGGACTCTAATATCAGAAGAGAAATATTTTCATTTAATTTACTTTACGAGAAATTAATTAAAAGTGTTATTTTCTCTTTCATCTGCTCTAGACCTTCTTATTGGGATCACCTCCCTAGTTAGTTTTACTAGGTACTGGAGAGACAGTTAATGCCAATGTGTGTTCCACAATGCTAATGGATCCATGGTGAGGTGAAGATTAAGGCAAGTAGGCTTTCTATTCTCAAAAGAATCATCGCTTCAAATGTACACCCCTTTCTTAATTCTGTTATCTCTTTCATATAAAAAAAAAATTGAAACTTTTCAACAGGACTGAGAATATTTATTCTCATTTGATGCTCACATTTAAAATTCCAGTCTTTGTAATATCAAGAAAATTATTGTTTTTCTTTTCTCCATTTCAGAAATGTCTCTATTCTGAAAAAGATTGACTGCGACTTCAGGAACAATCGGATTGATAAGATTCCAGATATCTAGGTCTTTGTACTTTAGTATACTTTGTCTTTAATTTTTTGCTTCAGTGTTCCTTATGTGTTCCAGTCCTATTGAACAGTGATCCAAAATCCTGTATCTGGCCCACATTAATGCTGAATGACTTTATATCCTGCCCCTTGAACCTTTTGAACTCTTGAAACTACAGATCCCGTTGTCCATTACTACAGATCAATCGTATGTTTCTTAAAGCACCTAGCAGAGGCTCCTATAAATGAATTATTTTGAGTTCCTTACATAGTCAGTGGTGAGAGGTGTGTACCTCTGTGTCTTTCATGAATTGATTCACCCTCTGGAGCTGCTTGTCTCTCTCCATTGTTGATACAGGGAGGCGGAAATCTACATGTTCTCCAGTCATATTTTGCTACCATTATTTGGGGATTTTGTGCCAGCATTCATACTTTTAAAAGGTTTTGATGCTGTTTTGAAAATGATCTTGTTACTCTGGTCACACTCTCAATTTCAGAGCGAGCTAGCTGCAGTATTTCAAATAATGATTTTGTAAATTCCAGTAAACGTTTACTTCAATTTTTTTTCCTCGTAGTTCAATGAGTTAATTTCCTAAGACTAATGGCTTGCACTTCCATGCATGTGTTTGTGATTACATTTTTGGCCTAAGCCTCTAGAGAACAGGAAACTTGCTTCTGACATTTACAAGTAAACAAGCCTTCAGCTGCTTTAGATCTCTGTCTGGGTGGAGCCTCCAGAGGTGGTGATACTCTGCTGCATTTGTCATTGAGCAAGGAGGAAAAGTGATTCAGCTAGGCCTCCTTTCCACTACATGTGTGTAGCAGCTTGGCACTTTTCAGTTAGAGCAGATCTTTTTGAGGAGGAAAAAAAAATGTTATTTTTATACTCTGCTGACTGAAGAGACGACAAAAGAATGAAATGAATGTGCCGGAGGAAAGAAGGTAGTACAACTGTTTGTTCAGTTTTTCAGTAAAATTACTCAAAATACTGACAACTGCGATTTGTGAGGGGTTTTTGTTTTGGCTTTTGGGTCTGCTTTTTGGGGGTTTATTGTTGTTTGGGTCTTTTTCCTAGGCTGCTAGAGATACAGGACAGTTTCTAAATGCAGTTTATTGAAAGTACACAAAAAAGATCATTTCTAGTTTTTGTTGTTTCAGTTTTCAGGAACTTCATATTACTAGAAAAATATTTAAATAGTTTCTTCTGATAATATTTACTGATAAATCCACACAGCAGAATATTTACATTGAATTTAAAGGACACAGATATTTCATAAATTAGTCTGAATTCAGATATCCCTTTTCATCTCTTTTGTGTTAATCTTTGACATGTATCTTTTAGGGTGCTTGCTGCGTTATATACTAGTGGTATATTGAAGATTTGCATTACAGGAAAATCCTCCTGCAATTTTCTATGTTGCGGTCCTGCTGAGTGGTAATGTAAGAAAGAATTAAAAAAATGCAATGGAAATTAATTTCTCAGGAATACTCCACAGCTGGTTGTAGCAGACGAAGGAAGAACATTCAGGATACTTTCACTAATACCATGGTGCAAAAGAAATGTGAAAAAAAATTATTGTTGTAGAGTGTTTTCCCTAAATATACATTTGGAGCTTTAGTTCTAGATCTGTTTGACATATTTGGAGCATGTGACAAGATCTTCTGAAATTTTCCACTTTCTCAACTAGCCTTCAACACTTGTGAAATAAACTGACTACAGAGTGCCATGTTAAAACTCAATTCTCTCTTGTCTTTTTTTAACAGTAATATGTTCACAGGGAATGGATTCCAGACTCTGGACTGAATCAGGCTAACAGAGTCTTTTCATATTATTAAGTAGCAAACATTGTTTTGGCCTACTTCATGAACCCTTTTATTGCTGGAATGTTGTTTTGGCCTACTTCCTGAAGTCTTCTATTGCTTACCTTTTTTCTCTATCCTCAGGGAAATGTTATTTTCCCTATGTGTAACAAAGTGACCAATTATATGGAAGATGGCTGAGGTTAATAGTGCTGCTCAGTTCTAATGAAAAATCGTGTCTTTTCATCAACATTAAGCACCTTTATTATCTGAAAAGTTAATTGTAATTTTCACATTTGTATAGTAAGTATAATTTTGTTGTTTTGCCTAGCATTTGGTCCAGTTTGACCAACCTGATGTCCTTCTATGACCAGGTGACCCACGTAGTATATGTGAGGGAAAGGCTGTGGATGTTATTATTTGCCTGGACTTCAGTAAAGCCTTTGACACTGTCTCCCACAGCATGCTCCTAGATAAGCTGACAGCTCATGGCTAGGATAGGTGTATTTTTTGCTGAGTAAAAAACTGACTGGATGGCTAAGCCTGAAGAGTTGTGGTGAGCAGAGCTAAATCCAGTTGGCAACCCATCATAAGCAGTGTACCCCAGGGCTCAGTTTTGGTCCGTCTTGTTTAATATCTTTATCAATGATCTGGATGAGGGAATTGAATGCTCCCTCAGTAAGTTTGCAGATGACACCAGGTTGTGCAGGAATGTTGGGGTGCTTGAGGGCAGGAAGGCTCTGCAGAGGGATCTGAACAGGCTGAAACATTGGACCAAAGCTAACTGTGTGGGGTTTAACAAGGCCAAGTGCCAGGTCCTGCCTTTTGGTCTCAATAACCACATGCAATGCTTGGGGAAGAGAGGCTAGAAAACTGCCTGAAGGAAAAGGACCCGGAAATATTGTTCCATAGCTGGCTGAACACGAGCCAGCAGTGTGTCCAGGTGGCCAAGAAGGCGAACAGCATCCTGGCTTGTATCAGAAATATTAGAGTCAGCAGGAGCAGGAAAGTGATAATGCCCCTGTATTTGGCGTTGGTGAGGCTGCACATCAAATACTCTGTTCTGTTTTGGGCACTCACTACAAGAAGGACATGGAAGTGCTGGAGCACGTGTAGAGAAGAACAACAAAGCTCATGAAGGGTTTAGAGCACAAAACTTATGAGAAGCAGCTGAGGGAACTGGGGCTGTTTTGTCTGGAGAAGAAGCTGAGGGGGGAGATGTTATCACTCCCTACAACTACCTGAAATGAGGTTGTAGTGAGATAGTTGTTGATCTCTTCTCCCAAGTAATTAGTGATAAGATGAGAGGAAAAGTCCTCAAGTTGTGCCAGGGAAGGTTTAGGTTGGAAAAATTTCTTTGCTGAAAGAATGGAGAAGCATTGGAACAGGCTGCCCAAGGAAGAGGTGGAGTTGCCATCCCTAGAGGTGTTCAGAAAACATATAGACTTGGTGCTTTGGCATATGGTTTAGCAGGTATGGTGGTGGTGGGCTGATGGTTGGATTTGATACTCTCAGAGGTCTTTTCTAACCTTAATGATTCTATGTAATTTGTATAAGTTCCAACACAAAAAAAACCCCAAGACTAACCCTATATCTCGAGAACCAAGAGTGGGTGGGGAGAGACAAAGAGCTGGTTTGTCATGTACATGTTTTAACCTGTCACAGTGAGATAAGGCTTAACTCAATCACTTCACTCAGTACTAGTGGGTGGGTGTTCAAATATAGACAATCTCTTACCCTCAGTTGGAAAATGTCAATGTGCAAGAGTGAACAGGGGGTTAACATCAAGTTTGTTGTGAAACTGAGGAAATCCATAATGGAAAATTTTCAATTATTGAAACAATCAAGTCAGCGCTCAAAGGAACATGTTGCCTGTTCCAGTGCTCCATCACTCTCAGCAAAGAAGTTTTTCCTCATTTTGAGATGGAACTTCCCATGTTCCTATTTGTACCCATTGCCCCTTGTCCTGTCACTGTGTACTGTTGGCAAGAGTCTGGCATCATCCTCTTGCCCTGCCCCTTAGATATGTATAAGCATTTGTAAGAGTTCCTTCCAGTCTTCTCTTTTCCAGGCTAAACAGACTGAGCTCACTCAGCCTCTCCTCATAACAGAAATGCTCCTGTCCCATAATCATCTTTACAGCCCTCTGCTGGACTCTCTCCAATAGTTCTTTGTCTTTCTTGAGCTGAGGAGCCCAGAACTGGACACAGTACTCCAGATGGGGCCTCACAAGGGCAGAGAAGAGATGGAGGATAACCCCCCTCAACCTGCTAGCCACATCCTTCTTAACCCACCCCAGGATACCATTGGTCATCTTGGCCACAAGAGCACATTGCTGGCTCATTGTCAATTTGCTGTCTACCAGGACCCCCAGGTCCTTCTCCACGGAGTTACTTCCCAGCCAGTCATCCTCTAACCTCTATTAGTGCAGGGGGTTATTCCAACCAAGGTGCAGAATCCTACGCTTGCCTTTGTTGAACTTCATTAGGTTCCTCTCTGCCCAACTTTTTAGCCTGTCCAGGTCTTGTTGAATGGCAGCCTTCTGGTGTATCAACCCATCCTCCCAAGGCCTGTGATCGTGATGGTATTCCCAGCTGCCTGTGAAGGCCTCATCAAGCTCTTCTTTTTGATCAGGTGCCCTGTAGTAGACACCCATAACAGCATCCCCCACATTAGTCTGCCCCTTGATTCTCACCCATAAACTCTCAATTTATTTATTCCTCATTCACACACAGATCTCTGGTTCTTCCTGTTTGTTCCCTGTGCTGCATGCATTGGTGTACAAACATTTTAGAGAAGTACTTGAGCGTGCAGGCTTCTCTGGAGGGATGGAGAAGGAACCACCACAGCCAAACATGCCATTGAGATGGTTTGTGTTCTGATTCTTGTCATGGGAGGCAGGTAAGGAACGGTTTTCACTGCCCTGGTTGGTCTAACTTATTCCCTAGTGGATGTGATGGCATGAGCATTGCCATTTTGAACCCCACCTCCAAAGCCCTTTAGTTTAATGCCCACCTCACTGCATTGATCAGTCTACTGCCAAAGACTCCCTTGCCCTTGCTAGACAAGTGGATCTCATCCCTCCCTAACAGGCTATAGCCATCCTAAGATCCTCAACAACCTTTCAGAAAATGATCTGCAGAATTGCTTTGAATGTTGACAGCATTGTATGCAGCTGTGTGTCAACTCAGAAGGGAACTATTTTGAAGGTGATCATAGCTAATTTTCTTGATTTGTTAAACAAAAAGTGTTACAGGCACAGTCTCAGGGGGTTTTGTGTTGGACATCATTTATGCGGTAAGCCATTTAAATAAAAACTGCTTAGATAGAATTTTGATTATTTCTTTGTACTCAAATTAACTTTTAAAAAGCCCTAAGCATCAATGACACTTCTTTTGATAAAAGTTGCTACTGGCTAGAGTTAAGTGGTTCAGGCTGATCTATAATTAGTGTATGTATATTTTTATATATGTACAGGAAATGTTTTTTAAAAATATATCTGAAGAGGGATGAATGAAGATACTGTATTGCATGTTATGTCTATATATGTGAGAGGGTCACAGCAAAATGTACCACAAAAAATGAAATGTTACATAATTCCAAGGAAATGTCAGGAGCCTGGTCCTCAAAAAACACCAAAAAGCCTCGGGTGCAGCTTTTTGTTCTGATTGCTAACTGAGGCATAGCAACATGCATGAAGATAATATCTCCAATTTTATTCCTTCTGTGCCCAAAAAATATTTTTTTATAGTTTTTGATAAAGAAATAAGACTGTGTTAAAGAGATAGTTGGATTAACTAGAAATTCTTCTTCTACTCAAACCAAACCAACTCTTGCGATCCAAGCTATGACCTCTGTGCTATGAACAAAGCAGGAAGTTGACAGAGTGCAGATGGAACACTGGGAAATTGTGCTTTTATAAACACATATTAAATGCAGAGCTGGTGTCATCACATGTTGTTAGATTTGCCTGCTTTTTATTTATGTTACTTTTCTATTATCTGTTGCATACGAGTTAATTTAATTTATCCATTTCGCTGAAATATTTCATGTTTGGTACCTGCATGAGAATTTGCTTTGTTTATTTTTTAATTCAGCTAAAACTAATTGCATCGTTTCCAGGAATGAAGCTGAGGGGAATAAATCAACATGTAAGAAACTTCCTTGTTCTTTTCTTTGAAGAACTCCACGATTCACATATTAATAAGCAGAAAAGGAGATTTAGCAGAACTTTTGTTTGCATGGAAGTCTTCACATTTCCTTGAAACACAAAAATTTATTCAAGTAACAGGCTTGTAGGAACCTTCACTTCGTACAATCTCATTAGATGCTTCATAATGTTCAGTGTTGATTCTGTCATGGCTTGCATTTCTCACACCTCTTGTTACAGACAATATTGGACTCTTGCCATCTTCACAGGAGGACTGACCAGGCAAACTTAAGAGTACACGATGAAAGCCAGGATTCCTTGCACAAAATTCTCCATTTAGGGAGAGAGTAAATTTTAGGCACTGGATCAAAGACTGTAACGGATATTGATGTGTTCATGATCATTTGTTATTGGATTTTTTTCATGATATGACATAATACTTTGGTTTGTAATTTCCAGACAACAGGAAAAACAAAAGCGTGTTGCCAGGGCTGGCATCTTGGAAGGGGATTGAAGGGACTTGTAGCACCTGAGTCTAAGAGAAATAATGAAGTCAGAAACAGGGACTAAAACAGCTAAATTGTGAAACATTGAAGGTGTGCAATGCATCGCCATTAAAACAAAACCAAAACCAAAACATTGCATAAGAAGATTGAAACAAGATACTAGTGTATTGTTTTAGGGAAAGTTGGCGGAGGGATAGGAACTACAGAGGAATCATAGAATCACAGAAACATAGAATAGTTTGGGTTGGAAGGGACCATGAGGGTCATCTAGCCCAACCCCCCTGCAGTGAGCAGGGACATCTTCAACTAGACTGCTCAGAGCCCCATCCAACCTGACATTAAATGTTTCCAGGGATGGGGAATCTACCACCTCTTTGGGCAACCTGTTCCAGTGTTTCATCACCCTCAGCATAAAAAACATCTCTTCCTAATATCTAGTCTAAATTTCTCCACTTTTACTTTAAAGTCATTGCTCCTTGTCCTGTTGTAGTAGGCCCTGATAAAACATTTTTCCCCATAAGCCCCCTTTAAGAGCTGAAAGAATGCGATAAGATTTCTTTGGAGTCTTCTCCAAGCTGAACAATCCCATCTTCACAGGGGAGGTTTCCAGGCCTTTAATCATTTTTGTGGCCCCCTTCTGGACCCCCTCCAAGAGGTCTGTGTCTTTCCTGTGCTGAGGGCTCCAGAGCTGGACACAGTACTCCAGGTGTCATCTCACCATAGCAGAGTAGAGGGGCAAGAATCACCTCCCTTGACCTGTTGGCAACGCTTCTTTTGATGCAGCCCAGGATACAACTAGCCTTCTGGGCTGCAAGCACACATTGCCGACTCATGTCCAGCTTCTCATCCATCAGGAATCCCAGGTCCTTCTCTGCAAGGCTGCTCTCAATTTCTTCGTCCCCTAGCCTGTATCAATACTGAGGGTTGCCCCGACCCAGGTGCAGGACCTTGCACTGCACGTTGTTGAATCTCATGAGGTTTTCACAAGCCCACTTCTCCAGCTGGTCAAGGACCCTCTTGACGGCATGCCGTCCCTCAGGGGTGTCAACCTCACCATTTTACTTGGTGTCATCTGCAAACTTGCTGAGAGTGCACTCGATCCCATCATCTATATCAGTGATGAATATATTAAAATATACCAGTTGTAGAATAGATCACAGTATCACAGTATCACAAGATTGGAAAGGACCTCTGAAATCATCAAGTCCAACCTATAACCCAACACTAACACCAACCATCATCTAAACCATGACACGCAGTGCCTCATCCAATCTCCCCTTAAACACCTCCAGGGTTGGCGAATCCACCACCTCCCTGGGCAGCGCATTCCAATGGCCAATCACCCTTTCAGTGAAGAACTTCTTCCTAACATCAAGCCTAAACTTTCCCTGACGAAGCTTGAGTCCATGCCCTCTAGTTCTGTCGCTGGTCACCTGAGAGAAGAGACCAACCCCTGCCCGACTACAACCTCCTTTTAGGTAGTTGTAGAGAGCAATGAGGTCTCCCCTGAGCCTCCTCTTCTTTAGACTAAACAGCCCCAACTCCCTCAGTCGCTCCTCATAGGGCTTATGCTCCAGCCCTTTCACCATCTTCGTTGCCCTCCTCTGAACACATTCCAGTATCCTAACATCTTTCCCAAACTGGGGGGCCCAGAACTGTACACAATATTCCAGATGAGGCCTGACTAGAGTACAGGGGGACAATAACTTCTCTGGTCCTGCTCACTACAGTATTCCTGATGCAGGCCAGAATGCCATTGGCCTTCTTGGCCACCTGGGCACACTGCTGGCTCATGTTGAGCTTCCTGTCAACCAGCACTCCCAGGTCCTTTTCTGCCTGACTACTCTCCAGCCATTCTGTCCCCAGTCTGTAGCTCTGCATGGGATTGTTGTGTCCAAAATGAAGTACCCAACATTTATACTTATTAAACATCATCCCATTAGAATCAGCCCATCTCTCCAATCTGTCCAGGTCCCTCTGTAGGGCCATCCTACCCTCTAACAGATCAACCCTCCTTCCCAGCTTGGTATCATCTGCAAACTTGCTGATGATGGACTCAATCCCCTCATCCAGATCATCAATAAAGATATTAACCAGGACCGGACCCAATACCGATCCCTGGGGGACACCACTGGTGACCGGCCGCCAACTGGATGAGACACCATTCACCACCACTCTTTGGGTTCGGCCATCCAGCCAATTCCTAACCCAGCACAGAGTGCTCCCATCTAAGCCACGGGCTGCCAGTTTCCCTAGGAGTCTACTGTGGGGGACAGTGTCAAAGGCCTTGCTAAAGTCCAGGTATACCACATCCACAGCCTTCCTCTCATCCACCAGGCAAGTCACATGGTCATAAAAGGAGATCAGGTTGGTCAGGCAGGACCTACCCCTCCTACACCCATGCTGGCTGGGCCTGATCTCTTGACCGTTCTGCAGGTGCCACATGATTTCACCCAGGATTATCTGCTCCATGATTTTACCTGGGACCAAGGTCAGGCTGACAGGTCTGTAATTACCTGGATCATCCTTACGGCCCTTCTTGTGGATGGGCGTCACATTGGCCAACTTCCAGTCTTCCGGGACCTCTCCAGTGAGCCAGGACTGCTGAAAGATGATGGAGAGTTGCTTAACAAGCTCATCCGCCAGCTCTCTCAACACCCTAGGATGGATCCCATCCGGCCCCATAGACTTATGAGGGTCCAAGTGGCTCAGCAGGTCTCTAACTTCCTCCTCATGGATTGCAGGAGGGCCATATTTCACCCTGCCCCCATCAACCACTTCAGAGGGCCAACTGTCAAGCGAGCTGACATCCTTGCTGTTGAAAACTGAGGCAAAGAAGGCATTAAGTACCTCAGCTTTCTCTGCATCTTTGGTTACTATATTTCCCTCCACATCCAACAAGGAGTGGAGGTCGCTGCCGACCTTCTTTCTACCATTGATATATTTACAAAAACTCTTCTTATTATCCTTAACAGAAGTGGCCAATTTGAGCTCCAGCTGAGCTTTTGCTTCCCTGATTTTCCTCCTACACGACTTAACAACATCTTTGAACATGACCTCACTTACGTCCCCTTCTTTCCAATGACGATACATCCTCTTTTACTTACTTAGTTCCTTCAGAAGCTCCCTACTAATCCAGGCCGGCCGTCTGCCCCTACGACTCTTCTTACAACACATGAGGACAGACCGCTCCTGAGCCTTCAAGATTTCATTCTTGAAGTGCATCCTACCTTCCTGGACCCCCTTGCCACTAAGAGCTATTTCCCAGGGTACTTTCCTGATCAGTTCCTTAAATAATGCAAAATCTGCCCGCCAAAAGTCCAGCATCGAGGTTCTGTTCCTGGCTTTTCTTGTTACAGTGTTTAGAGAGAACTCAATTATCTCATGATCACTACACCCCAGACAGCCTCCGACAACAACATCACCCACCAGCCCTTCTTTGTTTGTAAACAGCAGGTCAAGAAGAGCCTCACCCCTGGTGGGCTCACTCACCAGCTGTGACAGAAAGCAGTCCTCAATACACTCTAAGAACCTCCTGGACTGCCTCCTCTCAGCAGTGTTAAGTTCCCAGCAGATATCCGGAAGATTAAAGTCTCCTAAAAGAATAAGGGCAGCCGATCTAGAGGCAGCCTCCAGCTGTTTAAACAATAGAAGATCCAAATCCTCCTCCTGGTCAGGCGGTCTGTAACATACTCCAACCGGGAGGTCAGACCTGACTGCCCCTCTGACCCTTACCCATAGGCACTCAACCTGGTCATCACTGATCTCGACTTCAACAGCATCCAGGGTTTCCCTAGTGTAGAGGGCCACCCCTCCACCCCTCCTTTCACGCCTGTCTCTCCTGAAGAGCCTGTAGCCTTCCATGGCAGCACTCCAGTTATGACAGTCTTTCCACCACGTTTCCGTGATAGCAACTATATCATAGCTCTCCCGCTGGACCAGGACTTCTAGCTCATCCTGTTTGTTTCCCATACTGCGTGCGTTTGTGTACATGCACTTCAGTTGGGTTACTGACAACACCCTTTGAGATGGCTCATCCTCCACAGGAACATCTTTGGTGAGCCTAGTAACTCCCCCCTCCCCCATCATGCCTAGCTTAAAGCCCTCTCAACAAGTCCTGGCAGCTCCTGAGCTAGGATCCTCCTACCCTTTGGAGTTAGATGAGACCCATCTGAGTCAAGCAGGCCAGGTGCCGTAAAGGTTTCCCCATGATCAAAGAACCCAAAATTCCTCTGCCGGCACCAGCCCCTAAGCCATTTATTAACTGCATATATTCTCTTATTCTTATCTGTATACATCCCTGCCACCGGAGGAACCGAGCAGAACACCACCTGTGCTCCTGCCCTATCTATTGACCGTCCCAGCTCCTGGAATTCCTTTCTAACTACCCTTGACCCTCTTTTCGCTAGCTCATCACCACCAGCCTGTACCACCACAAGTGGGTAATAATCTGAGGGTTTAATTAGGTCTGGGAGTCTCTTGGTGATGTCGCCTACCCAGGCTTGGGGAAGGCAGAAGACTTCCCTATGAGTTGGGTCCATCCTACAAATAGGGCCCTCCGTCCCTGTCAGAAGGGAGTCTCCCACTACAATGACCCTCCTTTTCTTTTTCTTACTTGAAGTCCTGACCTGTCTGATGGGCAATGTGAGGTTAACAGCCTCCTCGGGTGAGTTCTCTGTCATACTATCCTCCACCTGAGCATCAAATTCCAACACCCCAAACCTGTTTTGTAGGGGCAGCCGGAAAGGTGGCATTTGAAAGGGAGGTCTATAACCCCCACGAGAGCAGACCTGCTCCCAGTCCTCCTCACCAACCAGGTCACTCCCCTTATCCTGTTGATGAGGAATATGGCATTCCTCAGCCTCCTGGGGAGGATTACTGGGAGGAGAGAGGGTTCTACTCCACCAGTCTATCTCCCTTTCACTTTCACGAATACTCCTCAACCTCTCCACCTGATCCTTATGATCTGCAACCATAAGGAGCAGATCTTGAATCTGTTCGCACCTCAGACAAGCATTTTTGGTATGGTCCTCAGGAACCACAAGTAGGCTGAGACACTTCCTGCAGTCTCGAGTCTGGGCAGATGCGTCCCGTAATAGTGGTTCCGTTTGGATGCCTACACTCCTGGTGGCAGAGGCTTTACCACGCCTGATCACCATTGCTGCAGGGGAGTGGGAAGTCAACCACCTGTCAGAGAGTGCCTGCTTGCCCTGCCTGCACGAACTGCCGCGCAAACTGCCTATTCCGTGACCCTGTGACCCTGAGGGCCGCCATTCATCACTGATCTCCATCTGGACATTGAGCCATTGACAACTACCCTCTGGATGCAATCATCTAAGCAATTTCTTATCCACCAAATAGTCCGTCTATTGAATCTATATCTCTCCCATTTAGAGAGAAGTATGTTGTGGGATACAGTGTCAAAAGCCTTAGATGAGTCCAGATAGATGATATCTGTGGGTCTTTCCTTGTCCGCTGATGTAGTGACTCCTTCATAGAAGGCCACTAGGTTGGTGAGACAGGACTTGCCCTTCGTGAAGCTATGCTGGCTGCCTCAAATCATCTCCCTGTCCTCTATGTGTCTTAGCATAGCTTCCAGGAGGTTCTTTTCGATGATCTTCCCAGGCAGAGGTAAGGCTGGCAGTTCGGTAGCTCCCACAGTCCTTCTTTCTGCCCTTTTTAAAATTGGGTGAAATATTGCCCTTTTTCCAGCTGTTAGGGACATCGCCTGACTGCCATCAGTTTTCAAATATCATGGAGAGTATTTTGGTGACTATGTCAGCCAATTCCCTCAGAAGTCTCAGATACATCTTATCCAGTCCCATCAACTTATGTGCATCCAGGTTCCTCAAGTGGTCACGAACCCAATACTTTCTTACAGCGGGAGGGACTTTGCTCTCCC
Source organism: Dromococcyx pavoninus (assembly GCA_033558185.1). NCBI lineage: Eukaryota > Metazoa > Chordata > Aves > Cuculiformes > Neomorphidae > Dromococcyx > Dromococcyx pavoninus. Next base: position 2,137,595 of record JAUMJL010000044.1, on the reverse strand, counting down.
AGTCTGCATCTTGCAGCACATCCCCTCAAAGGGTGTGGAAAGAGAGGTTGCTAGTGAAGACTTAGAAAAAATGTTGTTGAGTACTTCAACCTTCTTCTTGCCTGTTGTTACCAGCTTGGTGGTCTCACTCATCAAGACAGGTACACTGTCTTTGAACTTTTTCTCTGATTTACATACCTGTAGAAGCCCTTCTTGTTATTCTTTGAATATTTTGAATTATTTGAATATTGAATATTGAATATTCTTTGAATTCTTTGAAGCTGAACTTCACCAAGTTCAGCTCCAGCTGTGCCTTGGCCTTTGTGACCCCACCCCTGCACAACTGGGCAATGTCCCTATACTCTTCTCAGGATACTTGACCCTGCTTCCACTGCCTCTGCATTTCCTTCTTGTCCTTGAGTTTGAGCCACAAGTCATGACACAGCCATGCTGGTCTCTTGCCTTTCCTGCTAGGCTTCTTGCACTTGGGGATGGTGACCTCTTGCACTCTGTGGAAAGGTACCCTTAAAGATCTGTCAGCGCTGGTCTGGTCCCTTGGCCCTGAGGAGAGTTTCCCAGGGGGTCCTACTGACTGACTCCTTGAAGAGCTGGAATTTTGCTTTTCTGAAATTGAGAATCCTGACTACTCACTTGACCCATATCCCTCAGGACCATGAACTCCACCAGTGTGTGATCACTACATCTCAGACAGCTTCCAACCCTGGTATCTCCAACAAACTTGCTCACATTGGTGATCACCAGATCAAGAACTGCATCTCTGTTGGTAGAGGTGTCTATTACCTGGCTTAAAAAGTTGTCTTCAAAGATTTTACCTGACTTGGAATGTGGAGAAAGAAGTGAAATAGTCTGTCAGTTGTATGGACATGAGAAGCCAGGGAGAAGGTTGGATGGAAAGCAAACAAAAAGGAAAACCAATGAATGTCAATACTGGTTAGAGGACAGTTAAGTGAGCACAAAGATAAACCATCTGGAACTTAATGAGAGGTGGCTGGGGCATATGAGCTACAAGACAGAAAATAAGTGGAATAATTAATATTCATATAGTGAGTCTGAGCAGAGAAACCAAGAACAGTAAACATGCTTGTAGGATGATTCCAACACCTTCTTTCAATGTTGTGTGACCAAACAGTGGATATCTAGGGAAACCAAACAGAAAGTAAGTGCTACTCTGTTTTGTGCAGGACCTGAAATAAGGTGGGGAATAGAAAAAACCACAGCATATGGTTTCATAATGAAGATGAGAGGACCTGCCTGGAAAATTATATTTAGATGGTGATTTTAATGGCAGTGTGTGTGATATTATTCTTTTCCTTTATACCATCAATCTCAGAAACTGTCACTAAATGCGCTGTTGTCTTTTTTTGCATTTGGTTTGCACTCATGACTGCAATGAAGATTAATAAAAATTATTTTAACGCATTTTTAATTCTATAACCCTCAACATGCACTACCTCAAAATATATCAGACAATTTCATGAACATTTGCAAATACTTTTGACCTTAATCTCAAAGCATCTCAATTTCCCCCTTTTTAAGACTGAGGTGATATCATAAAGTCAACTAACCAAACCTTGGCCAAGATAATGTGGTATTCATGACATTATGAAACTGAGAAGCCCATAAAAAAAGACTTGTAGAAATTAATAAGATAGACTTCAGGGTAGTTTAAAGTTGTAGTAATATGTGGTAAACAAGGCATGGGGTTGCATACTGAACGATAGAAAGAAAATAAAAGGTTTTTGTCCACAGAATCAAATATTCATAGAATGGTTTGGGTTGGAAGGGACCTATAAAAGTCATCTAGTCCAACCTTCCTGCAGTAAGCCATGACATCTTCATCTAGATCTGGTTGCTGAGAACCCCATCCAAACTGGCCTTTGATGTCCAGGGATGGGATTTCTACTACCTCTCTGGGCAGCCTGTTCCAATGTTTCGTCATGCTCATTGTAAAAACACTTCCTTATATCTAGTCTAATACTATCCTCCTGTAGTTTGAAACCATTAACATTACACAGTATCACAGTATCACAGTATTGTCCTGTTGCAACAGGCTCTACTGAAATGTCTGTCCCCATCATTCTTATAATCCCCCTTTAAGTACTGAAAGGCTGCAATCAGGACTCCCCACAGCCTTCTGTCCTCCAGACTGAACAATTCCAATCCTCACAGCCTTTCCTCACAAGAGGATCATTTTTGTGGCTGTCTTCTGGACCTGCTGCCCTAAGTCCATGTCTTTTCTGTGCTAGGGGCTCCAGAGCTGGATGAAGTAGTCCAGGTGAGGTCTGACCAGAGCAGAGTAGAAAGGGAAAATCACCTCCCTTGATCTGCTGGCCGCACTTCTTTTGATGCAGCCTGGGATACAGTTGGCCTTCCAGGCTGTGAATGCACATGGTTGGCTCACGTCCAGCTTTTCATTCACCAGCACCCTGAGGTCTTTCTTGGCAAGACTGCTCTCGATCCCTTCATGCCTCTGCCTTTATTGATACTTTGATGTTTGTAATGTGTAGCTAAATATTAGCTATGCTGTGCTGCGAGGGAAGGAAGGACTCTTCTGCTACAAGTAGGAATTTATTACTTCATCTTCCAGTAAAAAAAAAGAAGTCATCATTTCTTGTGTGTGTTTATCTTGGTTTAGCTGACAGTCTTACTGCTGAAATATCTGCATTTGTAAATGCTTGACTGCCATTTCATGGTTCTTAATTTTTCACTGACTCGTAACGGAAAACTGAATGTTCCTTTACAGAATAAAATACATCCATTGTCTTAAAAAGGGGAAGATTTATGAAAAAAAGGGAAATAAATACAAATTTCTTATTTAAAATTCCTATTTTAAGATTGCCAGTTGTGGGTTTTATTTTATTGTGAATATTATTCTGAGTATTCCAGTTCTTTATGAGTGTTGTTCAGTGTACTTTCTATTTTAATTGCTTTATAACTTGTTTTTAGTATTTAATGTTTGTATTAAACATTCCTTTTCTTGTTAGTATTTCTTCCATAAGGGTGTTAAATGTAAAAATACACAAATATGAAAAGACCATTGTATTAAAAGTAAAATTTCCCAGATAATGGCATCTTATTGTTTCAAAAAATTAAGAAAGGAGTTTTGAGGTTTTAAAAATTTGAAGTACTATACCTGCCATCTACTGGAAGTACAAGGATGATGCATTTAAATTTTATTATGTTTACTGTTTAGCCAATAACATTTATTATTATATTACTTTATTATCTGATGTTTTTCTATTTAAAAAATGGAATGAACTCTACCCTATATTATTTAATTTATTACTTTATTAAAAAATTGCAATCTTAAAATTTAACTCCAGTCTTCAACTCCTTATCACAGATTTTTAACTAACCCACAGTAAAATTTAAACAAGTATCAAGAATCAATACTAAGAAATATATTTGCCTTCTTCTTCTGCCCTGCTCTACATAATCTTTTATTTTTATAAATCTGTACAACTTGCAGTTGGTGTGAGAGTGAACTGTATACAGACAAACAAATTTTCAGATATTTATGTATTTCTTCAGAAAAGAATATTTACGGTATTTTAAAAAACAACTCACGTAAGAAATGGGTTTGTTGTTAAAGTTTTATTCTTTTAATGTGAGGCACATTTTGAAGGTACTGGTAAATTGCGTTAGGTCTGTTTTCATCTCTTCTTGACTCTTTGTTCTGGTTCCATAAACCACAGTAATTTCATTCTGACATGGTCACTTCGGTGACAAAGTAATATAAAGGTGAAGAAGTCCATTACACTTATGTTGCCACTGGATTTGGGAAAGTCTGTTGTAAATGTCATTTGTTTAGTTTTAGTAATCCAGTATTTGACAACTGAAAGGAAAAAAAATTCATAATTGCTGCCATGAGATTTGAATTCCCCAGGCTGCAGACAATCCAATAGCACCCTTTTTGATATGTGCTTTGTCTGTATTTTAACAGCAAAAGTTGATGTAGATTCTTTCGTAAGCTAGATTTCCATCAGATTCAACTGTGGAAAGGAAGAGAAATAATTGTGTATTTACATTTTTAAAATCTATTGTTAACCAAACCAAAAAGAAAACAGAGAAAGCCATCAATTGTCATCAAGTTCATCTGAACTCCTCAGAGATTATTGTGGAAATAACTGTTTTTCCTCCTGGGAAAGATCTTTTACAAGACCATAATACTGGATTTAATTTTGGGTACTACTCAGCATCGTTTTTACTGTCCGTTATTAGATGCTCTCAGAGTATTGCATTCTGAGCAACTTATAGTTAAAATTGTTATCCTTTTCTAGAACTGTTGCTAAGCAAGGGATTATATACTTATACTTCTCTTATACTTCTCTGTTTGCTTTCTTTAAGTTTATTAACAATTATTCGTACACATTTTATCACTTTACTAGAAAAAGAATGATTAGGTAGTTAAATTAATTTCACTGTCTTGATAATTTAATTTCTTCTTTCTCATACTGGGCTAGGAATAATTTGAAATCTATATGCCAAAAGCAGACAACCTTGGACAAAAGCTATTTTCAGTGAAAAATGCAAATGCTTTAGGCAAAGAAGATCTTGAACTTTTGCCTTCTGTTTGAACTCTTCCTATATATGCCTGTTTAATTATGGAAAAGTACAAAGTCTCTGGATTCTATATTATTTAATTTAAAATTGATTTGCTATCGTAGGTATATTGTATTGGCATTTTCCCATCTTTCTAGCTGGTCAAATATCAAGTCTAAAACCAAAAATTTTCCTGAATAAAAAGAGATAATCCCTTTTTTTTCCCCAAAATGGAGTTTTATTGAAAACTTTAAATAAAGCAGTAGTTATTTGCTTATTAAAATAAACTTATTCATTATGAAAATTAAATATATTTTATTAGTGTAATTTATTAAAAAATTATGTAAACTCACTTTTGAATAATGAGATGGATTTAAGCTCCATGCTGAGGCTGGGATTCTTCCGTGCACAGTTAACCACATACACCTGAACTTCTGAAAACCCTAGATATGTAAGATAGCTTTTTCACAAACGCTTTGTGTATGCTCCCCTGACAACCTCTAGCTCAACTTCAGACTCCATTGTAAGGTATTCCTGTTTGCCAGACATTATGATACAGGTAACCCTAAGGCTGCTTTCAGTTATAAACTTTTTACCTTCTTTCTTTTCACATTGTGGGCAAAAAATATTTCACATAAGCATTCTTCACATTTTCCTAAATTATCTTTTTTCTCTCTCTCCTGGACTTTAGAGAATAAAGAATGAAAGGGAGGAAGAGGGGGTTTGTTTATGGATTATTTTTTTTCCCGAATCTACGTAGCTCTAGGGCAGACCTGGTTAACTATTAACATTTTAAATTAAACACCTCACATGCATAATAAAAAACAGGTCTCTTGTGTTGCTGCTGAAGCAGAATGACTCTTTTTTTATTCAATATGTGCTTTGATGGTATTCCAGAGTCATCTTTTTGCATTTAAATAAGTAGTGCCTGAAGGATGATTCGCAAATTATTACAAATAGTGGAACAGATAGTCCAGAGCAAAAGAGGAAATATTAAAATATATTTTTCTTTTTTTTTAAGGAAAATGTCATCCAAAGTTTAATATCCATGTGGAGCAGATATATGCTCATTCTATATTTCCTCATCGGAATTTCTCTTTTACTTCATGTCCGGCAAATTTCTGTGCTACTGACTTCCCCACAGATGTTGATCTACTGCAACCTGATGGAAAAAATCTCACCACTATCTACGCAGTTGATTCCCCCTAAATGTTATTTTAAGGTTCTGTAATCCGTTCAACAAATCTCTGAAGTTACTTTTTTATCATGGAGATATACTGCATGAGATGTTCCCAAGTACACGACAGTCTTACCAGCTATTAAAATGCTTCCATTAACTTAATGCAAGCAAATTTTATTTCTTCTAGACTAAACTAAACTAAACTAAACTAAACTAAACTAAACTAAACTAAGCCTCTTTTCACTGAGTGAAGGGTTTCTTTCCTTTCAGCATCCCACGTTCTCTCCTTCAGTAACTTTGGGGTTGGATTCGAGAAAAAAATCAGTAAGAAAATGCAGTTTTGTTTTTGTGCTGCCTCCCTGTAACACTGTAATTCTATCAATAGGGTTTTCTAAGGTACTTTACCTCTACCTTTAAAAAAAATGATTTCTTGAGGCTCTTTTGTCATAGATAAAATTTGTTTAGATTTCTTTTTTTTGATAGTTTTCTAACAGCAGTTACTAATTAAAGTTCTGATTACTTAATGTAACTGTGAATACAGCACAGAGGTTTTTAATGCCAAACTTGCTTTATTGGAGAAAAAATTTTGGGCAAAGGAACAGGAATTTCCCTTAACCATTTCATTCAATGAAAGTCCATTTCTGTTTCTTTGCACAGATCCTCTACATTAAATCCTTGCAGGGTAGGAAGAGAAGAAATTATTTGATTAGTTTGTTTTTTTAATAGAGGAAGTTAAAAATTGGAATTCTATTTATTCGTCAAGGTTTTCTACTAGAAGAAACTGTGGATTTACTGGAACGTATGATTACACTATTTATCTAAACAGGAATGCTTGGAGTAGCTTAAGAGCACACTGCTGAGATCTCTGTTACCTGCACTGCATGATTCCTTTCCTCATCCTTGACTGAGGACTTCTCTAAAAAATTAAGAAAATATAAAAAAATACTTAAAACTAAGATTGGTCAATTTTTTTTTTTAAAAAAATGAAACTTTTTTTTAACATATCCTTAAAGATTTGGGTAAGTATTCAAAAGGTCATAAACGGGTGAAAACCACATACATAACAGAGGTTAGAAATAGGCTAAAGGATCTGTAACATCTTAAATCAGACTTTGGCCTTTTCATTATACCTATAGAATAAGCATTCTGAACTGACTGTACAGAAAAGGCTTTTTCCTAGAGGCGCTCTGAAGAACATGATCAGTTTTTTTTTTTTTATATAGTGTTATTTCCTCTGTCAAGGCCATTCAGAATCAGACGCTGAAGATTGCACTTCTTTCTGGTATGTACCATCTATAAGATGATAAAAATGGTAAAATCATATTAATTCCAGGCACACTTTTCAACAGCTTGAGTGGGTGATAAAGGATCAATGAAAAATAATGACATGCTAAATCATTACTGGAACAGCTGCATTTACCTGGTTGATAGAAGAGCTTAAGAAGAGAAGTGGGAAGAAGGCAGCTGGTTATGTTTTGTTTACAGCATGAGGCCTATATGCCTAAACAGAATTTCCAGGTCTACCACACTTGTGTGAGTTTGAACATGGAAGTTAGTCTTTCATATGCTTCATCTTTGTATCATCAATGGTGAAGATATTTTTCCTATCTATCTCCCCAGAGTTCCTGGAAGAACTTTGTGTTAAGAATTTCTACCTAGCAATGACAAACTAAAATTAAAAATTTCTTTGTGGCTCTTTTATCGTATACATTTCATTTCAGCTTAAAATATTTTTAAAATATTAGACATAAAAATACCACCTGGATAATTTTGTTTTGGATAAATCATTTATTTGTCTATACTCTTATTAATCACTACCTTAACTACTAGTCAAATATTCTGTGTCATTTAAGTTGACTATTCATTTAAGGTAGCTAGTAAAGTGGGTCACTTACTACAAAAAGAATTATAATAAAAGAAACCTAACATTTTTCTCTCAGTTGTATCTGGTCTCCTAGAAAAACATATCCTTCTTTAGAGCAGCTTTCATACAGAAATAAGATTTCTTTCAGCAGTAGTGTATCTAGGATAAATGACACTCCACCTCTGTATTTTGTTGGGTGCCTAGGAATAATGTAGCACCCAGCATCTGTGCTACACATGAGCTCTTACAGAGAATCTCCTAAACAGAGTGGAAAGATCATTAACAGCCCAGATTTCAATCTTTATGCAGCTCAGGTATCAGATGAGCAATTTGCTGTCCGTAGCTTTGAGAAGCCCAAATGTAAAAGCTACAAGAGACAGGATAATGGTACCTTAGTGATTACACTGTTTTTCTAACTACTTCCAAGGCTTTTGCTTTCAGTTCTGCCTTAACAAAAAGATAAGTCTGAAAATGAGCCATGTCCTTATTAAAAGCATAGCATATATCTAAGAAAAAAAGGTCTTGCTGTTCAGCTTTATGTCTTTTGGCAGATTTATAAGGTGTTTATATGTAGTAGATTTGATCCCATGGAAGAGTGCTGAAAGCTTTACTTAATTTCATAAGTGTTTAGAAATTCTGATGAAAATAAGTGCTCAGTAATAAGATTTAATTCTTAGTAATGACACTTTTTAGGACCAAGTAAGGTGATGCTTTTATTACAACAAACATGTTTCATGACCACAGTTGGAGGGGACAACCAGTGCTGAAAGGATGAGTTACATGCTGCGTCTGTCCAAACTTTGACAAGTTATTGCTCTAATGAACATATAATTAATCATTATTTCTTATTCAGACATATGCTCAGTAGGCAGTGGGATCAGATCATGAATTCCAGATATGTAAATCTCATAACTATGTTTGTTATAGGCAGGGACTTATAACAAGTCTGCCAAAATGTTTTTAGATCGTAGTAATTAAACTAGAATCGACTATAAACATTTCTTCAAGATACTTTTAGCTAAGAAGAGCAATACTTCAGGGACTTACATTCTAAGTATACATAATCCGGATATCAGAAAGCACGTGAATGTTTAAGTGAAGTAATTCAAAAAGGGAAAGCATGTGAAATGTGCTAATCCCATATTGTACTGCTTTTGCTTGTTTGTCATAGGGAACTGGTTTACTAGTATCTCTGGTAAAGGCAGTGGAAACATAGGCTTAATCGCATGGTTAAATTTTTGCTTGCGACAAAGGATAATTAAAATGATGTGTTGAAAAAGATGTAATTTATCTTGCACTGAAAATTTGCTATAGATCTAAATGGAAAATGTATTATTTTTCAGGAAATCAGAGACTGTTTTGTAGATTACTTTTTATTCTGTAAAGAACAAAGAATATATGCTTTTAGATTTACTGTTCTCACATTGCTACCCAAGTAACCGCTTTCTGTTCATTTGGTAAACCTGGAGATGGATTGCAAATGATGGCGATGTTTAAAATGAAATGTAGATTTATCCCTGGAATACCTAATTATTTTAAAAAGGTCATATATGAATCTGAGTTTTCAGCTATGGATTTTATTCTGCTGTCTTTGTTACAGTCTTCCTTTTCCTCTTATTGTTTTCTATATGTCTACAAATAATAGCATAAACCTTGAATATCTTCAATATACAATTTTTCAATCTTAATAGTTCTAGCACTACTTAGAAAAAGAATATGTGGAAAAAAACACTCAAACGTCTTTTGTTGTAAGGTAGTATCAGTATTTCCAATAAAATTCATGGAGAAATGCACAACAGAGGTGACCACTAAAGCAAAATAATTTTGCCACAATATTATTCCATTATATCTTTGTCAATACCTAGTATTTATCATGCAACTAGAGAAAACAAGTCAAGACTCTCTTCCTGTATGTATTTAAATATTTGTGGAGAATTGTAACATTTGTAGAGCACTTAAATATTTAAAGCATTTATTTTCAGGTTTCTTTTATCAATAAAAAACCAATAACTAGGTAAGGAATGGATGACAGCAAGGGTGCTGGATAACAATTGTTTTTAAGACTGGGACAATGTTAGGTTCATACACCTTCCTTTTAGAGTTTTTATTGAACAAATCTTATGATATCAGTTATATTTAAAAGAGTGTAAACTATTTGGCATTTCTCTCTCCCTCTGCTTACCCTAAACAACTTCTCTATATTTAGTTCACATGGTTGGTAGGATGATACTGCTGCTCCTCTCCTCAGACACCATCCCTTTTCATTCATCACCAATTTATGCACTCTGTTGGTAATGGTTTCAGCTTACAAGACTGCGCTCCACTGTAATAGGAATCTGCAGAAAGCCCAGCGTCTTGCTAATAAAAAACATATAATATCTCAGCTTACTCTAGGGCTCCATGTATGTTTTCCCTGGTGTGGTGCTGCAGACATCTTTACTAGTTTCTCAGAAAAGCAGATTGTTTATTTAAAAGCAATTGAAAATGTGCTCTGTTGAGAGGAGCAGATATCTCTTTACTATTCTAAGCAAAGTTATCAGGGCTTTTTAATTATTATTTTCTCTGTTTATGGCTATCTATATGTTGTCTCCAAATGCAATTGTCTGGAGGGGTAGGAAGAGAACACATTCTTATCTCAGTGAAGCCAATGGGAATTTGGAGGTTTTGCAGAAATGCAGATTATTATATCTGAGAAAAAAAAAGTATTTTTACAAAGGGAAGAACGTTGATGGTTGCTTAGTGACAAACTACAGGCCTGAGAAGGCAAAGGTACAGTCAAGTAAATAAAACCTTATAGTTAATTGAAAGTCCACTCAGCAATCGTAATTCATAGTCCTACTTTCACAGGTGCTACTACTTTTATCAGAAATCAGGTATAAGGAAAAGGATGAACCAGAGAGACAGGCATCAAAAAAGTTGCAAACTGCTATTTCTGTATTTTATGCAAAGAGACCATAACACATACAAATGAGCATTCCAGTAATTTCTCCTAAGGGGAAGTATGCTACCCCCGAAAAAAGCTAAATGAAGCTTCATGTTTCTGATAGATATCTGTAGTAGCATCGCTGGAGCAACATTTCTCTGGAAAGAAACTCTATGCGACTTTCCTGCTAACTCACGAACTCATGACTCAATGGCAGCAGTAGGCTGTCCATCCCATCTCCTCATGTCCTCTCCATGGTCACGCAGGAAAAACCACAAGATGCATCATGGTGTTTCATAGGGGGATGTTTTTTCTTAATGTCTGAGATGTGGGTCTGTGAGAAGTAGGATCTATCCCTATGAGATAATTTATAAAACAGTTTGATGACTAAGTACTCAGATCTTTGTTTGGCTCAGTTGAGTCTTTCAGATAATTTCTCCAGTGATGAGACATAGGCCTGTGAAGGTTGAGCGAGACTGCCTTTGTATTGTTGGAGTTTGTCAACCACTTCACCCACTGCTGGATTAACAGTAGTTTCTCCCCAAATCATTGTTGACAATGCATGGGAATGCATAGCTCGGTGACATGGCAATTTGTCAGGATCCGTACTTAAACGCCATGTACTATAGATTAACTCTCACATAGCCAGTTCTCTCAGATACTTAACACCTTTCTCTCCATGGTGTTCCAGAAGATTGTGTCCAGAGGCTAAAGGTTATTTTTCTTTCTCCAAAGTGCTTTGTTAATTCCTTCATCTCTGGCTGGTGTTCCCAACCACTTAGCTTCTTTTCCATCTAAGTCTATGATATCGTCTCCATTGTACCAGTACCGGAGCAACCAGGAAACATTTGGCTCACCCTCTAAGTCTTTTCTTAGAAGTCACAACTCCTTCATAGACAAGGATGTGAAGTTTACATCTGGTTTTGATTATCCTGAATTATTCTTTTACTGATCCTGTGATGGCATTGATTTTGAAGGTCCTTTTTGTCGTGGAGGACTCGACATTTGTAAAGGACTGAGCAATCGAAAAAGTCTTGACAATTGTGAAAGACTTGGAAATAGTAAGGGGCTTGACAGTCATGATGGACCTGGCAGTTGGTGCAGGACTAGATGGTCATGAGGGATTCTCTGGTCTCTGTGGAGGACTTACTGATCGAGAAGGACTCTCTGGTCACTGCAAAAGACTTGAATATCGTGAAAGACTCTATGGTTGCTGTGAAGGACCCTCTTCTGGTTCTTCCTCTTGCTTTGGAATAGGAGCTGTTTCTTCTTCAGCCTCATCACCATCCCCATCCTTGCTAAGTGCCTTTTTAGGCTGTTTTGCCTCCTCTCCTGAGGTTTGTTTGTATTTCGTCTTCTTCACAGGAGCAGCTGGCACTAGTATGGAGTCTGTAAGTGTATCCATAGTAGGTATCCAAGGAGTTGACTCAAATGGATCTAGTTCATCTTGAGTTGCTGGTTCTATGATAGCCCTTGGCATAGCTATGGTGTTTGTGGCCACTGACACAGATTTAGGTCGAGTAGCTGTTTGCATGGCTGCTGTGCTTGAGATGGCTCATGCTGTCTGTGTAGGTGCAGTGCTCATTAAGGCTGATTCTGTCTGTGTAGCTATGGTTCTTATTTTCCAAGATACAGTAGCAGCTGTCTTAGATTTGTGTTTTGCGGGGCCTGTTATTGAAGCAGTGCACTCACTAGAAGCTGAGGCAATTGCGTAACTACAGTAGTACCTTATTAATCTAATCACATACCCCACCTGAAACACATTAAATAAATTCAGTAATAAATTCAGAAGCATTAATAACAACGTTATTATATTTTGCCCAGAATCCGGTGGAATCAGCTTGGTATAATACAAAGAAGTGTTGTTCCCCCAGTTTAGCTCCTCAGGCTGGCAGCTAAACTGATTATCATTCTTATCACAGACAAGACCAAAAGTGTAATTAAAACCAAGACTCACTAAATAATGCCCAGGGTTCTCAGGTAAAGCCACAGCTACACATATCACAGGGTACATTACAATGAGACCAGAAATAACAATATCATGTTTATCCAGTGCTTGAAATTGATAACTTCCAGGATGATGCAGAGAGCAAGTAAGCCATAACATATCTTCTGTCTCACATGCCAGATTTAGAAAACCAGCTGTAAACAAAATTTCACAAAGGCATCATACAGTATTTTGAACTCATAAGTCTCAGGGGACTAGCCTACTGCAAATATTACCAAATAAATCAGGCTTAGCATACTCATAATGTTAATTACCTTTTCCCAGCACCTCCAATCAATAACACACAAAATAAAAGAGGGTCACTATGCCGTGGACCACCACAAATCCCATGATCTATATGTCAGTCATTAGCATCTGCATAATTACTGAGTATATTATCATTTTAATAAACAGTTGAAAAAATTTTACAAGAACAGAAAGTAATATTTTTCTCAAAAGCAGCATAAATCACCTGTCTGCTTTAATTTCCAACCCTTCAGCTCTCAAGAAAAAAACCCTGTAACTCTTTCTAATTACACTTTTCAAATCTCGCCCTGATAAACTGCAAGCAGAAGCTTCAGGACTGCTGGCACGCTGCCAAGTGAACCTTATCAGTAGAGATGCCCAAGGTTGCCCAGCTGAGCTCCTGCCTATGCCGAGACACAGACCTCTTTTTTTTTTTTCCTGTTGTCCGTGCTGAGCTATCTGGGCAAGTTAGATCAGCAAATGTTCCGGAGTGGTTCGGAAGGATCTGTTTCAGTTTGGTTCAGCCCAATTCACCACTCCACGCTGGGCACCAAAAAAAACCCTGTCAAGATTTAACCCCGATCCAGCCAATTTTGGCAGCCATGCAATTGGGCTCTCAGTTCCCTTTACCCCCACCCCTAGGAGAAGGGGAGAGGAAAATGAGAGAAAAAAGGCTTGTGGATAGGAAACTAAAACTACAGCTTTAATGAAATTATGATGATGATCCTAATAATAATAATAATAATAATAATAATGCAAATAATTAGAAAATAATAAAATATGTACAAATATCTGGGATCGTACCCCCATTCCACGCCTCCATCACTAGACGTGACCACAGATGGTGTAGAACAGACAGGAGGGAATGGGTCCATGGCTAGGAGAGAGTGGAACTCAGGAACTGGATTCAGGAATGCATGGATCCGAAATGAGGAGCAACCAAACAGACAAGGTCCTCATTGGACATCGCACATTACAGAAGAGAGCGAGACCTTCATGATCTCTGTTTTATACCAAGTATGACGTATATGGGCTGGAATACTCTGTTGGTCAGTTTGGGGTCACCTGTCCTGTCTGCCCCTCCCTATAGGTGTGGCCTTTTTTTCACTAGTTCAAGGATGACCTTGGTTACTGGAGGAATAAGTATAAACATTGACCTTTCTGCATACTAATGTCCCACATTATCACATGAAAGAAACTGTCTGAAAACTGTGCAGAAAGCTTTCAGAAAATGGAGTTACTTAGATAAGACTGAGTTTGAGTTAGGAAAGTGACCCCAATTTTACTCAAACCACAACAAGTAGATGCTTACTTTTGCACTGCATTTTTCAAAATTATGTGGAAGATTGATAGCTTCAAAAATTTAAATAGAAAATATTTTAAATTGGTAGGGCCCTAATTTAATATGAAAAAAGTTACATATAGCAATAAAACTAGTAAGATTCACTAGTCTTCTGAAGAATCTTAAATTTCTTGAAAAGTCTGATACCTGCATCATATGATTAACTTTAAAATCTTTGTGTTGTTTTCTAAATTCGTATAAATTAAAGAGATATTTTTGTACTTGTACATTACATTTATAAATCTAAAGACTAAGAATAAACACAGACTTCAAAACTAGATTTATATATCTAGATATATTCACAATAAATTCAGTCTCACTGGGCATTTTGCTTGGGTTTAGAAACTGAATGTTCATCAACAGTTTTCTTGTAAACTGTACTTGGTAATAAATTAGCAGAACATTAGGGACTAAACTGAGTTAACTTCAGCTCTGTTGTTGATGGTACTGGTAACAACATTTATTAAAATAATTGACAATTGATCATAAAAATACTAAGTAAAATTCACCAGCTAACATATCACCATTGCCTCATATTGTAAAACTTAACCTTAATTGTACAGTTATACTGAAATTTACTCTTAATGTTTAAATATCTGTAAATATTTTGTCATAAACACTTCATGTTTCTGCTAAGGTAGTATGCTTTTCAAGCAGTGGAAGTCATGAAATTTACTGTGCATATTCAGTGTTGAGTGCAAACAATTGGATTTACAATGAGAAATACATGCTAGGGTTTGCAAATGAATTCCCAGAGATTTGAAGTCTTTAAAATGTGGTGAACTAGGTCACAACCTCTGGGTCAAATGTCACTATGAATTATAATAATTGCAATTTATGATAAAGACTAGAGTAAGGTTTTAAATCTGTCAGTACATCTCATGAAGTAGAAATAAATTACAGCTTGTCATAAATGACAGATTTCTGTTAGGTGCTTTCTTTCACTTCAACTACATCAGACATTTATCCACCCAGCAATTAACTTTATTCACATTAATATTCAGCAGTGTTGACAAGACTGACACAGTAAAACTCAGTTTGTATAAAAGTAAAGACAGTTTGATGTAGAGTTATTATATTGCCTCGTAATTCACTGTTGGGAGGTAGATCTTTATAAATGAAGAACAAAGCTATTGACTCTGGTGTTGACTTACTGTGCCAAAAAGGGCTCTGATTTTCTGTTTTTCAAGGTACACAACATTTTGTTTGGAAATAAACAGTAATTTTACCTAAAGCATTGCTAAAAGTAATATTAATACACTGGTGTCATGCTCTTTATTATTTCCATACATTTGCTTGTTCCCCAGGTCTTTTTTGAATATTTAGAATAATTATGATTCCTTATAATATCCAATGAGGCTAATCATATATTTAAAGCATGGTTTAACTTCACTGGGAAATAAAAATATGTGTACTACTGCTACACTTGCTAAGATTATGGCCACACAAAAGGAAAAAAAAAACAACTTTTCAACTAAAGTGGAAAGGAAATCACTACTGAAAACAAAAATGTCCCCAACTGTTAGTGTATCTGTATATGTCAGAAAGTATAGTTAATCATGTGAGAGAGCAGGTTTCCCAATGTTTAAAATAAGTGTTACAGATGTTGTTGAGAGATTTAACAGTTGTTCTTTTTAGCTTTATAACGTTTACTCAAACTACATTCAGAAAATTGCTGATGCACATTTGAAAACATTGCAAAGACACAAACTTCAGATTGAAGTACAGACATAAGTTTTCTTCTGGTACCATTTTACTTTCATAGCATCTTTTGTGAAAAAATCAGAAAGCCTTTAATTAATCAAGCCTCATCTCAGGCACAATGTTCAAGTTAGATAAATAAGATATTACATGACAGTAATTGACAAAGAGACTTCTGTACAACATCTCTCTGTATGTGGCAATTTTGCAGCATCTTTTTCAACAGGGTCTCTGGATGAGATGGAAACAATAATTCATACCAGCATTTGTCTATAAGTTTAATCTCTCTTCTTCCCTGTTCTTTCCCATTGGATCTGTAGATTTAGTTAGAGGAAAATTTACATAGAAGAAGTCTGAGTCTGTGTTGCATGATAGCCTGCTATTACTACTTCAATAAAATGAGACTGCAATACAATTAGCACAAGAGCATATTAGAGAGAACTCCTGAATCCTCCACAATATATTTTAATGTGTGCTAAACAAAAGGAAATAAATGTCATTGCAGAATGACTGAAACCTACCTTATTGTTATTTCTTAGTGTCAAAGGGTTTCCTGCAGCAAGCCCAGTTGAGGGCAAATTGGAGTTGCTCCTATGCTGTTGTAATGTACCCCAACAATAAAGGAAGAATTAACCTTGCGTAGAAACTACATTCTTTCTCCTTTCTGTTTCTCATTGTAGGTTTATTAAGCTACAACCTGATTTTACTTTCTGTACCTTTTAAGAGATCTAAGTAAGGTTTGTCATCCCCTCAGAGTTAACTTGACTTCTGAATCTGGGAGCTGCCAGTCGTACTACTCCTGTCAAAACGTGTAGTCCTCTTACTCAAGTGTGATGGTGCTCTTCATGCTGGACCATCCAACCCTAAAGAAGAACTTGATATTGAGAGCAGAATGTCAAGGATTTAATTCTTATCTCTAAGACCCCAGAATGAACAAGAATTCTTTGCCTAAAGGAAATAAATCCCTTTGTTTCCCTCATACAAGGCTGTTAGGCAAAAGAAATATGTCATGACTCCTCATCAGACTGGTAAATCTAAGGTGAAATTTTATTTTGGCTAAAGTGTTTGATAAATTTATGAATAGTTTTATGATGAATTGTATGAATAAATGAATTTATGATTAATTATATATTTCAGATAACCCTTTTACTACAAATGCTCACCAACTTGTATTATAAATTCTGCTTGAGGCTGCTATGATTTCATTTCATGAACAGGAATTATTTTCTTGCTATTTTTTAACCTCATGTATTTGGAATGTTATCATATTTACTTATTCTCATTTCTCCTGCTGAGTTTAATCATAATTTTCACCAGTGCGGAAGAATCCACTAGAACTTGTTTGGAGATGTATGCTGTGAAAATAAGACTTAGAGTTACACTAGTGAAGGACAGACATAGGCAATTGCAGCCTTTAACTCTCAGCTGAGGTCAGTGTAAAAGCAATCTAAACAGTACACAGTCAAAACAGAGTCACGAGACCCAGGAAGCCAACTGGAGCTTTATCTTGGCTACTTTGGGGACATAATGGATCCCATTGGATCTAGGTATTTATCTCTATATGAGCTCTGATCTGCTGTGAGGTGATTAGATTTGATCAATCCTTTTCAAAAAGAGCAAAGGTGAACGGCAATATTATGCTATTACCAATGATGCATTCAAGGGTAGGCAACTTATTTTTAGATATCCATTCTGCCCATTTTGGAGGGATTTGTTTGAACACAAGTCTCCAGAACATGGACCAATCGTGAGGCACCTGGGCACTCTTGGATGAAGATCTCTCAGTAACTGTCTTATTTTATTTTTTGCTTTAATATGGACATATGTTCACACCTGACTTTCCATGACACTGTGAACTGATTGCTAAATGATAGGCTTAACCTTCTCATTTTCTATTATTGGTCCAATAATTACAAAAATATAGGTGCACAATGAAAATTTGACCCAGAAAGCTTTATAATGTCTCTGCATGTTCTCCATGTGCGTAGAATAATAGAAATAAGAACGGGCTGCTTAGATGCAGGACTGATCTCAGAGGTCTTCTGTCCTGACCACGCACTGTGTCTTTCTCAGATTAACAGGAACAGGAAAAGAGAAATATTAAGCACTAGACAAATGCACAGCTACAAACAAAAAAGGAGATAGGTTAACTTGACCAAACTGCTTTCAAATTCTTTATAATGTATTGACTATTAGAGTAATCCTTTTAGACTTCACACAGCTTAGCCTACAAATCTTTTTATAATTTTCAGAAGTAATGTATGGGAAAATAGCTATGAAGAAAGAGCACTTCCATCTGGATTCTTCTCTATTAGCGAAGTAATTATGATTATGTTTCTGTAAGTACAATCCCCATACTTTCTAATTGTTATCCAGCTGTTACACCAACAGTGTTGCCCATATTATAACCTGAAAAGTGTTGTTAGTATTCCGTAATTGTGTAAACATTAGTGTTTACAGTACGATTCTTGAAGGATATCATCAGGAGTCATTTAGTTTTCCCTAACTTCATTAATCCCAAACTTTCACTTACATATTTGTATCTCTGTTGATTCTGAAACACTCAGACTCTTTCACTTTTTCCAGGGTTTCCAGTACCAATGTAACACGTTCATGTATTTTATGATTTGAATGATTTGCCATAGCTTTCGAAATTTATTGGGTTCCTTAAATACAGGGCAAGCTTTAGAGCACACCTATATGAGCATTGTCTGCCTTGCTGCTTTCTTTCCCACATTGACATAACTGGGAATCAACAGCAAGTCAGAATTCTTTGTAAATTATTGTGCCTGCTGTTTGATGCCATGCAACTCTCTCTTCACCTAGAGAATGTTAGAGTGATTTCACACTGTCAATGGCTGGGTATGGCTGCTGTAAAAAAATCGTCACTAAGATCACCTTATCCATTCCTCTTGCTCCTCCTTCCTCGTCAAGATATTGTTGGCTAGAATTTGGGTTTTAGTGGCAAACTGATTAAGCTGTAACTTAGTTAAATTTCATAAACCACAAACTGGCTGCAAGCCTGGAAGCACTGAAACTTTTGCCTAATTGGAATCAATTGCTTCTCTGTTTATGCTGGATTACAATGTTATTGGCTCAATTTAGTTTATGGGGAATAAATTGTTGACGGTTTGGCTGAACAGCTGTAACAATGAAAGACTGAAAATAAAAGATGTGAAGATAACAGGCACAGCCTGTTTAGCATTGCTAAAGCCATTGACATCACGGAGAAATGGCTTCAAGCCAAGAGAAGCTCATTTGGACAAGATGGAAGAGAAGAATTGTGGAATGTTACTGAATGTTGCAGACTAAAAAGATGTGTTTATACTGTCACATTGGCCCACTCCCTATTTAATGCCAGGGTCCTAATTCACTATTGTGCATGCTGCATAGACATTAATGTGCACACAAGCTCCATTCTGGGATGGTCTAAACATTTTTCTTGAGAGGAAATCCTACCCGTGGGATCTCTGTAGCCATAAGACACACTACCTACCCTTAAAGGACCTCCTCTTATGACTTTGGAGCAATTTTATGATATTTCTAAGAGTATTAAACCCATATGCCCATTCCCTGTATAACGTTATAAGAATGAAACTCCAGCAGCCCTAGGAAGGAAGAACTTTCAGCAATTTACTAAAGGAAACAGTCTGGCTTCTTCTTTCCCTCTTCATCTCATCAGTACTTGCTAAAGCTCTCTCTTCATAGAGTCCGGCAGAGCTCTGCAGAAAAATGAGTACTGATCTCAAGGCTCTGCTTTCTAACTTAAATCCGCGCACATTTGCCAGTGTCTATCTGCTATGTTATCTTGGATCTGTTTAGTAATTCTTCTCAAAGGCTTAAAGCAATAAATGTATCTGGGCCTAGACAACCACTTAGGTATCTGCACAGTTTATTGAGTGTTGAGTATGGGGCATCTGTTGCATGTCACACACCGCTTTTCTGAACAGCAGTGCAGTACATCATGTGTTCACAGATATGTCATGTGTCACCAAACACTACCAAGAACTGGTGTACTTGTTTGTTTTAACTCCACTTGCTGATAGCAAAGAGACTTGAACCTTAGCTGTTTTAATACTAACCTTTATAGCGAAATGCAGGATTTTGCATTAGTAGGCTCTCCACTGTAAGACCTGGCGACAGAAGAAGGGAAGAGTGAGAGAAATCTTTATTGCCCAAGCTAGGAAGGACTGGGATCATAGAGACAGGTGTGGAGAGATGTCTGCAGAGAATGCAGAAAACAGAAGTTACCTATGTGAAGGTGGCCTGGAAAGCAATGTGACTATATGTCTACACATGATATGAAATCTTGAGGCAAGATGTGAAGATCACAGCAAGTCAAGGAATATGAACAGCTTTGAGAACAACAGTGCCAAAGCCATCCCTGAGGACCTGCCTTCCTTCTGCCAGACAGCTAGACCTACACCTGAAATCTCTCCCTAGAAGTTCCAGATTAAGTATCTTAATGGGTTGCAGACCTCCCTCTAATAGGAAACATCAGTGTTTCAGAAAAGAGACATATAATACATCTGACATGAACGTGGTAATGCAAGGATTTTGGACTCCTCTTGACTGGTCAGGGGGGGCGTGAGGGGAAAAAAATGAACCAACAACCTAGAGACCTGGCTTGAGCTTTCAGCTGAGAAAAATCAGAAACCCATCCTAAAGGTCGTACATGTTTCTTTGCTTTGCTTCAATATCAATGCAATGGTATATTCAGATTTCATAATGTTTAACCTTAAAAAGAAACCCAAGCTGTTGAGGTTCTTTCAAAACAGAACATGAAGTAATGCAAACTGTGTTATAGACAGACTGAACCCATGACTACAATGTATGAGCATTTCCCATCTGTCATTAACCTCATTGTGATATTTAGTTCTGAAGCCTGATGATGTTCTGTTAGCAACCATATTCACAGTCTTAGTAGAGACTATTTTAGTGTACATACCACAGAAGGAAAGGAAGTGAAACTGTCATGATATATTAAGACTTTTTCATTGAATGAAATATAGAGGGAAGGACTGAATTAGGACAGCAAGAATCATGAAAATATTGAGAAAATAAAATCGTAGAAAAAGAATAAAATAGAGAAATCTGCAGCTCTTAAAAGGAATAATTTTCTCACATAGATCTTGAATGTGACATAAAGGCACTGAACGAAGGTAACAATAAAACCTTGAAGTCTCCCATCTTCCTAATTACCAGGCTTGTCACTGATATCAGAAAGCGTTTCACTAAGAATTGAAAGCAAACCTGAATTCATCCCCAGCTGACAAGAAACTCAGCTATCCCCTTAGAAGTTTAACACTCTTGTCCTAGTCTATCTCAAACAATAGAACTGCAATGTCTTACATTTCTCCCATAAAAATTCATGTGATGTTTTGCAAACACCAATTATGGTTACTTCAATGCTAACACTATTAATTGCTTCTATGCTGAAAGATGTAGCAGATGAGTTAAACACTTCCCTAGGCCTGGAAGTGTTTAAGAGGCATTTGAACAATGCCCTTAAAAACATGATTTAACTTTTGGTTAGCCTTGAACTGGTCAGACAGTTAGGCGAACTGATCAATGTAGATACCTTCCAACCAAAATATTCTATTTTCTATTCTATTCTATTCTATTCTATTCTATTCTATTCTATTCTATTCTATTCTATTCTATTCTATTCTATTCTATTCATAGTTTTTTTGTCCTTTCCTTTTTTCTGAGACATTCCTTCTTTTCTCTGTACATGACTGTCAGAATTCCTAAATCCATCTTTAGACATAGCACTGAAATAAATACAACTGTATCTGTTCACCCAGATAAAAATACAAATATGGGTATCCATCCACTTTCAAGCATATTACTTTCAAGTGTGACCGAGCATACACACTGGTTCAATAACGCAGTGGTTATGTGAACAGTTCTCATTGTACTTTTTTAATGGGCAAAGTTTTATAAAATATATGGAAGGATTTTAATTTTATTGAGTAGCATTACACCTTGTCTTTACAATACAAGTCACACAAGAAAATAAAATTTGTGGAAGTGGAATGATAATAAAAGGATGACCAATAAGTCTGAGCCTTGACTTCAAATATCAGTTTGAACACTTTTTATTTCCAAACTCATATGAATATATTGCCATCTCAAAGATGCCAATTCCCAAAGTACTGCAGGGACAAGAATACAAGAATCAGATAAATTACATATCTTTTTCTAATTGTTTCTCAGTAAACTGATTGGATTTACTATAATTTAAAATATTCTTTTAATACCTTGTACTGAGATGTATTTTATGTGTGGATTATAGTGGCTCTGTATTTAAAAAGGGATAAACCTCTAATAAGACGTTGTCATACTGATGATTATTGCAGGAAGGAAAAAAACAGACAATGTCATGAACAATTTCCTCACTTCTTCTTTCCTTCTTCTTTCCTTCCACCTCAGCCAATAAACATATCCTGGAGCTTGTTAAACAATTGTAATTTTGAATATATGTGTATATATATTAAAAATATATATACACACCCGAGTTCCAACACACAAAAACCCCTAAGGCTGTGCCTGCAACTCTTTTTATTTGGCAAATTAAGGAAATTAATTATGATCACCTTCAGAATAGTTCTCTTCTGAGTTGGCACACAGCTGCATACGAAGCCACCGACATTCAAAGCAATTTGACTCATTTTTGAGAGAGATGATGATCTCTCTCAAAACAATCTCATTTTATGAAAGGCTGTCAAGGATCTCTATCATTTTCATTTTCACATCTTCTACCAACAAAAAATGTTTTCCTTCCTTTGAGCACTGACTTCGTCTTTGGGAAGAGGTAGACATTGCAGGGAGACAAGTCTGGTCAATAGGGTGAATGCTCAGGCACAGTGACGTGGTTATAGCTAACAACTGATTCACAGACAAAGGCTGACACATTGTCTTTGTGCAAAATCCACTCATTTCTCCTCCCTCTGTTCTGGTCATTTCCTTCTCATGTGTTCACACAAGTTTGTCAACCCTTCAATGTAATACTGCTAATTTACCATCTGGCCACTGTGAACCCACTCTGCCATCACATACCCCGGATATCAAAGAAAATCAACATGGCCTTAACCTTCAAATGATTCGTGCACTTTTGTAGTCTTGTAGATGTTGCTGACTTCCACTGCATTGTCACTTCATTTCCAGATCATACATAAATATCCGAGTTTCATCACAAGTAATTACCATATTCAACAACTCTAGTTATTCCTCAATGCATTGCAAAAGGTCCAAACACAATGCCTTACAATGCTCTTTTTTGTTCATCTGACAGCATTTTTTGAATCATTTTTGCACAAATATATTTCATGTTGAGTTCTTCTGTTACAATGTGTTCAATACTTTCCTTGTCCAAATGAACTTTCCCAGATACTGCTTGAACCCTCAAACTTCTGTCTTTTTTAATCACATCTAACACTTTTTCAATGTTGTCATCAGAAATTTCTGTGCATGGGCGGCCTGGGCGATCATCATCTCTCATGTTTCTTCTGCCTTCTGAATATTAATTGTGCCGCTCAAAAATATGTGCATGAAACTTGCACTCTTCACCACAAGCCTTCCTCAACACTCAAAAAATGGTCATGGATTTCACAAGAAAAATCATATTAGCTTGCTGTTCACTCTTGCACAGCAACATTTTCTGACCAAGGGTAAGAAAACTTCTACATTTGAACATGCAGCTACTTGTACTGAGTGATCAAGCTGAGCCTTGTCTCACTGTGACAGGATAGAACATCTTCTATAACCATCTCTTTGTTTCTCCCCTCCCACTCTCGTCTCCCAAGCTATAGGGTTAGTCTTGTTTTTTTGTGTCAGACCTCGCGTTTGTGTATGTGTGTATATATATGTCCACTGCTTGAAAATTTAAATTATGAAACTGTTAAACGTTCTGTGAATAGTTTCTTTCTATTACCACCACAATGAGTTAGCTGGTAAGGAGTGGGACTGTCTTTCATAAAAAGTGAGGAATAGAAGTTACCAGATTAATTTTCAACACTCAGCAGCCCTCACACCTGCATGTATTTACTAATTCAGAACTTATTAAAATCAGGAATGGCTTTTTCTTGTTCTTGTCAAGCTTTGGATTACCCATTTCAGAGACTGGGCTTTATCACCAGAATTTTTAGATGTAAAGGATTTAGACATTTTTTTCAGATTTCAATAAATAACACTAACTGATGAAATAGCATTTTTCTTCCCCTGTGAACATTACTGGGTTTTTTTCAGAACTTGTTCTCATTAAAAACACCACCATGTTATTTATTCATTCTTTACACATATTTATGCAATAGCCCTGTTCATTCTTGTGTGTGTGTAGTGGCTGAATCCCACAATTTGCTGGAAAGAAACATGAGTTTTTTCCACCTAGAGAAGCCTAGGTCTGTGTAGTTCATTGATTTTTGTCTTTAGGAAGGAGGATCTTATGGAGAGCAAAGTAATTGCAAGTTTAGCAAAAAACTCTTAAATACAAGACACAGGAGGAAAATATAATTGGAGGACAGCAAAGAACAAAATTGTTCCTCAGGCTGGCATTCATAGGCACATCTGCTAGCTTGCAGGACAGGAAGTGCAAGTAATGTTGCCAATAATATTTCTTTTATTCCCTGCAGAATTTAGATTAGTAAAAGTTAAAGTTATTTCATTGTTCCTGTCTAGTTTTAATTCTTTCCCTATACCAATTTCCCCTTGCTGTCCTTTTCTTCTTTTTCTTTTTCTTTTTCTTTTTCTTTTTCTTTTTCTTTTTCTTTTTCTTTTTCTTTTTCTTTTTCTTTTTCTTTTTCTTTTTCTTTTTCTTTTTCTTTTTCTTTTTCTTTTTCTTTTTCTTTTTCTTTTTCTTTTTCTTTTTCTTTTTCTTTTTCTTTTTCTTTTTCTTTTTCTTTTTCCTTTTCTTTTTCCTTTTCCTTTTCTTTTTCTTTTTCCTTTTCTTTTTCTTTTTCTTTTTCTTTTTCTTTTTCTTTTTCTTTTTCTTTTTCTTTTTCTTTTTCTTTTTCTTTTTCTTTTTCTTTTTCTTTTTCTTTTTCCTTTTCTTTTTCTTTTTCTTTTTCTTTTTCTTTTTCTTTTTCTTTTTCTTTTTCTTTTTCTTTTTCTTTTTCTTTTTCTTTTTCTTTTTCTTTTTCTTTTTCTTTTTCTTTTTCTTTTTCTTTTTCTTTTTCTTTTTCTTTTTCTTTTTCTTTTTCTTTTTCTTTTTCTTGAATGTTTCCAGGGATGGGGTCTCTACAACCTCACTGAACAGCCTGTTTCACCACTCTCATTGTAAAACATTTCTTCCTTGTATCTAGATATAGACTATGTCTAAATGTCTTCCTGTGCCAGGGGCTCCAAAGCTGGTCATTATACGCCAGGTGGGATCTCACCAGAGTGGAGTAGAGGGCCAGGATCACCTCTCCTACCCTTCTGGCCATGCTTCTTTTGATGCAGCCCAGGATACAGTTGGCCCTCTGAGCTGTGAGTGCACATTGCTGACTCATGCCCAGCTTTTCATCCACCAGTACCCCAAGTCCTTCTTGTCAGGGCTGCTCTCAGTCCTTTCAACCCTCAAGTTGCTTAGCTCCTGGATGGGAACTCTAAATATTGGGTGCTGGCTTAAGAAGTCCTCTAAAAGGGTGCAAGCAAGCAGTATAATAGGCCTTTGTGTCTTTTGGCCATTAAGCAAATGTGCCATAACTCACTGTTATTTTGTATTTTAGTGTTTCATATGCGTTACAGAACAGTAATTACATTAAATCTTCAGAAAAGGGTGCAAAGAGTGGTTAAAAGTCTTACTGCATAATTAGAATGTTCTGATTTACACTGAAAGTGTCTGATGTGCTTGTGAATAAGCAGACTCAAGGTCTAGTAAATAATACTCTTCAACAAACTTCTACAGGTAAGTAAAAATCTTCACAAAGCAATAAAATAAAATGTGATTCTGATACATTGTATTCTTAAATTTAAGAAAATCAAGAAAATCAGGATATTAAAATTTTTGTAGCAAAATTGTTAGAGTTTGCTGGTGGGATCTTTTTTTTTTGAGTGCTCTTCTGTAACTATGCACCAAACACGATAAAATCACCTCTATTCAATTGAATATTCACTCTTGTCCAAGGTTAATAGAGTAGATTCAAATTCAACCAGTGTAAGAGGCTTCAGCTTTGTTGGATTCCAAGAATACTTTGAACTTGTCAATGGAAAAGTGTGAATCTCACTCTGGCCTTGAGGTAACATTAGGAAGCTTTTTTCCAAACTTTTGTGCTTAATAAAGTTCTTTGCATTCAAAATGTGACATCTTGACATTTTTTGTTTTCCTTTTGTGTCACCTACTTTTTCTCTCCTGCAAAGCATACACAATAGGAAGAATAGTCAGAACACCAGAAAATTCAAGTTAGGATTTCAAAATTATGAGGCCAAAGTGTATCTGTCAAAACAAAAGCTTTGAGACCAAACTAAACACATTGCAAGCCAAAAAATGAGTATACGTTGTTACAAATAACCACTGTGAATTCTATGAACTGTATAGACCAGGTGTTTCTTGTTTGCTACTGTTGAAAGAAGCCATGGACAGTGACAGGACCTCTGACCACTGCATTAAGCTGGCACATTTGTTAAGCTGTTGTTTTACCAGCTGTCCTCCATATAAAAGTCAATAAGAACCCAGCACGACCATACATAGGAGCCTAGTACGCAATAATATGCTATATTTGCATTTGAACCTTGCACAGACTTTTTTGAATCTTTACTAGATTAAATATCGTCCTTATGATTTCAGAGTATGAGTGTGAATTGTTTATTTGACTGACCATCTACAGCTGAACATCTTCAGAGATCTTTTGACTGGATTCAATCTATTTAATCTTAATTTACATCTCTGAATCACAAAGTCTTCTTTTTAATAAGGCAGATAGATAAACAATGAGCAACTGGGGTTGAAATGGTAATGAGTCAGAGCATAAATAACCTGCTTTTCTATGAAAACTGGGCAATGGGAATTTTTCCGCATGAATGTCTGTAGGAAAATATTCAATTATGCGAAAACAACAAAATGGCACAAAATGTTGCAAAATTGGTAATAGTTTAAGTCACTGGAAAGAATCATCATTGAAGAGAACAAAAGGACTAAAAGTGTTTGAGTTCTGAAGCAACTGTAGGCACTCAGGAAAAGCTTGAGTATCATAGCAGATTTACAGCAAAAATCTTTTCTTATATGATGTTCCAGTTTCATGTAAAAATGGCCAAAAATAAAAATACTAGAAGCAACATTTGAAAGGTAACTTCTGACTGAGTCTTACAGATGGACATCTAATTTTTTTTCTCAAACTGCATCTCACCTTCTCTCTTTATTTTAAGATGCTACTGCATAAGATTTTACCTATCACTAGAAAGACCATCAAAAACATGGTGCATGTAATGCTAAACAACTCTTTTTTTTTATGCTGTATTTCCCAGTCATGACACGTCTGCATTTGTGTGGGTAGATTTCCTGGCAGAGCTGACTCTAGATGGCTATAAATCTTATCTCAGTTTATCTGTCATGGATCAGTAATCTGACTATTTTTACAGGAACCTTTAGCTTCTCTGAATATATAGGGGCATACCTTTAGAACAATCTTTTAAGTGATGCTGAACAAGGACACCAATGTTGTAAGAACTGGAATTTACAGTGTGCATGTAGATAAAGGACAATGAAGTTCTCAACTGCAGAAGACTGTGAGAAGAAAATGAACCTTCAGCGAGGATCCCTTGCTATCCTGAAGTCACAGATCTGAAGTCCCTGTACCTACAGTGGTTAACTTTAGTCAGTGTTTGGTAACTGCATAGTGCTTTATTAATATTGTGTGTTGTGTTTTGACACAAATGCTAAGAGACCTCAAAATAATTGAATTGTTTGTGTTAGCATTATTAACATAGGATATTTTAAAGCTGTGACATTTTCTATCAGAATGAAATCTTGCAGAACTGAAAAGAGGATAGTACAGAATCTCGACCTTTTGTTTCTTAAATTTCTGTCAGTTTCTTTCTTAGCTTTTGTTTCCCACTCAAGTAAAATATACGCAAGGCATCCATTTTAGGGTTTGGATATCTCTGAAATTCAGGTGTTAGCAAGGGGGAAAATGTGTCCATCTGAACAAGTGTTCCTTTGGTCATATCTTAGGAAACAGATGTTTTTTTAACCCTAATTCATTTGTCCTTTTATTTCTTTTATGGAAAGGAACCAACCGCGAGATCTTAACGGTAGTGTTGACCAAATGATAAAATAGTGATCTAAGAATTTTCTTTAAAGTTATACTTGACTTAGAATCCTACAAGTTTTTTTCTGTCCAAGAATGGGTCAAATACATTAAGTCTGTAGAGGAAAGTATACATACCTAAATTTAAGACATGATTATAATAATATGTGATAGAACAAGGATTTTATGGCAACTCATGTGTGAGAGACTCTCCCCACCTCAAAAAGTACATTTTTTAAAAAACAAGTACTTTTTGGTAATTTTATTAGATAAATGAATGTCTGATTTAGAAAAATGGGCAATAATACATCAATATATAGAATCTTTTTAATTGTCCCCTTCCACCCCTAACAATAATCACTTGAAGAATATCTGAAAAATACAATAGCTATTGTGTTCAAATAGTATTCATGCTTCAGAGCATGAAGAAAATATTTTCTTGCTTCTAATTTTATTGTTTTCTTGCAGAAATTTCTTTATGATGAATTTGTATTTTAAAGAAAAATATAGTGTTGCAAACTTAAAAAAGTGTTATCTTCATTTGGTTTTCATTTCATTTAATATTCAGCAACTATATCAAAGATTTAAAGGTTTAATTCTTTAAAATTTGGTATTCCATGTTTGTAATTAATTCTCATTCCGTCACTCTAACTATGGATTACACAAATCTTTTTATTTACAATTTACTTTAATATACTCCAAATGAGACAGACATACTGGTCATCTACATCTATGTAGTTAAATAGAGGTAAATATTACATTAATTAAAACTTAACATTTTATTATATATAATGTTTTTATAGTATCAGAGATGATACACTTATTTAAATGTTCAGAAAGAATCACACTTTGAAGCGGTGTCATAATTAGCAGATATTTTTAATGATAGTAAGTTAAACTTTTTTGACAATGTGCTTACATTTCAGCAGTGAATCGGAAAACGATCTTAAAATTATTTGGAAGACTATTACTCTTTAATATTCTAAAGCATACCTTTGACAATGACCTAATATGAATGAAAATTCTATGTGAAATGTGAATCTTCTCACTAATCAGTTTTCCACCTATTTCCTCTCATCTGAGATGTGTTAGGTGATTATTTTTATTTCCCATGTAATTTTTGAGACAAAAGTTAGATTTATTCTTTAAATGCACAGAACCAGTTGATACTTATCAAAACAGTATTGAAAGAATAGTCATACTGATTCAGATTAAAATTTCATCTGGTCCTTTTTACCTGCTTCTGCTTGGACCTGCAACTGTAGTTTCAGGCAGAACCATCTGCTGCTGAGTCCAGGCCCAACTAATAGATCTCAATCACTTATCAAAAGCTCTGACCAGTCATTACCAACTGTTAGAAAAACAGACTCTTAGAAAAGACTGAGATGATGGGTTGCTCCTCCAGGAGCAGAATAGGAGTCTTTGGCCCAAGATTACCTGCCACACGCGAGTACGTACTCACTGATCTGAAGGGCAAAAAAGGACTGGTTATAAACGGATGTCTGGAGGGAAATAACAGGGCAAGCATGTATCCTCATAATTCCATTCCTATACTTTCCCAAGTATAAAATCCTCTCAGCTTAGGACATTTCCTGAGCATTGTGTAGTTTGTCGCTATGGTGTGGTTTAGCATTTACAGAAGTGTGAACTTACCGATAACAGCAAGTTTGCAGAGATGTCTGTGACAGTGCAACTGGATCAAAGAGCCCAGCAAAACAGAGAGCAGTGCATGAAGAGCAAATTCATCTCTATGTTTATAAAATTGGAAGTTCCAGAGAAAAACACTTCATTTGTAATGGATCACACTTTATTTTGAAGTCATTCAACTCCTGTAGGTTTGGACTAAATAAAATACCATAAATAATCCTTAAATATGATATGTAATATAGATTCTTCTGTGAGTAAACCAAGTTTAACGGTATGGATATCAGAGTAGTAGCAATTCAAGGCATAGTTCATTGGCATCAACTTAAAACCTTTTTCCTTTTAATAATTGTGTATTTTTTTAAAAAAAATGCTTACAACAGTGGCATAGGATATGTAGTTGACAATGTTTACTTTTCCAATGAAAAGCCACATTTTAACTATTTTTTCTAAATTTGCTGAACAGTGACCCTGGGTAAGATTCAAAAAACAACATTTAGAGAAGATGTTTTTGTTCGTCTTTTAAACATCATTTTTTGAGGAACTCTAGCTCCTCACAATTATGCTGTATGTACTTGTAATTTTGTGGTAAGAGTCAGTGTGGTAGAAGACAAGTGACTTTCACCATGCTCATATAAATGCACTCAAGTCCAGCCAGTGGTTAAATCTGTGAAAAATCTCAGGTTTTAAACTTATCTAGTTCTTAAAGTTTGTCTGTACAAGGAGAAATTTTATATTCTTTTCTAAATGGACAGTTTCACAACAGTCCTGAAGACAAATTAAAGTCATGACAAGAAAGGAAAAATTGACAAAACAAACCCAGAAAAGATCTAGAGGTTTTTCTGGTAAACAGGAAGCTGCTTTTGTGCAGCTTTCATACAAAATTACTGTTCTCCCTTGTTTATCTTTAAGCACATAATCAATGGATCTGGGTTCACTAGCTCAGACATGAGAGACTAGACACGCTCTGTAGCCTCAGTCCTCAGTAGCGTTCGGGACTGAGATGGTTGTTTCTAGAAGATAAATGCGAGATTTCAGAGTTTTGACTGCGACAGCTTTTTTCATTATACAAACAGTCACAAAGGGATCCAAGTTTTCAAATAGGAATGGGAAATAATTGTGCAGAGAAAGACAGATTTGCTGTTCCTCATTTTAAAACACACAAATGAGAAAGAAACCGTGGTGATGAGGGGCTATAGGCAAGATAACAAAACCAGTGCAAGATCAAAATATATTTGAAAGCAGAAAGAATTTCTGTGAGCCTATGGATAGCTGTTTCCCTAGTCAAGTTATTCAACTTCTCTGCATTAAATAGTTACTTAATTTCCTGAAAGAATGGGCAAGTACTATAATTTGGAGAAGATTTGTAATAGCATAGTTGGGCACTGATAATGCCTTCTTCCTCAGTGAACTTTGTGGCTATTGTTACTTTCTACTTATAATTTTGCTGAATAGTTTTTTCTGGAGCATTTAGTAACATTTTATCATGCTTTAGAATTTCCCTCCAGTACGCAATAAAATGAAAACAGGAAAGAATTAGTGAAACAGAGTAGGTGGAAAATGTAAAGAACAAAACCGTAATATACTGAATTTTGTTTACAGTTCAGGATTCTACAAGACTTAATTTTGCTTAGTCTATTTTGTGCATTGTTTTATATATTTTTGACTTTCAATTGTCCAGCCAGCAAGGAGATAAATTAAACATTATGTCTCAAAGCTTTATAAATAAACACTTCTTCTTTATTTGCAAAAAAAATTTTAAAAAATCACACATAAAATCACAGAACAGTTGAGCTTGGAAGGGACCACTGGAGATTATCTTGTCCAGCCTCCCCCATTCAAATAAAAGTCCAGAAGAAGTATATTCTGCTCTCTCCATCGTAAAGTCATTTTACTGACATACTAGAACAGTACTGTGAGTAGCTGGATTTTGCTTAAGGGGTACTACATATGTACTGAGCAATCTTGTAATCACTCATGGCAGTCACTGTTATATTTTATTAATGCTCCTACCTTCCCTAGCTGTGGCTCTGCAGGACTCAGCCCAGAATTAAGAAGCAAGAGACATTTGTGTGCACCAATTGAGCTTAATTAAAGGTGCTTGTGTTGTCAGAAGTTGCAGAGAGCAATTCTCACATATTAAAGGACAGATGCTTTCACAACTTCATAAGTTCTTATAGAAACATCTTGGAAATTGTAACTACTGTTTTTTATCCTGCTACTATTGTGTTATTTAAATCATCAAGTTTATAATGTTCATAAAATGTGCTGTAGTTTGGAATTGCTTCTCTGGTGCCTGCATTTTTTACTTTCTGAGAGAAAAATCATATCTTTAAGATCAGTATGTATTAACTCTTTGGATGCTTTCTCTTTCAGCAACATCAGAATATGCCCCCTGTGAAAAATGGTTCTGATTATGTATTGTGGAAAACTCTTCTGAATTACACAGGCAGTAAAACCAGCAAAATCTGAGCTTCATTGATAATAAATGGGGAGAGCAAATGGATGGCCTTTTGACCAACATTAGCAGATTCAGTACAAACCCTGCACAAAAGAACTTCAGAATTTTTTAAATGAGAGCAAGTCAGAAAACGAAGGAAGGGGACAAGTGTTTACAGCTTAGTATATGCATGAGAATAGAGATAGGAAAAGGGAAGCTCATATACTCTACCTATCCCTTTGAGTCTAAAGCACATTTCCCTATCTGAAAACTCATCTGTAGGACATTTGGATGGGACATATAATCTGTATTTGACATACAGGTTATTGTCTTAAAAATCTTGCTGTAGAAGATGTGGGTGGGAATACAACAATAAGTTCATATTTCCTCTTTTGTTAATACTATTATTAATTATATGACTAATTCATCACATTGCCTATGAATGCCACCAAATTCATTAAGCTTCCCCTTCATAATTAAATGTTTAAATCTAGTACCTAACTCAAGTTTATTATTAGAAGAACAGAGGATAAACAGCAAGGTGTACATTTTCTTTCTTAGTTTAATAAGTGCAATATTTATGTATTCACATAGTTGCCTGGTTTAAGAGGTTGTCACAAATGGGCTGAAGACACTTATGACAGCCAGTCATTCATAGAAGTTTCAGAACCTCCTCTGTCTTCCAAGAACAATCTTCCAATTAACTGCTTCAACATGAAATTGTGAAATTCCTAACATGCTGATACCAAGAAGCGCAACATTTGGTGAAGATATTTTGATATGAACAGAGCTCGTAGCAGTAATACAACAATAATTGCTGGCTCATTTACAGACTATTTAGCTCGTGCAGTGAACCAGATGAGAACAGCTAATGAGCACAGCTTCTTACTGTAATTAGTAGAACAGTAGTGGCTCACAGACAATTTACACTTTGCAAAAGCCAGTGTATTTACTGAAAAGCTTGCATTCTTTGTGAAGTTGTGCCCTTATGATGACCTGAGGATACAATGTTTACTTCCTAATAAGCCTTACAATTCATCTATGATAACCTCAGGATTCATGTAAACCTAACAAATACAACGCTGAACATTTGTGTGCACTGTCTCTTAGCCTGCATCCTAGACTATCAGAAACTATTTGGCGGTTGACATATTTTCTTTCATTTCTGTTATTGCAGAAAAAAGTAAAAAACAAATGCCCTACTTGCAGAGTAAAGATCATTTTCTATTGAGGCAAATCACTGAAATATGTGGTCTGTGAGCTAGAATTCAAATTGTCATGTGGGCTAAAGAAGGGACATCAAAATAGAGAAGTAAAATGTTTGCTAAAGAGCTCTAGAACAGAATTCACATCAGTATAACAGTGATATTTATAAATGGCTAAATGAATAAATGAGTATCTTTAAGAAAGTGTTAGTTCTCTTCCTTTCCTCAGCTATAATTCTGTACGGACTTCTTATAGCCAAGAATGCAAATAGAAATGTAAGACAACTGTACCAGTGATATTTACTAAATATATGCAGAAGTACTAAATAATCTTATGAAATGTCCAGCTTAGTGATGTAGATTCACAGAACTTAACCAGAACTGAGACCAATCTCAGATTTCTGGAATTTTATCTGTACTACTATTTTTATCACTGTGAGTGATGCTGTTGTTCTTGAAGGATAACAACAGAAACTATGAAGTTTTCAGGCCTAGTAAAACCATAGCAGAGGGTTTCCTTTTGCTTAGCTCTGTACGCTTGAAATCATACCTCTAAGAGTAACCAAAAAATAATACAGCTGGGAAATAAATTTAATTACTGTGACTACAATAGCAAACAATTTTTTTTTAAAAAAAAGCATGAAAACTTTTTCAGTAGAGAAGAACATAACTTTGAGTAAAATATATTTCTGCTTCAAAATGCAATCAAAGCAATGAAGTTATTCAGCAAATTCAATTCAAGTTTATTGATCAAGTTCATAAGAAAGAGAAGTAACACAGCATTTAAATCTGAAACTCGAGCAAAATAACTTTCTCAACATTTCCTATTCAGAGTGTAATAAATACTACGTGATAGTTTTATTTTACTGATGGTAGCTTGTCATTTGTTTAACCATCCAATGACTAGATCTCTTATATGCAACATGGAAGACCTCAGGCCCTTATCTGTACGTTCTGCCCATTATATTTTGCTGTAAGGATATATTTGTCTCATTTGCTCATGCTGATCTATTTGTTCTATCTTGCAGTGCAGCATGAGACAGGATACTTTCAAAGGACCTTATAGTGAGTGAAGAGGAAGCAGGTGATGAGCATCAGGAAGTGGTCACTTGGAAAACTAAGAAAGAAGAAATATTTTTGAAATACAGTGATGAAAATACTAAGACTACTGAGGTTTCCAGGATTACCGGTTTATTAAAATATTTATTTTCTTCTTTACAGTTTGGCAGCTAGCAGCCAAGTAAACCAAAGGAAGATCATTTAATTATAGAATCATAGAATCGTATAATCTTAGAATGGTTTGGGTTGGAAGGCACTTTAGAGATCATACATTTCCAACCCTCCTGTCATGGGCAGAGACACATTCCACTAGGTCAATTTGCTCAAAACTTCATCCAGCCTGACCTTGAACACTTTCAGGGATGGGACTTGAACAGCTTCTCTGGGAATCTTGTTTCAGTGCCTCACTGCCCTCGCAATAAAAAATTTCTTCCTAATATCTAACCTAAATTTTCTCTCTTTCAGCTTAAAACCATTACTCCTTGTCCTATCACTGTACTCCCAAATAAAGAGCCCCTCTCCAGATTTCCTCTAGGCCCCCTCTAAGTACTGGAAGGTTGCTATAAAGTCTCCCTGGAGCCTTCTTTTATCTAAGCCAAACTCTCTCAGTCTGTCCACGTATGGCAGGTGCTCCAGCCCCCTGATCATCTTCATGGCCCTCCTTTAGACTCTCTAACAAATACATGTCTTTCTTGTGCTGAGGACTGCAGAACTGAACAGTATTCTAGGTGAGGTCTCATAAGAGTGGAGTAGAGGGGAAGAATCACCTCCCTTGACCAGCTGGTCACAATTCTGTTGATTCAGCCCAGGTTACAGTCGGCTTTCTGGGCTGCAAACGCATGTTGCCAGCTCATGCTGAGACTGTCATCAATCAACACCTCCATGTCTTTCTTTTCAGCACTACTTCCAATCTATTCTCCACCCAGCCTGTATATGTGCTTAGGAATGCCCCAACCTATGTTCAGGACCTCGCACTTTTCCTTGATGAATTTCATGAGGTTCATATAATCCCAACTCTCAAGCCTGTCCAGCTTGCTGTGGATGCCTTTCCTTCCCTCCAGTGTGTCAACTGCGCCACACAGCTTTGTATTGTCGGCAAACTTGCTGAGGATGCAGTCAATCCCAATAAAACACTCACCATCAGTCTCCACTTGAATATTGAGTCGTTGATCGCAACTCTTCAAAGGCAACCATTCAGCCAATCCCTTATCCATTGATTGCTCCATCTGACAAATCCACGTCTCTTATGGCTGTGATAAATACACTACTCTTGGGCATCATTTTAACTGAAGATTAACAGTGTGAAAAAAACCAACATTTTACATAATTTGTATTTTCATAACACAATTATTCTGCCACAGAGTCTCATTGCAAATAGAAGAACATGTGGAAACCATTCTCTTGGATTACATTCAAGAGTATTCCACATTTAATGTTGCTTATATTACCCTAATCCTCAAATAATCTGCTCTTATTCTTATTAAAATACATAAAGACTTACAGACTGGGGATCAGCAGTTGCCATAATTTCTTTTTTTGGTAATCATATGTAATTGTCCATATTATTTACTTTGCCATTTCTCTAATACTCTTTTAAATTAGAACCTGTCAAAAAATCAAACTTTTATCATTCAGGTACTTTTGAAGTTTGTAAAACTCTTTTCAACCTGCATTAAAATGAAAGTAAACCCTTCCAGAAAGAGCATGAAAAAAAGTAATGTGGGAGGAAGAGGTGTAGTGCAAATGAAACAGGCCAAGTATGGCAGTCCTTGTGGAAAATCTCATGCTTAAGTCTCATGAAGAAATTGACTATTTATTAAAACGTACATTATGTTGAAGGCTGTATTTTTAAATATAAATTTCTGTTTTCAGTGAAACACAGTCTTCCTGTTGATAAACATGTTGTCAAAATATTCCAAAACAACTCTGGTTAGGACTTCTTTATATCAGGTGATTGTCCTGGACTTGTTAGACATTATTACCCCTAATGTGGTGCGTTAACGCTGGCTTGGTGCCATATGCCCACCAAGGCTGCTCTATCACTCCCCTTCCTCGGCTGGATGGGGGACAGAAAACATAACAAAAGGTTTGTGGGTTGAGATAAGGACAGATAAGATAATTCACTAATTACAGTTACAGATGAAAGACACTTGACTTAGGGAAAACTAATTTAATTTATTAGCAATCAAAATCAGAGTAGGTTAATGAGAAAGAAAAGCAAATCTTAAAACACCTTCCACCCATCCTTCCCTCATTCTTGGGCTCCACTGTGCTCCCAGTTTTCTCGGCCGCCTTCCCACTGTACTCACAGTTTTCTCTGCCTCCTTCCCACCAGTGGCCCAGAGAGACAGGGAATGGGGACTGCAGTCAATTCATCACATGTTGTTTCTGCCTCTCCTTCCTCCTCAGGGGGAGGACTCCTTACACTCTTCCCCTGCTTCAATGTGGGGTCCCTCCCATGAGAGATAGTTCTCCATGAACTTCTCCAATATAAGTCCTTCCCACAGGCTGCAGTCTTTCATGAACTGCTGCATGGGGTGCAGTCCCTCAAGAACAAGTCCTGCCAGGAAACCAACTCCAGTGTGGGGTCCTCTCTCCACAGGCCCTGCCAGGAGCCTTCTCCAGCATGGGTTTCCCCCAGGGTCACAGCCTCCTTTGGATGCATCCACCTGCTCTGTTGTGGAGTCAAGATGGAATACAGGGATAGAGGAGCTTAGCCTGCCTCACCCCAGTTTTCACTATGGGCTGCAGGGGAATCTGTTCCAGCACCTGGGGCACCTCCTTCCTCTCCTTCTTCACTGAACCTGGTGTCTGTAGAGTTGTTGCTCTTACATATTCTCACTTCTTTCCTCTGACTGCAGCTGATGTTGCATAGGGGGGTTTTCTCCTTCTTAAATATGTTATTCCAGAGGTGCTATGACCATCACTCATGAGCTGTCTTGGCCAGCAGTGGGTACATCTTGGAGCTACTTGGTGTTGGCTGTATCCAACATAGTGGAACCTTCTAACAGCTTCTCACAGAAGCCATTCCTGTAGCTCTCCACTGCATACAAACTCAATACAAAAGTAAACTATTACAAAAACCTAGCATCTGAAAGTAAGTAGCCTATTTTTTCTTTTAAGAGGGAGTTGTCGGTATGAAAGGATTTAAAAATGATAACATTGAAATAATTTATCCTTCTCAGATGAAAAAAGTGAGATGTGATGTAGTACTCACTTTGACATATTTTTTAAAAGTTAATCAGGAAAACAGCCATGGTGAATGTATTATGTAAATGTTGTTCTTTGAAAACTTAGGAACCACATTTTATACAACGAGGCCTTTAGAACTGTTTCTTAAAAGTATATTATACCTTTAACTAATTGCTGCTCAGCAGAAAAACTGAAGAAGAACTGGTATATGTCAATGTAAAGGATATCTTCAGCTAATAAGTAGTCATATATTTTGATAAAAGGCTTGTTGGATATAGCAGCCTTTACACTCATTTTTCATCTTAATGAACATACTACATTTTAAAAAGAATCTAATGTGGATGGTCCTTCCTTTTGTTGTCATTGTTAAGTGTAACAACAAACAAATCGAGGAAAGAGGGATACAAAAACAGATCAGTAGTTAAGCAAAAGGTCATACTAATGTTTTGTGTTGATTCTGGTGAATTATTAGCTGCACAGTGACTGACACACTTAACAGTACCTTCATGATTCATTTACCAGTTACTCTGCAATTATTCCAGGTGCTACTGGGGAAATGACTCTCAAGTTTTATAGGAGTAATCAGCACGTAAACGTTGGCAGGATAAAACTTCCAACACAGGCTTCAGGTGCACCACTCAATGCAGATGGAAACACTTCAGTTGATTCTTGAAAAGGTTGGTTATACTGTGGTTGGAAAAAAAGTTATTCTGGTAAAACTTGTTTTTTACCCCAGTCTTGTCTGAAAAATGCAACAGAAAATAGAACTTAAGAAACTTTTCAGTATTCAAAAAATAAAAGAACTGATTTTTTCTAAAATATATCCTTTGTTTAAGGCCCAAATAAGAAATCAGAACAAAGGATGCTGGTGTTCAGGGGTGCAGGTTTGTTTTTTTTTTTTGTGGAGTTTCCTATCTGGTCTTTCGGTTCCTTTTTTTCAGTAAGATAGCTGGTGATCCTAATGCTGTTCAAGTCAAGGGAAAACAGACAGCACACTGTTGTTTAACTCTTGACATTTCTGTAAGGTTCTAATTCTCTTCCAAAAAGAATTTGATTAATTTTAAAAGAAAACATAATAAATACAATGCAGTCAGCCAGACTACTCTACAAACGTCATTGACATAAAAACATAACAGCTTCAGAGCAAGGTGTGTCTGGGTCTTCATGATCAAAAAGCAGGATGGAGGTGTTAATTAGTAAGGTTGTCAGAAATGTTTGGTTCAAAATTTTCCTCTTAAACTATTAGAAAGAAAACACAGTTAGACCTGAATTGAATTTTATGCCTGGAAAGTACTTCTTTCACAAGATTTTTAATGAAAATTCTTGGTTTCCAAAACACTGGAAATGTGGAAAAATTGTATTTTGTTTCAGTATGCTTCTTTTGCATTCAATTAAAGCTCCAATACATTGTCTCATGCTTCTATTTTTCTTTACAATATAAATTAACTGCAGGAATCTGAGTTAGATCCACTGAAGTAGACATTGCAGGGTATGGAATGCCTTCGAAGAGAGTAAAAGGACTTAAATGGAACTTAGAAAATGAATGAAATGAAAATGGAATCCTTTTTGCTTTCATTTTTTCTCCAAAAACCAACAATTAACAAATCAGTTTTAACAATTATTTACACAAATTAACCTCATTCAATTACATAACTCCAGGAGTCAATTAATTTTAGGCTTAGTTTGGACATTAATTTCCATTTTCTTTTAAAAAACATCTGAATGAGTATACCTTCCAGTGTATTTCCTCGTGTCCTTGGATCCTTCTTGTATTAAGGTGAAAAGATGCACCTTTGGAGTCACCTGAACCAAGGCTAGAAGCTATGCATAACATAATAACATTGCCCCACTATTGTTAGAAACCAGAGGCAAAGTCTTGTTAATACACAGAGGAAAAGCTTTAGAGGAAAACATTTACTGCCAAAAACCATTGAACTGGAAAAAACAGGATGAGTAACAGAGAGAATAGTTCTAAAATCTCTCAGTAGCATAGGTGACCTGGTCAAGTAGGTCTAAGGTCTACTCTTATATACTTGCACAAAGAATGAAAAAAATTAGTATTCTTTCTCTTTCTAAAGCTTTGTATTACTTCATTGCTATCTTCATGATGGTAACTACTTCACTGATAATAAAATAATATAACCTATAGTTTTGCATTATAGAGATTCTGTCAGGGAACACATTTAAGCTCCTAGACAGTCTTGGAATCTACACTGTTTCCTACACCAGTATTGGTTTCATAGCTGTGGCAGTATTTGGTAGGAAAGACGCAAATTCAGTGTCTTGAGTGCTGCTCAGGCTCATTAACCTTAGAAGAAGAAGGGATCCACATACTGGATCAGCAACTTGGTAACTGTCCATTCAACAGGATTTAGGAAGACCGTGTGTATTGATGTTTTTCAAACACATGTCATCAGAGGAATGCATTTTTCATTTGGCTGAAAAATTTTAAAGGAGATGGTTATTCCAATTTATTTTTTAAAGTAGTCTGAGTTGCAAATTTATTATCAAAACCTTCTCACTGTGGAGGAACAATAATCAACACTGTGAGTGGCAGTTCTATGGAACACAACTGCCATAATATTAAACATTGTAAGAAGATTTCTTGGGCAAGACCTAGACAAACCTTACTTTGACAGACCTTCATTTCCTGTACCATTCTTTATTCTTTATTGTTCACTTGAGGAAAAACTTCACCTTTCCCTGAAAAATATATGAATATTTTTACATTTTCAGCTCTGAAGAGAATCACTCTGAAATCTTTCCATGTGGCTGCTTCTACATATATGAAATTATGAAAGGCAGCATAGCCTGTCTGCAAGGATGCAATCATCTAAACACATCAATATGCCACAGCAATAGGAGCCCTGTTAGAAGGCAGTTACATCCTCACAGTTGTGCTTCTGTGCAGAGTCAAAGGATAGGCAGGAATTTTACAGTTGCAATGCAAAGTGTATAAGGGGAAAAAAGTGAACTACAACATAAACCCATCATAAATTTAGCACACATGGACTTTGAGTCAATGCAGTTTTGTGACTTCTCAGTTCCTACAAGTGGTATTGCTTCTGAAACTGAATGGATTTACAATAGTGCTAGAAGCCTCTACAATTATAACCTCTAAGAATTTGACTACAATGACCAAAACTGCTAATTATTTGTTCTTGTTTTCAATACAGGTCCAAGAGGGAGAAAAAATTTGGCTAGGGAAGTATTAAGAACCCAGGGTGTCATTTCAAAATGCTAGGAAATGTGTGAGTAGAACATGAAGATAGTGTTGATGAGGAAACACTGCTTGTTAGCGTATGATAAAAACTGCCTAATATATGTTCAGAGTTCATATTAATAATTAATAGACAATTTAAGTGCCAAAACAGATGAAACCAAGCAGTTGCAGGTTTTCTACACTCTGAAGGCCAATCAGATTACTGTAGGTTGAATTAAACATGTCAAAACAATTACTTTTTTTAATGAAATGACCTTGTCATCCTTATCTGCTCATGCATTAGCTAAACTTAGTCATTTGCATCAAATTTATGTGGACTTTTTTCCTCTAAGCATTTCAGTCATGGACTACTACTAGCGTCTTTGATTCCTCTTGTCATTTCACAGAGATCTTCAGTGATATTAAGGGTATGGGGCTAACAAACTATTTGTAAAGTTTCTGAAGTACTTATCCATTAGTAATTTGAAATCTCAGTGTTCTAGAAAAAAGTCAGCCCATTGTTTTTGCCTGAGTATGTGTATTATTTAGTAACATTCTTTCTTCTAGTTCTAGCAGCTGCAGTGGAGTTGCTTCCATGACCTCCCCAAGACAAGAAAGAAAATCTTTTCATTAAGGTGATCTTTTACAAAATCTCTTTGGGAAACTTTGGCAAACTTCCTTTGCATTTACTGAATTT
The DNA here is from genome assembly GCA_033558185.1 of Dromococcyx pavoninus. Classification (NCBI taxonomy): domain Eukaryota; kingdom Metazoa; phylum Chordata; class Aves; order Cuculiformes; family Neomorphidae; genus Dromococcyx; species Dromococcyx pavoninus. The sequence goes on along the minus strand of JAUMJL010000044.1, from coordinate 2,096,144 downwards.
GTAAATAAATCACTGAAGTATTCTAGATTACCAGATAGTTTTCCAATTAATACAATTATTTACTATTAATATGGCTTTTTAAATACATAAATAAATGATCGTTTATTTAAAGTTCAACGTTTGCTTGTTATCTAGTAATTAATCTTTCAGATTAATACATGAAGACTGCACTAATTATAAATTGTTTTCAAATAAATATATGAAAAGAAACCTGTGATATTTCTAAATATTTTGCAATGAAAATGTTTTCTACAATTCACTCTGCAACTATGAATATTTCCCTAAAATTAAGGATAAAGTTTAGGCAGACTTTTATAATGGTTTTTGTGTACAGGAGCTACCATCAGTAGTTGCAGTCACTAATAACCCTGGTTATGACCAGCTCTTACTTCTGTATTGCGAAAAACAGGCTTGTGTGTTACATACCATACTTTAGCAGCTGCTGCTACAGAGACTTTATAGAAGCAGCAAATTCATTATTGGTATTTTTAGTTCTGATAGGATATTTTACCCCTGAAAGGAATGAATAGTCTAGACAGCACTGTAGGAAAACATCTCCATAAAAAGCCTGGAAGTGAAACACTTATTTTTAAAACAGTATATCACGACCTCTTGACGATGTTCAGCTGTGAAGCAACTCCTCTAAATGAGAATGGGACTATAAGGCATATTCAGAGTAACATCCATGAAGTGCTGAAAAGATATTTTAACTTTTAGAAGTTTACTAATCATCTTTAAAATCTTAAGCTTTGATGTAAGTTTTATTTTTCATGTGGTTAGTATCGAAAGGAAACCCCTCATAAACTGAACGGTATACTAAATGTATTGTGAGGTTTAAGAGGATGGAAAATAGACATTTGCATTTACGCTACCTTCCAACACAAAATTTGTGCACTATAATGATAAAATGCCAGAATGTATATAATATGTACACATATTCACAAAATTTGTACTCTTGATCTTCTGAAAGAAAAAAAGAAACAATATAGAATAAGAGAGCCACTTCCCAGTGGTAGCAATGTTGCTGAGGAATGGGGAAAATGATTGTCAGTTGAGAAAATCGGGTATTTATTTCTGCTCACATGAAATACAGGTAGGTCAGTTTGGATAGATAATTCAAATTGGATGAACACTGTCTTATATTTTGGAGGGCTGAAAGAATCTGGCATGCCATAAGAAAGGAAACATCTGATTGTCTTTGCATGTTGATCCTCTGACTGACCAAAACTGAAAATTAAATTTAGAGATTCTCAAGCCCTGTGACCTGCAAAAAGTAGCAAGAATATGGAGGTGGGTTACTGCTCAAAGCTTCTCTGTGTCACAAAACCAGCATCTTAAATATGCTAGTACGAAAAAAAAAAAAGTATAGGATATGTCTCAAAGACTTCTCTTCAGTATTAATTTCTGGCAAGGATGTTTTTTTTTCAGTCCATGGGAAGAACTCTATGAACTGTTAACCTCAATATAGGCCAACATAAGCTGTTGTTTAGTGTTTAATTGCAAAATGACAAGGTGGACTGAAGATTTTCAAAGAATTCTTAGAAATATGTTTCCTGAGGTATAATTAGTTTATGTCCTGAAGAGTGCTCATGATTGAACATCACAGTGCTGAAGATGTTGACCAACAGTCAGTAGTCCACTGACTAGTCTTTGCTAACTAGACTTCAAATGAGAGCCTGAAAAAAAGTGATGGCAATCAAATAAGAGACTAAGATGTGCCATTAATGTTAAACCATGAAAGACTGAAGATCTTTCTAAACTGCATACTGAACAAAAAACAAAGGTACTTTAAAATACGCAGCCCAAAGGATAATGGATTTTGTGGAACTGGTAGCATTCTGTCAGATATGGAGATTGGCATATTCTACTTTTTTCAGAGTGCTCATAAACCAGCATCTAATTCTGAAACATAATTAAAGTCAGAGAGCAACGTTATTGAGCTGCTTTTTAGAAATACTTGACATTTACTCATGTATAACTTCTCTCATTAGGACTGCTTTCCTCAAAATGTTTGCAGGCTCTACAGGGGCATAAATATTGAAATGCACCAACATCTAAGTGGCAGGAGCCAACTAACTTAGAGAGCAACAACATGAGCATTAAGAAACTTTAAGACATTCAGACATCTATTCAGAGAAGCCCTTGAAAAAGAAAAAAAGAACAATTAATGTATTAGAGATATATCAGGTGACTTTGGTCTTCAGTTACAAGGCATAATTTGTGTTAATATTGTTATGTTGCTTGCATGTATGCACATGTACTTCCTGAATTGATTTCAGTCTTGTTTAATCCTGTTTACACTGGAGAAAAATCTCTGCTGCTATTCTGATAACGATGGAAAAAGTGTCATTTTTTGGACTTTGCCCTTTCTTTAATTCCATTGTTATTTATGTAATAACACAAGAATTCAGTATGACATATCAGCAATACCGTGTTTGAAATTTTGGGGAAATTAATATTTTATCATCTGCTTCACTGATCTGTGAACAACAGTTCTTCTCCACTGTTGTGTTAGATTCTTCTCATACGTGTTGCATAACATGCTGGTGGCTCAATATTTAGTGTATGCTCTGCGAATTTGTGGGTAGCAATTCCATTAAGGACTGCAAGCATGAAATGTGATTAAAATTCTTATTCCTTAGAGCAGAAAAAAGTTCAAAATGTGACAAATTGGAGAAGCAGCAAAAGTTAATTGTCAGGATAATAAACCCACCTACGGTAATCCTTCTTCTTTAGCAGGATTTTGCAACTGTAGTATAAAAAATATCAGATGAATCTTTAATTAATGCTGTACTACATCGTTGGTGTAGAAACAACAAGAACTGGTTTTGTCCATCAATGTGTGTGAAGTGCTATAAATATTTTCTTAACATCTTCGCGCAATACTGTTTTAAGCATCTTAGGTGTGTCACTAGTGTAGACAGTCAAGCAAATTCAGATTAGATTTTCCTGATCACACTCACACTTGAAATCACTAAGCTAGCATAGACATAAATCTGTAATGAAATACATTGCTCATTTGATGTGCTGGAAAGGTTAGATAGATGCTGCATTAAATCTTTGTTGCGCTAGATGGAAAATGGTACGTTACTGTTCGGGGTGGCACAGGAAAATTCTATATACATGGAACCTGATTTTATGGCACATGTTACTCACCTTTCTGTTATGTGAATCAAGGTACCACAAATAATAATGTGATGTGTACATCATATTATTAGCACATTTTTTATTTTACTAGTATGCATTTCATATGTGAATAGTTCAATAAACATATTTGACCTGGTTCATACAATTATGTAATTCAACAAGGTTATAGTATGTACAGTTGGACTAGACGGTCATTGCAGGCTCTCCTCTCCTCTCCTCTCCTCTCCTCTCCTCTCCTCTCCTCTCCTCTCCTCTCCTCTCCTCTCCTCTCCTCTCCTCTCCTCTCCTCTCCTCTCCTCTCCTCTCCTCTCCTCTCCTCTCCTCTCCTCTCCTCTCCTCTCCTCTCCTCTCCTCTCCTCTCCTCTCCTCTCCTCTCCTCTCCTCTCCTCTCCTCTCCTCTCCTCTCCTCTCCTCTCCTCTCCTCTCCTCTCCTCTCCTCTCCACAAGAAAGAAAACCTCATTCAGAGATAATGTCCTCCAAGCTCAGGAGTAATACATCCCAAAAAAGGAGGTCAGATAAAAACACCAGGAGGTCTGCACAGATGAATAAAGAGCTCCTGGACTCACTCAAACACAAAAAGAAAATCTACAGAGAGTGGAAGCCTTGGAGGAATACAAATAAATTGTTTGAGCAGCCAGGGATCAAGCTGGGAAAGCTAAAGCCCTGATAGAATTAAATCTGGCTGGGGATGTCAAAGGCAATGAGAAAAGCTTTTGCAGGTAAGTCAGTGATAAAACGAAGAGTAGGAAAAATGTGTATCCTTTCCAGAAGGAAACAGGAGACCCAGTTACCTGAGATATGAAGAGGACTGAGGTAATCAATGACATTTTTGCATCAGTTTTCACGAGCAAGTGCTCCAACCACACCATCCAAGTCATAGAAGGCAAAGACAGGGACTAGCAGAATGAAGAACTTCCCACTGAAGAAGGATCAAGTTTGAGACCATCTAAGGAACCTGAAGGTGTGCAAGTCCATGGGACCTAATGATATACATTGGGGGTTCCTTAGACAGCTGACAAATGAAGTTGATAAGCCACTAACCATCATATTGAGAAGTTGTGGCAGTCTGGTGAAGTTCCTACTGACTGAAAAAGTGGAATCATCACCCGCATTTTAAATAGAGAAAAAAGGAAGACACAAGGAGCTACAGGCCACTCAGTTTCACCTCTGTCCTCAGCAAGGTCATGCAGCAGACAGATGGACTACTCGAAGGATAAGGAATTAACTGGGTGGTTGCACTCAAAGAGTTGTGGTCAATGGTTCTATGTCCAAGAGGAAACTGACTATGACTGGTATTCCACAAGGGTTGGTATCAGGACCAGTCTTGTTTAACATCTTTGTTGGCAACATGAACGATGGAATTGAGTGTACTCTCATGAAGTTTGCTGACAACATCAAGCCATGTGGTGCATTCAACAACAGAAGGAAGAGATATCATCCAGAGGGACCTGGACAGCCTTGAGAGATGGGCTCATGCCTAGAACAAGGTCCTGCACCTGGGTTGGGATAATCCCAAAACCAAATACAGACTGGGTATAAAATGGATTCAGAGAGGCCCTGAGAAGGACTTGGAAGCGTTGGTTGATAAGCTCAACATGAGACAGCAATGTGCACTTGCAGCCCAGAAAGCCAACCGTATCCTGGGCTGCATCAAAAGTAGTGTGACCAGCAGGTCAAGGGAGGGGGTTCTCCTCCTCTAGTTCATTTTTGTAGGACCCCACCTGGCGTACTACTTTCAACTGTAGGACCCCCCAACATAAGAAGGACATGGACCTGTTGGAGTGAGTCCAGAGGAGGGCCACAAAGGTGATCACTACGAAGACAGGCTGAGAGACGTGGAGCTGTTCAGCCTGGAGAAGAGAAGGTTCTGGGGAGACCTTATAGCAGCATTCCAGTACCTAAAACAGGCCTACAGAAACCTGAATGGACTTTTTACAAGACATGCAGTGATAGGACAAGAGGTAATGGCTTTAAACTGAAAGAGGGAAGATTTAGATTAGATGTAAGGAAGAAATTCTACACTATGAAGATGGCGAGGCACTGGAACAGGTTACCCAGAGATGTTGTGAATGCCCCGTCTCTGGAAGTGTTCAAGGCCAGGTTGGATGGGGCTTTGAGAAACCTGATCTAGTGGAAGTTGGCCCTGCCCATGGCAGGATGGTTGGAAGCAAATGATCTTTAAGGTCCCTTGAAACTCAAATCATTTTATGATTTTTGACAAAATGTGGAAATCCTGGAATTATTTTTTCTCCACCTGCTGATAGTTATGCATTACCACCAATGCTTAGAAGTTTTCTGTTAGAGGTGGTTTTCTCACACAATTCTGAACACTCAGGAACAGAAAGGATCTTCATTTTTCCAGGTGGAAGCACAGGCATAAGAGGCACCAAAATCAGAGATATTCTAGACCCCATAAGTGTGTTCAGCAATTATACTCCTAATGTATGGTCTAATGGCAGTTAGACTTACAGTTAGTTGCAGATAAACTGCTCTTAAATTTAACTCTGGAAGAGATTAAGTGTAATCAGTTTCCCAGCCAGCCTTCTCTAGGCGGCCTATTTATTCCTTACTTGTTCCTACACATATTTTCTTGAGGATTGTACTTACTTAAACAATTACATTGAGCCAGTAGAACAATACGTTTCTCAAATTAGCTTAAGTGTATCTCGTATTTAACTATAATATAAAGAATCTTTCCATATTTTTTTTTAGCAGTCAAATACATCTCTCCTGGATGTTAATGTACTTCAAGTCATCAACACTTGGTAAAAGATGGATAATACTGTAGCATGGACATAGCGTCCTGTCAGTAAGGGAAGAAACTTCTTCTGAGCGTTTATAGCTCTTTTATATAACATAGTGCATGCATAAACTTACAGATTCTTTTTTATATAGGCTGGGTTGAAACTTGGACGTTGTATACATCATCCAAACCACGGAACAAATGGTAATGGAGAAAATCAGTCAATTAGTTTACTGGCCAAGATTTTTTTTGTAACAGGAAAAATTAAGCTGCTTTATTTACTTACTGGTAAGTTTGATAGTGTTTTGCTTGGATCCTTATTATTATGGTTTACCTCACTGTCACCTTCTGCAAGGTTTTTGTTAGAGCAACATCCACAGTGTAAATAACATCTTGCTATAATAAAGCCAGAAGAACAGGTGATGTATTACTGCTTAAATCAAAATAGAATATCATAGACTCATAGAATCATAGAATGTTTGGAAGGGACCTTTACAGAACATCTAGTCTGACCCGCCTGCAGTGAGTAGGGACATCTTCAACCAGATCGGGTTGCTCAGAACCCCATCCAATCTGGCCTTGAATGTTTCCAGGGAAGAGACATCTACCACCTCTTTGGGCAACCTGTTTCAATGTTTCACCATCCTCAGCATGAAAAATGTGTTCCTATTATCTGATCTAAACATCTCTTCTTTTAGTTTAAAACCATTATCCCTTGTCCTGTTGCTACAAGCCCTGCTAAAAAGTTTTTCTCTGTCTTTCTTATAAGCCTCCTTTAAGCATTGAAAGGCCACAATAAAGTCTCCTCAGAGTCTTCTCTAAACTGAACCACCCCATCTCTCTCTGCTTCTCTTCACAAGGGAGGTGTTGCAGGCCTTTGGTCATTTTTGTAGCCCTCCTCTGGTCCTGCTCCAACAGGTCCATGTGCCTCCTGTGCTAAGGGCTCCAGAGTTGGAAGTAGTGTTCCAGGTATGCTTCTGTTTTTCAAAAACTCACCTGCTCAGATCTGTTGATTCAAACACAAATAGTTTAATAGACTCCTGCCTCTCAGGCAGACAGAAGGTAAAGCACAGCAATAAAAGGACCTGTGTCCTTTGTCAAAGCATATTTTTTACTTTTTGGAATTTCTCTCTGCTTAGTTCAGGAATTTATCCTCTCTACTCTTGATAGAGTTTGCTGGCAAAGGTGTTGTGCCTCCATTGTAAAAAGTAGAGCACAAAGCTATCGTGTATTCCATTCTACAGATAATATTACCTGTTAGGTGCCTAATACGAAGTATTATTAAACTGAGTAGTTACTTGAGGGTATCCTTTAGAGAGCAAGTACAATGCTACAAGAAGTTTTTATTGTGTTTCATTAAACACTTTTTTCCTAAGTGAGCTCTGTATCACTTTGTTAGTTTTTAAAGATGTCTCCCTCCTTTCTACTTAAAAAGGGTAAGTATACTCTTAAACTTTTGCATTAACTTCAAAATTCTCCCCTATTATTAGGTTGTTTTGATACCTGAGGTAAGAAATAAAATTTGAAGTCATAGCAACTTATATTACTTACAAACTCTAATATTGTTAATTAGAACGTGTCTGAAGCAGGGAAAAAAATGTCGTACATACACAGAGTAATAATATAGTCACTTTCTCATTGATTTAATCTCTCTGTTATAGTAATTACTTAACAGATAAGCCTCCCAAGGAACATTGCTCACACTTTTTTTAAATGGACCTTACATTGGGAACACATATGCTTGTCAAGCTGAGTGGAATTCAGCCGACTCAGAGATATGTCATTCTAGCCTCTCTAACACAGTGCTAGAAAATAGAAGTTACATTAGATGCTATTTGTTATAATATTGCAGGGTGTCATTTTAAAGGTAAATAACACAAAAAATTTAAAATGTAAGCCTTGCATATATGCTCAGCTGTTAGGATACAACAAAATAAAGAGATAAGCAAAACAAAAACTTCACAGAGTTTCTTTCTCCAGCTTCCTGAAGCCTCCCTGAAAGACTCTACCGATCTTCTTTATTTCAACACCTCTCAACTCTAATTCCACTGATTCACTCCAACTTTTGCTTTTTGCTTCTATAACGAAGTAACACACAGCAACCTAGGATACTGGATCCTGCTACTTGTGACTGTAAAAAAAAAAAAAACAACCAAAGAAGGGTCCACAGGTTCTCATACTTCATATTTTTCTCTGGTTTTCTTGGGAATTTCAATATTCCAGCACACAACATTGAGAGAGGAGAGTCATCTGTTCAACAGTACTGCCAACCATATTATTCCACCAGACTTCCACAGTCACAGATTCAAGAAAGCTCTGTTTCTGTCTACCGCATGCAATGTTTCATTCACCTGGAATTTTGTAATCATAAATGCTAGTAATAAAAATAAAAGGGATTACATCAATCACCATATATATTCTCTAGTCATGTGGTTGTAGTCTTCATTTTCTTTCACAAAACAGAATTGAGGAATAGTTCATTGAACGTAGCCTACAGGATGACTACATCTGACTGTTACCTTTGGTTCTGAGATATTAACAAAAAGCTAAAACAGGGAATGAACACTATCAGCCTAATACTTCCTGAATTTACTTTGTGTGGTCAAGAATTTAGAGGCAGAAATAGTTATACTGAAATTGCTTAGTCCAGAGAATGCCATACTGGAACTCATCCTTCTTTGCAGGAAGAATGGTTTGCCTTGTTTTGTGAGATGAAGTGATTTGGTTTTTATGTTTGATAGGGGTTTTTAAAATGTATTTCTGTTTCCTCTACTCTCTTTTCACATTGTATTGGACCTTAGAGACTTCAGTTTGTTTTGACCCATGTTTTGGTTACAAATTATTTCATTCTAATTGGAAACTATCAAGTGGTACAGCTGCAGGAGTCTGAACAATAGCAGCTCATCTCTAAGAGTCAGTGTCATTTATCATAATTCCAGGGCTTATTTTCTTTACTAAATAAAAACAGGCAGTTCACATTTGCACCTGTTGCTTCACCTCTCTGCTAACTCAGAAAGGTGTACTTTCTTAGTTTCCTTCACAACTATTTTGTCTGAAGATTTGTTAAAAATGAAACCTTGGATGCCAAGTAGGCAATCGGCTTGCCTGTGTACCCACAAGGTCATTTTGCCATCCACATTGTTGTTCACAATCCTTTAGCTAGAGAACATCTAGCATTTTGGGAGGTCCCATTCCACTGAAACTTTGCATCACTTAGCATATTTTTTTCTAAAGTTTAACGTTAGTCTGACTCCACAACTCCACACTCAGCCAAGATATACCACCCCAGCTGCGACAAAACCTTAGTAAAGACAATTGAAACTAATCCTTTAGTTTTGGGTCAGTAATTAAACAGTAATTTAAATCTAAACTGTAGTCCAATTGCTTTCCTCTATAGCTGGTAGCATAACCTGTTAAACCCACAGTGTATACATAGGTACTTCCCTTTATTAAGAGGATTTCTGTAAGAAGCTCAGTTGAATGTTTTAAGTACTAGTTATTTCATTTCTCTTCAGTATGCACATACAGCTCCTATTAATTGTAATGAGTGCTATACGCAGCTATCATGGGTACAATACTAGTTAACTAATATTGTTTAATAACACCCTCATTAGCATTTGCTTACGTTTACACACATCCTTACAGACAATCATTTTAATGTTATTTAGGCTGCCACTGTCTCTGAAGTGATTTCTGATAAAAACTCATATAATAGGGGAGGGGACAAAGTGATGGCAATTACAAGTGAAAAACGTGATATGGCACATCACCAAATATCTACTACTTATCTCTAAAAGTCCAACTTGATAATATAAATTTAATTAAACCTTGTGAATTTCTATTAAAATAAATAACTAGAAAAAGCCATATCAAAGAAATTGTACTGCTGATTGGAAGTTTCATATTCAACCCCAAGCACATGACCACACTGACACAGTAATAATTGGAATCAATATTATTTTTAAAAGATTTTGCATATCAATAGGAAATTTGCTTACTACATTTTAAAAAAAGTTCTGACACGGAAATATATCCATTCTACTAGAACTTAAATGCTGGTTTTAGTCAAGGAATTCAAACCATACATAATGTTTCAGCCATGAGAAGCTGAGGTATGCAAAGATGTGTGACTTGTGGCTGAAACAACAGAACAATGCCAGGAAGAATCAGAAACTTTTGAAGTCTTTGCCTGGTTTCCTTACAGAAGAATGTTAATTTCTATCAAATTATCACCTGAATTTCTACATACTTTAACCTCTGTAAGAGGCCCTCTGTCTTCCTCTGTAAGATCACTCTCTGTCTTCCACATACCTAAACAATAAGAAATCTGGGGTTTTTTTATCAGAATCTATTTGGGGTTTTTTTATACTCTACAATTAAATTCAACCAGTCACTTATGTTTGCACCTTCAGTAAGTTTGCAGACAACACCAAGTTGGCCAGGAGCGTTGATCTGTTTGAGAGTAGAAAGACCTCGGTCCTGCACCTGGATCACAACAATCCCATGCATACAGGCTTAGAGAACAGTGGTGGGAAAGCTGCCCGGTGGGAAAGGACTTCCGTGTATTTGTTGATACCCAGCTTGCCCACAAGGCAGTAGTGCATCCAGGTGGTCAAGAAGGCAAATAACATCCTGGTTTGTATGATGGAAAGAGATCATACCCCTGTACTCAGCACTGGTGAGGCCGCATCTCGAATACTGTGTTCAGATTTGGGCTCTTCACTACAAGAAGACATTGAGGTGCTGAGGCATGGGCAGAGAAGGGTAATGAAGCTGGTGAAGTGTTTACAGCACAAGTCTTACGAGGATTGGCTGAGGAAGCTTGGGTCGTTTAATCTGGAGAAAAGGAGTCTGAAGGGAGACCTTATTGTTCTCTGCAACTATCTGAAAGGAGATTGTAACAAGATGGGTGTCAGTCGCTTCTCCCAAGTAATAAGCAATAGGACAAGAAGAAATGGCCTTAAGATAAATCAGGGGAGGTTTAGATTGGATTGGAAAGAAAAAATCCTTCAGTGAAAGGGCTGTCAAGCATTAGAACAAGCCGCCCAGGGAAGCAGTTGAGTCACCATCCCTGGAGGCATTTAAGAAGCATTTAGATGTGCCACTCAGAGACATGGTTTAGTGGTGCTAGTCTAAGGTTAACAGTTAAACTCAATGGTCTCAAGGGTCTTACCAACCTAAATGATTTAACGATTCTGTAATCCTTCCAAGATATACTTGTCTCAGTTACTCTTTTTCAGGTACACACACAATAATAATAAATAGCTTGCTCTTTCTCTTGCTCCACTGTATTCTTCCTTCATACTCATACATTTACTGTCACACTGCTAGTATATTTTACATCTGCCCTAATGGGTACACATGCCCTATAGAATTACTGGTTACTTTTTCTCCAGATACGTCTTTGGGCGCATAAATGTGGTAGGGGGTTGTTCCCAAGATGTTCTGATGGAAAAAGTCTTCAATTTTTCTCTCTATCCTATGCAACATTGCTGGCTTCTACTTGGTTCCTTTCTGTAGACTCATGGAGTGCTTGTGGTTGTTTACCCTCTGAGCAGCCCTTTCCTGTGCATGTACGCATTTCACAAAGGTGCCATCGACAGGTGAAAGAAGGCAACAGAAATAGTTGAGTGAACATGAAAAAATCTAAATTTGACTGATCTTATGGAAACACTATTCAATAAATTTTGTTTGTAACAAAAATGCAAACCCAAATAATTATTTAAACAACTTCCGAAAGAACATTATGGCTGGTTAAATAATGAATGTATGTATTAACGAGCAACACATGAATACAAAACTATTTTGATCACATTTGCAGACCACAGAGACAAACTGTGGCATTTGAATGTCTAGTTTGGAAGCCTGCATACCATATGCAAAATAAAGTACTTTTAAATATTCGTAGTCCTCCATTTATTAATTCCTGATTAAATTAATCTTAAAAAGTGAGACTGCTTCAAAGAGCAAAAATCTCGTCTTTCCTCTACCACTGGTTACCCACACACCTTGCCAATATATCAGCTAACAACTTTTGTGAACTTTGATCATGTTTAGTATCGAAAAAGTCTCAATTTACCAGTTATAAATAAAAAGGTACCTAGATGCCTATGCTGTAATAAATATTGTGGTGTTTGGCCTGATACTCTGAAAGGTAAGCAAGTTACTTCTATGGAGTGCACATTCTTCTCACCTTATTTGGAAAATAGACTAACATTGTATTTGTTAAGTACCTTATTCTTTATGTTTAACATGTTGTTACTTTTTCTTGAATGTGCAAACAGTTACAGTAGTTTTATACACAAAACCACAGGTATCATTTCTAGCTGTCAAAATTCCAAGGGCCTGTGGCGATGCTGCATTGAACAGATGTCCTGCAGTGACATCTAGTGGGAGCTGGGAATTACGATGCTCACTGGTTTAAGTATTCGCAGCCTTGGCTTCCAAAGTTACGAAGCTGTGAGCACCAAAAATAGACGCTTCAAGTATTTTTCTTAAAAAAAAAAAAAGCAAGCATTTTCACGCACTCTACAAAATTTATAGCTGAAGCATATGTGTGATTGGAAGAAGTTTACATTTCTTATCCTTGACGTCTTAGGTGTCACTACAAAAAGAATAACAAAAAAGTTATTTAACCCAGGTTTAACAGACAGATAGACAGTCATGCATATCTTCTTTGATGTTTTTCTTTTCTGTGTCACCTCCTGTGTTTTCACGACTTACCATCATCTACTATTTCATCTCTAAAAATAATTCTTAGAAATAAAACATCATTACTGTTCTATTTTATCAATGAATAATTATTTTTTATGATTTATTTGTATAAACCACTTTTACTTTATGTGTTTAGGTCTAACTCTATCAACAATTTTAAAATCAAATCGTAATCGAAATTAAATCATTTTTTATTTTTAACAAGCAGTCCAAACTAGTTTGGCTGTGTTTGATGTGCTGTTCATAAAATATGACTCTGGATTTGGGTCCCATACTTTGCTACACCACCCCAGCCCATGAAATGGAAAAACCTTTTAAAATCCAACAACATCTACACAATTCCACCTCACACTAAGCAGATTATTTGGGGAGGGGAGAACCTTTATTTTGCTCCATTTTCATTCTACCCTTCCTCCACTCTTAACACAGTAAGACAATTCCTTGGAGAAAATCTCTTTAAAACACACAAGCTGCTGTAATGCAGAACAGGCTCATAGGAACATGAACACATAAGTCTTTCCTTTGCTTAACAAAAGAAAACCAGTTAGTGTCAGGCATAATCATGTCTGTAAAAACTATTGTAGCCAGCTTCCTATATAGCAATTTTCTAAAAATACGTATCTCAGCCTCTTCTCAAATGTATTTCTGAGTTTTGTACTTGAGTGTCTGGAGATTTGTTTGTTATTCATACTTGTAAAACAGTGTCTGTTAAATATGAAGAAACTGCTATTTTTCTGTAATATTGCATTGCAAAATGAAAAGATTCTAATTTTTGTGAACACTTCTGTAACATATTTTTCTGTGACAGACGTTCTGTTGAGACTGCAGCAGAACTGATTGAGTAGCAATGAATAACAACATGCCTAAAAAATACTCTAGAATTATATTACTCTTTTACAATGTCCACCATTTGGAAACTATTGGAATTTTCTTAACCCTCAAACTCTTGAAATACGATTCTGACTCATAGAGTAGCGACAACTTGTCAAGATTTAAGCAGAGTCTCAGAAAACTTCTTATAAGTTGACAATCTAATGCCATAGAGATAGCAATGCCATTAAAGCACAGAAAATTCTAAAGTCATAAATTAACAAGGGAATATATGGAAAACAGCAGAGGGAGGGAGAGGAGCAAGACAATCACTTGAGAATAATTCTGCTTCTGCTTCTCTGTGGTGAGATCAGATCTTTCAACACAATCTGAAACCACAGAAAATTCACTCCCTTGACTGATGGGTCCCATGTGTTATAATATCGTCATTTGACCTGTTATTTGGCTCTGAATATAGTCTGAGAAAATAACTTTATACCAAGTTATTCTTATTCATGATAATAGATTTCAGAGTGTTGGTATCCTGTAATAATTATGTACATGGAACGAAGGCTTTTTGGAATTTGGAAGCAAGTTAAAGCAAGAAAGCCAGGAATACTGAACTCTAATTTGGAAGAGAACAGAAAACCACATTAATTTAAGAGCCAAGTACGTATACTAAATCTATATCATTAAGATAAAACCTTTAGAAAATACTTGTCAGTAACTTGAATGAATTCTTTCTTGTCATCAGGGATGACCTAGGAAGATTATCTAAGAATGATGAAAATAATTTTACTCAGACTTGCATAGTCAGCTTATGTACTTGATGCATTCATTTTTCTAATACATAGCATAAATCAATGCAGAACTAGAAAAATCTAAGAAACGGAAATGCGCTCAACACTTTCCTTTGGCATAAGATAAATGCAGGACTTTTCCTAAAGCACATTTCTTTTTGTCACGTTCAGTTGAAAATTATCTTTTGATGGCATTTCCATCATTTCCCTGAGGAAATCACTGTACTGGGTACTGTATCGTTTTGTCAGGGAACTTTTCTTATGATAAACAAGTATTTTCTCCCTTTGTCTAGCTTTCTATGGATTTTAACATTCAGCTAGCAGTATTATAGACTATTTGCTGTGATTGTTCAAGTTAATATATTTCTCTTGACTAAACACCATGCAAGTGTCAGCTCATGAGAAGGATCAGAGTCAGGAAAACCCTTTGTATCTTCTACTTCCAATAGTTAGAACTTCTGATAGGTACAAACTCCTTAATTTTTGTGTTTGTCAGTATAAGTTGCCATACTCCGTATTTGGAGAAGGAGCATTTGTCCCATCTTCAGACAGAAAATTGTCTGAAGAATCTAGTATGAAACTGAGGAGAACACTGTTTTCTACATATTCAGTTTTGCTGAAGCATGTTGCCACAATCTCTCTCCAAGGTTCCATATTGTGGATGTGGTGTTTGAGAGGAGTTACATCAGACGTATAGGGCCTTGAGCCACAATGAGGCTGTGGTGCTGCTTGTGTTTATGTCATGGCATCACTCATGCAGGTCAAAGGCTGAAAGCATGACTCTTGAAGTGCCAAGTGCTAGAGTTGACAGAGAACAAGGTGAAGAAAGGACAGAGGGAACCTCCTTTCTTCTGTGCAGGAATTCAGTGGTACCCCAGAGAACACACAGAAGAAACAGGGCATATCTGGGTTACTAATGGGTGACAATGCTGTTTTCCTGCTCATGGCTGTGAGTAGTGGATTGACTTTTGATCCACGGAAGTATTCCATATCTTCCTTTAACATAACCCGACATATAAATAGGGTATAGATAAGACAGTACACTCTCTTCTTCTTCTGGCAAGGCTGAGGAGCAGAAGGTCCCTGTGTTGCTCCTTTCTGCTGCCGAGCCTGCAGAAAATTTTTTAACAGGTCTGATTTGGCCATCCAGCTCTCCACGGGAGAGGTGGCGTGGTAAGATTTCATTAATTCTTTACTTTATTAGTTACTGGGTGTTATAGTTGTGTGCTGGGTGTTATATAGATCCTTTTTGTCCTTTTTCCCGTTTCCCTTCCCCTCTTCCCTTGCTGCTTTGCATATCCTTGCGGTGTAGTTGCACGTACTTAGAAAGACACAGAAATACATATATATTTAGTGTGATTTTGGTTTCTTCCATAGCTTTTTTTCTTTGAAAGGGGGGAAGTTTTGGGAGAGAGGCAGACTGAGCGGTTGGAGAGCTTGGGAAAGATAGCTCAAACCAGCTCACTGTGGTACCAGACTCTATTATCAACATTGGTATAACTGGCAGACATTTTCCTTCTTTTCGATTATCTCTTCACAGACCTGATTGCTTTTGCGTGGTTGTTCTCTTGTCAAAGATTCATCTGTACAGATTAGTTCTGCAAAGTGACTCTTAACATGAGCTTTCTCACCTGGATGGACGATTCCATCGCCAGCTTTAAGCTATATCTTACTGAATCATGAATCATAATATCACTAGTACTTATTTATCTTGCTATGTCTCCCAGAGTAAAGTGATACTTTCTATATTTAAAAGTGATAAAAATGACCCAAGTGTTCTAAATATATTTTAGATAAAAACTTTTGGATTTACTACTTAGCATATCACCCCTTTTATAACTGTTTGGAAAGATGCAATGGAACATTTGAGGAAGCCATCTTTATATAAAGAAGACATTTCTTGCACAGCAAGGCTAAAGATGAGGTATATGAATTGACGATTAGCATTTATGACTTCCACAGATTAAATAAAAATATATATGCCTTTTAAGATCTAAGAAATCATTTAGAAGTCTTAATAAAATGTGTCATCAGGGTCAAATTTGATTACACATAATTGGAAGCTACAGTTTTGGTATTTTTTTATATACCCAAAGAAGACATGAACAGAAAGTGAAACAGCTGGAGAACAAAATTAAATGTGTATTTTCTCTGAAATGAAGGAATAAATAAGTTGTCCATGTATCTATCTGTTTATCTATCATATAGCAATATTACTGTCTCCAGAGATAAACATGAAGCTTCTTTCCTGGAAGAAAGAAATATATTGAATTTCCTTAGAGAGATACGAAAACATTCATCATAATTAAATTTTCAAAAAGCATTTAAAGAACTTCAAACATATTATTGAATTTTCAGTAGACTTAACAACCATAAAAAGCACAGAAATATTTGGGGTTTGGAATATTTTGAGACTAGAGGAAGAACTAACCAAAGAAGAAAAAGGAAATTTGCAAAGGTGCTTTTATATCACATGTATAGTTCAGTTATTGTATAGTTCAATCTATTAATCTTGCCAATCCAGAAAACCACTTACAATAAAGGTCCGAATAATCTCATTATCCATGCGTTTAAGATTAAGCATATTCCAATGACTCATGGCTCTTGACCTGTGAAGAAGTGCATCTCAAAACATTTTAAAAATGCAGTATCCGTAGAAAGACATCCATTCTGATGCCCTTTTCTAGTTAATTTTCAATAGCAACTATGGCCACGGGCAATTCAGTATTCTTTTTGATTCAGGAGACAGGAAAATTCACCAGTAGTATATGAGTATTAAGAAGCAATACTGTTGATCCTAATGTGGACTTTAAAACAATGATAAATTTGTAGCAATAACAATTTCACTGTTAAGAGCAATACAATAGGCATTTCCTGTATGTGGGAAGAGGTGATGTGTCCTTTTCTGCTCGTTTGCAGGGAGACAACCTTTCATCTCAGTACCTAAAGAAAGAGAAATGGCACCCACAGATTTTGTCTTACACAATATCTTTTGTTGAATTATATGCATACTTTCCTTTCAAAATAATAAGGCAGAAATATCCTACTAAATTGAACTGATTTTAAAAAGCAAGAAAATATATTTAAAAGACATAAGTCAATCACAAAGTAGTGTAGAGTTAACAAAGATAGACTATACAGATAGATGTCACTATATTGGTGCACAAGATTGTTCTTGTCTGTCTCAAGCATTGCACACAGTGATTGCAGGAAGACATACCAACTTTGCATTAGACACATTAAGGTGTCCTACTCTCTAAGAAATTAACCAAAAATAAAATTAAAATGCAGATCTTAGTTACCTTCACCATCTTTTTAATGAGGGCAAACTCCAGAATGTGTCTTCAAAACACAAACACACAAAGCTGTGGCGCCTACCAGTGTACTGTTCTAGTAAATTGCCAAGAATGAAATGCAAAGAATTTTCTTCGTGTTAAGAAGGCCTGAAACATTTGTCATGCATGTTTTGAATTTTAAAATCATCCTTGCTTTTTCAATTGATTAATATGAAATCTGCTGGGTTTTATAGATTACATTACTTGTAGGGCCAAGGAGGTCACAAAGTTGGATATTAAAGACCAGCACTTGATGCTGCAAACTGTAATTCAAACTGCATATACACTTGGATGAAACTGAGTATACAGGTAGTAGCATTGATACCAGTATGACTGCTTTTTGTTTAAAATAAATTATTGCACCAAATAAGCAAGAGACTACAGCATTCCATTTATAGAACCATAGTATCATTTCTACTTTCAGGACCTTGAAATGTGATGAATGCAACAAATAGAGGTTTTCCTTTCAACTGTTTGTTAGACATTTATGATAAATGCTAACAAAGTTGAATTAAATAGTAAGGCTCTTTAAAAGGCCTGCCAGTACATCCCCTAACTCGGTTTGACAGCTTCAACTAAAATTTTTTTCTTTTTTGTCCTAGTACCTGTCCTAAATTCCTGTTCTTCCCAACCTAAGCTTAGTGGGTCTAACCAGCTCAACAAGATGAATGCAGTCATTCCTCTGAGGTGTGTGACATGGCATGTTCACGCCTAAGAGTGGAGAGATCTACCTGTACCATATTCTGGAACATCCAAACATCATACTTCAATATCTTTGACACAAATGATGATTTCTGTTCATTATCTCTTACATTCCTCGGTGGGGTCTTCACTGCCTGTGCAAGAATTTACTGAATCTGTAATCCTTTAAGTAGCGTAAAGTCCCTGCTGTGCTCTCATACCACCCAACAAAAGAATGTATGAGATTAGACAGTGAAGCAAAAAAGCTCTGGTTGACAGAGGGATCAACACGGTTTGTCTGCTGTCACATAGAAAATGACATCTGGCTCTTAGTAGACTCTCCTTCTCAATAATGTCCATGCTTGTTATTGTCTTGGGTATCTCTGTACATGCTGCTTTACTTGGAAATGTGTATAGAAATGAAAAATGCTCTTTTTGATGTAACTGAAAGCACTTTCTGGTCTTGCTGCTTGCTCAAACCTAAATGCCAAAGTAAAATCCCTTTAAATTAACACAAGAAGGAGAGCTACTGTTCAGACTTATCCTCGTCACCTTCATCATTCTGATACAGTAAAGACATCTTTCAAAATTAAAGGACATCAATAATCTGTCACAAAATACCCTAGCAGGTGCCATTGCCAGAAACAAGGTTACAGAAGAAACTTTAAACACACAATATTTTTCTACCCAATTCTGCTCCCAAGGTCGTGGCTTTAAGACTATATCTTATTCTATCAGAAACAGGATTTACCTAAGGTGGTCTCTGATTTCAAATACACAAACTTGAGTACCAAGCTTTTACCTTTTCCTTCTTCAGAAAGAAGATGAAAACCTCTTCTTTTCCTAACACACCTCTGATAGACAGAAATACAGCTGAAAACCATCATACTTTCTAGTCTCAAGCTTGCCTCCCAAGAAGTAGCTGCCAAGATCCTGAATTACTTGTGACTCCCAGCTTGCCAGACTCATTCTCTTTCAGCCTCCTTCTGTGCCACTGAAACATTGAAATTAAAATGGAAAAGGATAACCTGATGAGAAAATCATAGACCCATAAACCTGTAACAAAACACAGAAATTGAAGGAATGAGCTGGCAGGAAGAAGGCTAAATGTGATGTTTTGTAAGACACATCCCAGATCTTCGTCATGACTAAATCAAATGAATAATGTGCCACAGCTGCGCATCCCTTGTATCACTTACCAAATAGAAAATTACCAGGGGAACAAAAATGTTGTCAATCTACATTGATCTGCCCCTTTTTAACCATCAAAACAAGAGAGAAGACTCATGCACATTGGGTTGGTAACTTCTGGACATACCAAGAACCTTCCACTTGTCTTAATCTTCTAGAATGGACTAGAGCATGCTAGAGGTCCTGACATCTTATGGCTTTACATCATGGACTAAAAGTCCTGTCTAGTAGGCCATTGCTTCTTACACAACCTGTGGGGCACACAAATGGCCATCTACTAACAAGTGAGCAATAGACTGTAATAAGGTTAACCACAGGATCCTGTGTATAATTTGCATTCTGAATCCAGATTTCACGCATCTCAGACCTAGAGTTTTGTCTCAATGTATCTTGATAAAGATTACATCATTTTGTCCATTTTCTAAGTAAAAACATCTTATGGATTTAAAAAAAAAAAAGGACCAATAACCATTTCACAAATGGGGGGGGGGGGGGGCTGGGGGGGGAAGCTGGTCCCTACATGCCCTGGTTTCTGCCTGATTCTTATTCCTTTCCTTTCTTCTCTCACACAGTTGGTACCTTTTCTTTTCACAATGTATGGGAGATGCCAAACCAGAGCTAGGTTTAGGTATTTAAGATCTACCTAGTATACCAGTTTGGCTCAAGTAACAGGTTTTAGACTCCTTCTTTGGCAAAAGTAGCAAAACAGCCTATTAATCTCTGCCTCCTACCTGCACATTCAGATAATGTCAATATGACTGATCCTCAGCTCCTGAAGCTGAAGTAATCATCAAAATCAAACATCTCTTCTAGTCCTTTAATAGTAGAAAGAGAAACTACTGTTCTCTATGTCTCTCATCCTGCCTCGTAGACTCAGAAATATAGTTTTGTCTTTGGCATTATGGAATTAAAATCAGTTAAAGATGAGAAATCTTGAGCTGTCTCTGAGTCACTTCTGCCAACCTCTGAATTCTGTTCAGCAATTCCCCACTGACAGTGAGCCTATTTTTTGTAAGCATTACAGACCCCTGAGTAGGAAGATGAGACTGCAATGATGATGTGAAGCATTTAAAATAAACTTCCTTTGCTCCTCCAGCCTTTTTGCTTCTTTCCTAACTTAGGCTCAAAATGTGTCTTCTGAGATTTTTCCTTTGATTCAAGAAGCAACACCAAATGCCTGGAACTTTTGAATTGCTCCTCAGCACTGTTGCCTGTACCTGGGCTGCAGAGAGGTTGCTATTGGATTCCAGCTGCTCCTAATAACAGTAAACAAATAATGAAATATAAAGAACTCAGTTCTAGTCTCAAGGGACTAGTAGAAAACTCTACTTACATCCTGGGTTGATGACACGTTATACAATGCAGAGTGATCAACAAGTGGGTTCCTGTACCCCAAGGGAAAGTCACATGACAGTCCTGCAGTTTTGTTACAAGGAGTTGTCCAGCTCTTTCGGCGTGTCATCTGAACCATTCCCAGGCCTCCTGGTGGGGTCCTGCTCCTATCCTAGTTGCTGTGTTGAGTACCTTTCCCATGTGTGACCTTCCATTTAGTCACATACCTTAATACCTGTCTTCTTGTCGACATGATGTGTCCTACCAGATTTATATCTGGGCTGAATTCTGGCTCATAAACTTTACTGTTGAGTTCTTTGAGATGAAAAATAGCCACTCAAAGGTTCTCAAGGAGGTAGAGCTGAGGTAATAATATATCTAGAATATTTTATCCTTCATGTCTTTGCCGAAGTCCAGCCAAATCCTGTAACTAACAACGAAAAGGGGTGATAAATTTCCACTGGTCATAAAGATTTCAGGAAAAGGAGAAGAGGCAATTCTATATGTTTTCCATAAAATATAGCTGAAAAAATAGCTAGGAGAATAAAAGGATATACATGCATATTCCTAAGGTTTTCTTTATATCATATACAAAAAAGTCAAAACAAGTATTGTTTCCCTTTAACTCGTCACCTGTAAACTAGAATTTTTTTTAATCCTCTTCCGGTTAAACAGCAGACCTATTTTTATCTAGTACTTCTGTTGGCAATTTTCCTCCAAGTGCTTTGAATGTGTTCATAATAAGAGTTAGTTTAGTGATTGCTGCACTAATGTGATGTAAGGAATGAAAAGAATGATTCATTTCTTATTCTAAAGCTTTAAATACAAATTAACACACAAAAAAGCCCCACTAATCTTCTTTGGGGGGATTTAAATATTACAGTATTACACAGACTACTTAAAAGCAATAAAAGAAATAACCTTAGAAAATTAAGCAAAATGAATTTTCAATTAGTTTCAAAATCACGACAAATGCATTTTGAAAGAAAAGAGTAGAATGCAACTTAGTTCAGTATAAATCGAAATTGCCTTTTGTGCTTAATATAGTTCACTTATAATTAGCTGAAGATTTTGTTCTGGTTTGAAACAAAGTTCCATCTTGAGATTACTGTGTACACAGAACTTTTATCAAGAAAGACTGGTGCTGCAGGGATTGCTTTCACAGCCTTTATCGTAGCTTTATAGAAATGAAAAGTGAAAGAACACAGCTGGTTTTAACAATGGGGCATGTTCAACATTAGACCAAAACATATCAGATATTGCAAAATATTGCACATTATATTTATAGCTCCATGCAAGTTTTTGAAATTCATGCTGAGGTTGCTCTAATCCAGCTTCTTAGAACAATCTGTCTCCTAATGATGGAATTAGATTTTACTTAGAGAAACTGCAGTGCTCTATTTGTCATTGTGCCTTACTGCTTTTGAAAATGCCATTCTGAGTACTTCCTGGCACACAGCCAAAAGGTCTTTTGAATTCTGCTTGTAATAAAAACATTTAAGATGAAATTCACCAAATATATTTAAACAACAAGTCCAACATTTAAGGACCACTGCAAGCTTCAGAAACCCCAATCATTGCTTCACCATCTTAAATCTCGAGGTCCCCAATCCCTTCAGTGTAACACCTAAACCTTTGCAAATAGATTATTGAAGCAGGCATTTTTGCTTTGTTTTGGGACAGAGGTGGGGGAGAGCTTCTCAGAGCAAACCACACCAAAGACAGCAAAAGAGTATTATTTTTTCTTGCAGGCTACTGGTTACAGCCCTCACTACATAAAAATTTGAAAAACATCTTTGAAAAGAAATTGAGAATCTATTTTCAGCTCTCCCTGCTTAGGAGACAATTTCAACACAGATCTACCTTCTGTGGAACCATTCTTAATATAATAAAAAAAGAGAATGACTCATAAAAGGAAACAGCTGTATGGCACTAAATGGGAAGCTTTGATGTAGATCAGTGCATGAAGTGTTTTAAGCAATAGTCCATATATCACTAAAGTCAGTGAAAGACTCAAATTTGAAAGATTCTGATCTTTATTTTATAAACCACTCTGGTTTATGTATTTGTAGACTGAAGTAAAAATGAAGGCCTATGCTCTTGCTACTGAGAAGGGTCATTTAAGTATGAATTTGTCCCCTAGGAGCTCTTGGACAATGGAAATTATGTAAATGGTATGTCTAGAAGATATTACAGAGTCAGAGAATAATACCATTTTCTTTCTGTCCTCTATCTTTCCCTTTCTTTTCCAAAACTTTTAGAAAGCTATGAACTCCAGTGTTTGAGGACTGTATTAGACCCGTGACGTGGAAGAAAGGAATTGCTAATCTCCTAAGGCTGATGGCAGTCTCAACGGTTGGCATACCCAATAGAAAAACTATTCTAAGGCCCCTGGGTGGAATTAGAAATGATAAGCAAGGGATTCTGGATCAGTCAGGCTGTTTACGCATAAAACAATGGCAGATAAAATTGCTACATTTGACTATCTTATCTGTAGATGTGTAACATTGCGTACTGGAAAATCACAGATCAAGATTAAAGGAAGAAGCACCCTAGCAGCACTATTTCGTATATTCTAGATGAGGTAGCTGTATGAAACAATTGAAAGGTTCTATTAGAAATATCCCTCTTCCTGAATGCGTTGTTCAATTTGAACATATCTGTTGGAAAAAATTCTCCACCACCTTTAGCGGCAAAATGCAAGTGCAGCTAATGCCCACAGAGCTGGTGAAACCCTTTTCTCCCACTACACAATGAGGGTTGATCCCTTCTGATACTCCTTTAGAGTCTCCTGAGACTGTCCCATCCCATACACCATGCCTGCTCTTGGCAGGGAGAATGCCAGCTGATCCAGGACAAAAATACGCCAAACAGATAAACAGTGTGGATGATCACATGCGAGTGCCAGAAGTCAAACCCTGAATGATTTAATTAATTAGTACAGATTTAGCCATTGCTTACGTAAGAGATCATAGATGGAGTTGCTCCTGATTTGCTACAGAAGAGGAAGTATATTGATACCTAACATGGAGCATGTTGCTCTTTATGATGTTTGTCAGAGATTGCAATTTCCTGCTGCAAAATTGAACTCATTCCAGATTGAATCCTTTTGTCTCATTGTATGTGATCAAAAATTTCATTGAAAATAATAAGTAAAAAACTGAGATAATGCTATCGTTTTTCAGTATTTTTGCTTATATTTGTAGTCAAACTTTGAATCTGTTATTGTGAGATTGACAATAAACAACAGCTAAGACTGAAATAACAAGATCATTTATAAACGCTATAAAATATTTTTGTCTACCTAGCAGTATACCGAATGCGATGTCAATATCAGAAGGCAATCATGTCATTGAGAGTACAATGATTAATACTTTCCACATGTAAGCAACACATGTCATTGCTGAGCTGTGGAATAACATCTTATGCTCTAGTTTGATTCTACTGATGTTAGCAACTCAGATGAGCTGGCAGGCAGTCTGGTGATCTGCTGTGATTGTTCGGTCTCTTTATAAGCATGGATATGAGAATTCTGCTGATATAATTGGCTTGACAAGGGAATTTTAGTATTGTAGTATTGTATAAATATTTTAACTTATTTAGCGTTAGCACCAGTATTTGTATTCAAGGAGTACAAATGCTGTCTGTAAAGTTAATTGGTAGACTGTGCAGGCATAAATAATGTATATTTAAAACATTTAGGTTTCAAATCAGATGTTGCTACTATTAAGATAGCCAGGATTCACCTTTGGTTAGATAAATCATTAAGCATAGTCCCTTTTTTTAATTCCACGTTGCTGGAGTTACTGCACTAATGGTGGCATATTAAAGCCTGGAAAAATTGTAAGTCTTACATTTTCCATCACCATAATTACTAGGACTTTGTAAATGAAGGGTAAGAGTACAATTTCAGTGTTTGCATAATTCAACTGTAAGAATTTGGGTGTCAACTATAAAACATATTAAATACGAGAAGACATGAAAGCTGCATATTCAGAATAGCCAGACTCTCTAGTTCTGCAATTTGTGGATGACATATGTTTCAAGAATTGCTTGGTAAAAATGGTAATTTGCTTATTCCATGCACTGTGTGGAGTTTGTCTATTTGTAATATGTGTTATTTCTACTCAGAATAATGTCTAGCTATGTGAATTATATGAAATGCATCTTTAAGTTCATTAGTCCATCATGTGTAATTAAAGTTCAAAAGGAGAAAATGTGTTTTCAATTCTGTTGGGTTTCATTTTCCAAAGACCGGTTTTGGCTTGGCAGAGACATTATGCTGAACTGTGTCTAATGATAATACTTCATTTATGTGTAGTATTTCACATTTATGGACACAGAATCAGAGTCCTACACATCATCAAGATTGACTTGGCAGTAACGATCTTGCAGTTCTGTGTATAAAGGAGCACCACTTACTTACTGATTGTGGAAACAAAATTATTTCTATACCCTGGGTTTTGTTAGTCTGAGGCTTTTTGTCTTAAGTTGCTGAACAAAACATATTGCATACTAAGTTAGGCTGATGACAAAATTCTAAATTAGTGTATGTTGCAAATATATTATTATATGACCATTTTATATCTTAGTCACATGCATCCTTTTAGAGTTTGGTTATAGATAAAACATTGCATTCGCTAGTCACATCGTGTAACTATTTTTTCTGGTTTAAGAATTTATGAAGACCAAAGCAAAGACTTAAGTGGAAATGTTAATGACTCTAAAATCAAGAAATATAGATGCAAAACACTGTTTACTGTGGTCAGATGACAATTTGATGGAGGTAAATGTAGCATTTTTATATTAATCTTGATTGGATTGGAATTTTACCCGAAGCTCTCTTTCCCTGCTTTTGAGATAACAGTACATCTGAAATACGTGCTGTCAGGATAATGATATTTTATACTAATAAAGCAAAAAATTTTATTTGAAGTATGACTGTGGTAGAATAGAGCAGAACAGTAACAGCAATTAAAAATGTTGGCATGCAGAGAAATTGCAGCAACCTCTACTGCACATAGGAAAACATTCCTACAGGTTTCCTATCATAGAAAATAAGGAGTATGTATGTTCTTCTGGTTTCCTAACAACTGTATCTGTAAGTGTGGCTCGTGACTGTGAATGTGAAGGTATGCCCACCAACAAAGATTGTGAAACATTGATTCAAGTCAGTGTAGTTGTCAGATATATAATATTGTCATTTAATGATACAAAAGCTTACGAGGTTTGAAGTCCAAAACATCAAATAGTTATGAATATACACAAGAGATCTGAAATGCTACTGTATACATAACCTACCTCTCAAGATGGCATTTATCTTTACGTAAAGATTAGGTACACTAACAACTATTTTATTGGAAAAAAAAGTTGCTATTTTTTTCTGGATTTTTTAAACATTAAATATTTATATGAATAAAAATCCACGTATTGTTTGACACCTACAGGTATGTGGAATTTAACATTATGAGATTATGCTATTGAACAGTTTGCTGAAATAACTAAATTATCATTTAGATTACTGAATATTCAAGTGTATACACAAAGTAAATAATGTGTTACAAATGCACAACTAAATCCAATAAGCCTATGACATTCTCGTTAATGTTCACTCTGTCTCAGCCAAACTTGAACAAATAAATAAAGGGACTTTGAAGTGGGCCTTATAAACCAAAACAGGAGGCCTCCAATTCATTAAGGTACACACCCAGGATATGCCCTTTAGTGGTCAGACTAATATGTCTGGCCATCTGGAGAAGTATTATGTCTCTAACCACAGGAATAGGAGATGACGTTTACTGAAAGGAAGTAAAGCTTGGTCACTTCTTGCAGACCATCCCCTTCCTGCTTTTCCACATGCACATTTGTTTCAGAGGGTGCTAGAGGTATAACAAAGGAAGTTGTAGGAGCATACAGATCCTGAGGATTATATACAACTTCATGCTAAATACTCACGGAAAAACACTTGATGCGCAGAAATTAAAAAAAACCCAACACATCTGTTATCACCTTGGGTGAATTTACTGAATATGGAATTCAGTTTGCTGAAAAATATAAGTACATATTCAATATAGGTCAAAATTAGCTGTCCCTACACGTTTCCTACAGCAGTTAGTTGTAGGAAAGTGCTGATGAGTATAGAGGTTTTTTAAATATGTTTTTATTTTCCCTGGGATACTTATCAGATATGACTTTGAGCAAGAGCGTATGTGTGTGAATGAGACTAAGATCCTTTCGGCAGTTGGAACAGATCTGCTCTTCCATAATTTTGTGTCAACTGTTTTCAGGAAAGGAGAACTGTTGAATTAGCTCAAAATAGCAGAATTAATGTAGATTCTGCCATAAGCAGTTGATGTCAAACTAGCTGATTTCCAGTTTTGGTTATGTTGGTATGCCTGTAATGCTAAGGGATTTGAAGATGGGAAGTTGTCGTGTTTTTGGAATGTTGTAAAAGTTGCTGTCTTTGTTAATAATATACATTCATATTATCTATATATTTATATATTTATATATGATATTTTATTACAGTGTGTATTAAATACTTGTATAATGATAATAATAAATCAAGACACGCTAATGAGGATAAGGGAAAAGCTTTCTATTTTTATAATCTTTTCATGAAGCATATGAAATAGAAAAACTTTTTCAATGAATGAGTCAGACATCCACAGGAGCAATTTTGTATGAACAATTTGGTGAAACTATGGTACTTTCTATTTCACCATCAGAACACCAAATAGAGTTAAGACTATGAGAAGAGTAAATTATAAGAAAAGCTGTGTTCCTAGCTTATAACTTTTTCCATTTATTTTCCTTCAGTAAGACATTAATCTTCCTACTCAAAACAACTTTGTGTAACAGGAAGACAATGAACTGTGGACAATGAAGTGTTTTTAGCATACGCTTTAAAGGTACTTATGGATATGGTGTAGGACAAGACCGGATTCAGAGATGAAAACTCATGAGTTTAAACAAAAATTCTTAGGTACTTGCACAGACTATTTCAAAGGATTGCTTCATCATCTTTAAAATATTCTTAGCCATTCATTTTCAGAGAAAGTATTAAGACAAAAAATACTTTTTTACCTTTGTGCTTATGTGTGTTATAGTCATTCTAGAAGCTATAGTCTTACAGTTTTGTATTTTCTGTTCCTGTCATTTCTATTAACTTTTGCAATGCAATTTCTATGTAGATAAAACCTCCCTGAAGTCTATACTAAATCAATCAATTAGTAATTACAGAATTAGGTTGATGGTATTTAAAATATGTTTGTTCTCTTCTGTTTAATTCCTTGAAACTCACATAATTAAAACACTTCATAATGAATTCTGCAACATATTTCTTCCTCTTTCTTTTTTTCACTTGCACGCTAGTTTGCTAATAAAAATAACACATTCCAAGTTTGCCAATTGCAATAGCTTGTTTGCCAATCATAAGGAAGACATTCTTACTAATTCTTAAGTGTCTTGTACTATTTGCGAAAACAAGAGATTAATGGTTGCAAAGTCTGATCTTTTCCACCACTGAAGGGAAGACGTAAAATTTTAAATTCTCCACATTCTCTTACAAGTGTTAAATCACAATGCATTGTCAAATTATATTTTAAAGTACAAACTCATAGACCTTAAATTGTTATTTATAAGACCATTGAAGTTTGCTTAAAGCCATGAAGAAGTAAACAGAGAAACTGAGCAATGTATTGCATAACACTTGGTTAAGTAGTACTGCCCATATGTGCCTGAAAGTTCAGGACCTGTGGAAAAGAGGATGGAAGAAAACTTTACAGGTTATTTCAGTCCTTGGTTTTCCATCAAAAATATCTTGGATGTGTGTCTCTAAAATTTCATAGTTCATTAATGTCAAGTTAAATCACATACAGAATTGGAAGTGCTTTTTCTGTTAAATATCAGCAAGCCTTTCTGGCAAGCAACATCACGTCTGTTATTAACTGTCCTTTGCTCCTTTGCACCATTGTCATTTGTTGTATTAAAGAATTATTCACCATTTATGCCGTTAATTTGCCTTTCAATAGTAGGTTTTCAAATGAGCACAGATTTACTGTAACACAGAGTTTTACTGCAAAAAGAATTAAGGCTGCCTTCCTACATATTCCTCTAGGCCTACAGAAAAGGATCAGGTACCGTATAGAAAGGCTGGGATGTACTATTATATAGGCCAGAAGTTGTATAGGCCA
Organism: Dromococcyx pavoninus; assembly: GCA_033558185.1. Lineage (NCBI taxonomy): Eukaryota > Metazoa > Chordata > Aves > Cuculiformes > Neomorphidae > Dromococcyx > Dromococcyx pavoninus. The sequence continues at coordinate 2,067,195 of JAUMJL010000044.1, read as the reverse complement.
TTTTTATTAGGTACTGTTGATAACAAGGCATTGGGCTAATGGAGAGATTCTAAATCTTCAAAAGTTCTCAAACTTTTTAAAGTCTGTTGAGAAAATCTCTTGTTCAGGTATTTTGTTACTTGTTGACAATTTTGTACCCAATGCCCCTAAGATTATGCAATATCACTAATCCTGTCAGCAGAGTGGATGGTGTTGATGAAGATATTTTTAAGAAACCCAAAGCAATAAGAAGAAATAGCAAATGCCATGTCTGTGAATATTTTGCATTAAGGAGTGATGGGTAAGTTGTCCTAATTTTCACCCCAGTTTTTTGTCACTTTTTTTTTTTAGTAATGCCTAGGTTGTTCTTCTAGTGCATGTATACTAAAGATAGGGTCTGGTGGGGGAGACTTTGGGGGAGGGAGTAATCATCAGTATAATCGTTGTTATTATATCTAAAGTGATAGTTGAGGGCTAGGAGTTGAAACAATATTTTATAAAAGTATCATGTTGAAGTTTTTGCAGGTTTCAAAATATTTAAATATGTAAATTTCAGTGAAGAGATTTCAGATTTTTTGATAGCCTAATGATTTTAAGCATCTCATTTCTAGTCAAACACTGACAAAAGATGTTCAGATTGCAGTGTGAGATGGTTTCTATGGTTACAGTTGTTTCCTAGCATTTTAGTGACATCTTTTGTGAGCATTGGCTGCTTCACTTATTTGTCACTAATGTATGTGTAGAACTATAGTTAATAGCCTTGGGCGGACAATTTTTTTTTCTCTGAATGATGGTATTGTTTTTTAGCAGCATTTTTCAATAAGGTGACAATGCACTAGAATACTAATGGTATGTGTGGTATTTTAAGATGTCAGGTTTTCAATAAAATGGTAATGAAAATTTTGCATTTCATTTAATAGGTAAATATTCATGAATTTTTCACAGCATGATCAAGTGAGTGAAAAATAAACTGTGTACTGTGTAATACTAAACATCATAAATTTAAATTCTTTTCATAGATTCTATTCAAGTCTTTTTAATAAGTAGCTCTTTATTGATTTAAACCAGATGTAATAAAGGTATATAAAATGAAGGTTTAGATTAATTCAAGATATTTTTACGTGTCTTGTTTATATTGTAGTGAGAATGAAACACACATTCAGAATAATATCCTACATGTGCAGAAAAACTCTTACAACCAAAGACTGGTCACTTACTAATGATAAATGAGGGCAAACAAATATATATCCAAATGCAAAGACCACTCTAAGTTGGAGATTATTTTGTTAAAAATATTTGGATTTATTTGATGTCATTTAAACACAATGTTAAATTGTGAATTATGATCAGCTAAGAAGAAATGGGTGCAGCATTATAATTTGTAGAGTATAGTTCCTCAGTATATTAAGATTTCAGTTCTGTTTCTATGTTAGACAGTAAGAGTTTGCAGTTGTCTTTAACAGGAGTAGCATTAAGCTATCAGGTGAGTTAATCTACTATATATTGCCTGTGCCAGTAACTATATGTGCAGTCATTTACAACATGATTTCCCCCATTGGTCTATACTTATAAATCTCTCTTGTGCTGAAAGGTAGCCACACTATGCTGGACATTTATTTTCAGCCAAGTCAATATTTTAAATGTAGATTTTTAAAATGCAAATATAAAATGGATTATTCACTAGCAACACAGTAAAGGAACACTGGGTCAAGCGTTGTTTCTCCTCTGCATATGAGAGAGCTTCCTATGGATTCATTTCCAAATCATAAGAAACCATACCATACTGTACTATCAACTCCATCACGGTTGCATGATTGCAGGCATGTTTTTCCTTACCTTTAATTTCTTTCTTTTCTTTTACAGGTTGTTGTGTTAATTCAAGTTATGCATTCTACAAAAACAGTACAAGAAAATGTACATAGAGCATCATATGTCCCAAAATACATGCTTAGAATACAGACATGCTCTAAAGCAATGGAATATATAGTAATTTTATTCCATTACCAACCTGTCAGTTGGGATGAATTCAAGACTTACAGCAAAATGCATGAAGTAAAAACTTAGGCAAAATAAAAGCAGGGGACAGACAGATCAACTATATACGTAAGTGGTAGTATGCATTCTTCGCTTAGGGAAGCACTAATGGCATGCAGAAATCAACCATTCCTGCATAGGGAATCCATTCTCACTTTCATGACATAGCCAAGACAGCTAAAGGGCTACAAAAATCAAAAAGCCTCTGGTTACATGGTGATTGCTTCTGACCAAGCCAGTTGCTCTAAAGTATGCTCCAGATTCTCATTGCATGCAGCTGAACTGAATTTTTTACACAGATTTTACACGGCCAATGATCAGAATGAAAAAAATCATTTTATTAACGTGATCTTATTTTGGGTTTAATTTGCCTGAATAAAGACAAAAAGTAGGAAAATCAAACCTTTAATCTAATTTAGATTCTGGCTTCCTTCCTGACCTTTGGGAAATTGTTAAATATTTCATCTTATAGGGTTTATTGCAAATTTATTTAGTCTCTTTTTCCTCTTTTCAGGGAACTGTTATTTATTAAGATGGCTAATTGACTGAGACTTTGATTCGAGTGGTAGAATTATCCAAAGGTCTCTTGCTAATTTGCTCCTAATAGCAACTGTTTCAGGTTTAGCAGTGAAACAATTAGATCACATCCCTATCAAATATGTCTATTTGAGTGACTCAGAAATCCTAAACAGAGGAATCCGATTCAGTACTTAGAGATAGGATTGGCTATATATATCTTCTTCCCTATAATTTATACATCAGTATGGCAGCTTAAGCCACAGCAGTGGCTTATGCCAAGATAAAAGGAGGGCTAATGTATCAAGGTTTTTATATGTAATCTTTATCTGATAACTACACCTTCGAGTTTCTAACAAAAATGGAGTAAGAATGGTTCTTAATGATTGTACCTGCAAAAGAAGAAACCTCACTTCCTGCGTGCTGTAAAATGCCAGATCTTCATGGGTTGGTCTCTAATAAGGTAAGTACATATGTCATTTTGATTTCCTGTTTCGCATACCAAAGAAACTGGCTAAACACCACAGAATAAATACCCCAAACAAACTGTACTTCACAGGATTATTGGCTGAGTGATTTGGGGATTTTAGGTATTCAAAGATCCTTTTATTTAGGTATTCAAAGATCCTTTTATTTTATTATAAGCTCTTCTCACAAATTTTGTTTTGGGCTAGACCTATAATGCTCTGTTGTTGTTAAAATAGTTCAGTTCACTTTCAAATACTCAATAACCTGGATAATGAAAGGCATGAGACTAAACTTAACAATTAAGAGTAAGTGTAACGTGACAGGGAAGAACGTGCATTGTACTTGCATATAAGAGATGTACAATTTCAATGGTATATGCCTAGCTATAATCTGTCAAACATGTTGCTAAAGTTACTTTAAAAGATAAAGGGCTGAATTTTATGAGTGCTTTAAAAAGTGTACAAACCTAAAATTAAAAATCCACCTTCCAGTAGAGAAAGCAGTATTTTATTTTTCACTTATAATGTAGCAAGTGCTATAATGAGTTATAAGTTTCTATCTGCTGTTCAAAGCATCTTAGAAAACAAGAGATAATGGTCCATTATTGTATTGAGCATACTGCATTGTGTCTCTGAGTACAAAAGTAATACCAGGTTAAACGAGTAATCCTTCAGCAAGAGGCATGTTGTCAAAATGTCCCTGAAAGATTTTCCTCTGTAGAAGGGTATGCATAATAATGAAGTGTATGCTGACATTATGTTATTTTTGCACCTGAGAATAAATTTAAACAAGGCTATAACCTTTTCTTTTCTACAGTGTTGGAAGTTATCTTAGTTCAAATTGTACTGAGAGTGCCATACTTAGGATATCTGTGCCTGCAGTAGGTCATAGGATGTCCAAGTTGCCACTCTCAACTTGCAAAACATTGAGTACGGGCAAAGGTGCAATGTTAAGTCTTGAAGTGATTTTTATATTTAATACGTCACAGCAAAGCCTGACCCTAAGCTGATGCACATCGTACGTTCCATAGACATGGTCTACCACATGCCACAACACGACTCCTTCTTTCAAGCTGTCTTTTTTTTACGTGTACTTCCTAGGAATAGTGTTATTGTTTAAGTGTTATTAAACTGAAGACAAGCTTCTGCTAAAATTGAAAAATGTTGCCTCCACCTCTGCCTCCTTGTCCTCCTTCTCCTTCAAGCTTCTCTTTGAAGAGAGAGAAATCTTTTTTTGAGACTCATATTAAATCTTCACATCAGACAACTGAAGTTTTTGTTGCTGGGATGATCAACCAGCTGCTCCGTTCTTATTGGAGAAGAAGGTGGTATGTGGTAGTTCCTAAAGATCAAAGAATCTCCCAACTGCTGATGTTGCAGTTTTAAGCACTGTGATTGAAAAACAGGGCTACTTTGTTTGCCAATATTCTGTGTCTTCAGAGGTGTCTCCAAGGTACCACCACAACAGAGGCTCTCTGGGAGCAGCAAGGGCATCACTCCCTGTGGGACAGGAGCCCAGCACAGTCACCTGGGACTCAGGGCTGGAGTCTCACTAGCCAGGGCCCAGCCCCACAGTAGCAGAAAGGGCCAAGCAGAGCAGAACAAAAGACGGCAGGTAGGGTCTCAATCAGCAGGTGAACATCTTCTGACAAGGCAGATCCAAGGTCAAGCCAGGAAGTCAATCCACAGGCCAGGATCAGGGCTGGTGAGAACAACTCGGGTCAGATGCAGCCCAGTGTTACCTGGGGAGGCCCAAGTCCCCAGTAGTCCTACAAGAGAATTTAGGCAAGGAGTGAAGACACAGGCCTGAGTTTAAATGGAGCCCATGGGCAGTGAGTGCGGGTGGAAGCGTCAGCTCCGTCCACTTAGGGCTATTAAGCCCTGTTACAGTGTGCTCAGGGCCCTGACAGAGTCTTCTCCTCTTCTCACCTGCACTGGGTGTGCATTCAGAAAGGGGTTGTGCCTCATGTAGTCCCTATGTACAGTAACATTTCATAGTGCTGTCTTTAGGATAGGCTAAAAACAACTCTCAAATTGCACACAATCTGAATTAAAAAAAATGGAACTCTGAGGCACTCAATGTAAGATTGAATATTTGCACGGTCTAGGTACATGAAACCGCATATCTTTCATGTCACAAAATGTCTTGCAACCCCAATGACAGTATTACAGCAATACCACTCACAGCAGTATTAGGCATGAACTCTGTGCTGTACAAAATATAAAGTAAAAAGTACATTTAAGACGTCTTCCGAAATATTTCATTTTCATAGTCTTATTCACTATAACTGCACTTTGGTCATAAAACCAAAATCTGTATGTCTGTATATATATACTGGCTTCTTAAAAAACAACAGTATCTCTTTTTATCTGAAGTAGCATTCTTTCCTATTCAGCAATTCCTATTCTCGCATTTAATAGATGTTTAATGTCAGTAACTATTGTACTACCAAAGCTGCTGGTAAACAACCTATGGAATTTTGTGAGATGCAAGTGATACCTGAGAGTATGGTCAGTGCTTAAAAAAGATTGGAGATAGCCAAAATACCTTGGAATAAACTACAGAATATTACAAAATCTTTCTAGAAAGTTGCCTTTCTCAAATGTAGTGCAAGTCCTGTTTCTGCCAATGATTATTTTTAAACGACATCTCTCTACTAATGGAGAGGCCCTCCATGATGCTGTGCTTGCTACTGACAGCTAAGGGTTTTTTTGCTATTCACTATTCATGGTAGCTTTTGAGTTGTTTCTGTGCCCATGAAACTAAAGACTAACAGTCTCTGGAGCCAAGCATAGTCTCTTTGTTGGGTAGAAATAAAGCCTACAGGAGAGGATAGATGTGCTCTGCGTCCCAGCAAGTGGCTTCAGATGAAGTGATATTGGCAGGATTCAGACTGAAATTATTACAAAACATGAATGCCACATGTGCAACTGCTGCCTGGCTGTTCCTGTGCTTCTCTCCTTTTGTTAAAAAGTGCTGTCTTAAAAAAATAGTAATAACCTTGATCTTGTGCCATTGCTATCTGAAAATTGCAGGGTCTGACAGATCCCGGAATGAAGGATCAAGGGGGAAAATGATTGTTCTGCCAAACATGAAGCTTTTGTAATAGTAGTAATGTATAGTGCTTCCATAGAACAAGCCTCACATTTAGCTTAGATTGTAAACCAACCTTACCTAGAAGTTTGGTCACATGCTGTCTCCTTCCCAAAACAATCTGAGAAACTATTAACAATGGTTATTTTCAAAGTCTGGCAGTTATTAATAGTAGATTGGCATATTTTCAGTTTTATTCATTTAGGTTGTGCTAACAAAGTGATACGGGATTTCCTTTGGGTTAGATAATCGCACTAGATTTCGTGATTTTGAAATGAAGAAAAAACACTGTTTCAAGCCAGTTGCAGGCAGGATCCTTCAGTCCTAGTTGTGCTATCCCTTTTAGTCAGTCCTGGGTTTCTCAACAAGAAATCATGCCAGTTGAGTAGTGATTTTTTTAATAAGAACAGTTGGAGATTAGTATGAGATAATTTTCACCTTAGAAAGAGTTTGAATCTAGTTTGAAAAGTGAAAAGATGGTACTTACATCATCATCTCTTGTTCCTCTTTTGTGAAATAATATCAAGGCCTTCCACCACAACCTTCATTATTCCCAGTATCAAGTGCCACTCTGTTTTTGTTAGTAGAAGAATAAGATTATTATGAGTCTGTTAATCTCAGAGTCATGAAAGCTAAATCAAATTCTTGACTTTGCCAGAGATGTTTTGGTAGCGGTGCATATGAAAGAAGGTGAAAATCTTAGTAGATGTACTATGGTCTGAAATTAGAAGCAAAGACATTGCTGAAGCCCAATTGCATTCTTTGATCCGATGAATTAGATTGATTACTGAACTGGTATCATTGTTCAAGCCCAGTTGCATTCCTTCATCATGATACTCTTCAGGAGAAAAAAAAGATACTATTAATTCTTTGATAATGTTGCTCATTTGGAAATTACTGCCCATGCCTCCTTGTAAAATCTCAATTATGATCACACACCCAGGTATGACCCCATAATAAACTCGCCTGGTAATTCTTCTAGAAAATGAATTTTCTTGGCATTGTTACAGAAAACCAGGCATTTGGAACTTGACCTCTCAGTCCAACCTGTTTGGTGTCCTACTCCTTCTCATGTAGTAATATCCTCCAACAGTTCATGACAAACATGAGCACAGAAGCCTTCCGTTGATTAATTAGATTTCGGTTTCAATTTCTCCACCATTTTCTACTCTTAATCTTGCTTAGTCTCTCTCCTAGCACACCGTTTTTTGAGTTGTGCATTCCTCTTATGTACCAGATGGATTAATTTTGATAGACAGATTCCTTTTGATAGTTTCTTTCCATTTCTTTTCTTATGTAAAAAAAATCCAGCTTCAGACTGTATCACAGTGTCTCACAGGCATTGTACTCAGTTACTGTCAAGCAATGGTTAATAGAATATGAAGAAGGTAGACTTCTGTAATTCTGTACCTTCATATATTGACTTAACTGGTACAATTGTATATTTCCTTTATTCTGAATCACCATAATTCAGGGCGAGTTGTAGTCTGTTGAATTTCAAATGCTGCAGAACCTTTAGATGAGTGCAAAATGTTTGGGTCTCGAGTTTGTCAGATGGAGGGGGAAAATAAGGGCATTAGTAGATTACTGACATTACCACCAAAAATCTAGGGTATCCTTTTTCACATTTATTCTTGTGAAGCAATGAGAATATATTTTTCTATTTCTTAAATCCTCTTCTTAAAGCAATGAATGTGATCATGCTGACACATGAATAGGGTATTTGCTAAATGAATTAATTTACATTTTATACAATATAAAGAACTAAGAATTACATTTTGTCTTTTTCTCTAAAACTTACTGGTACTTCACAAGCAAATATTGAAAATAAAATTTAGAACACTGTTGCGTTTCCAACTGCTGTTTGATGATCATCCTAATTTTTCTTCCTCTTTAAAGACTATGACCAACCTAGAGCAAGTTTACAGAGATATGTTGGAGGTTTATATTTTTCTTTTTATGTTAGACTTGTTTTGTATTTAATGTTTGTTGCATAGTTCCAAAAATTACGTTGAGAAGAAAATTTTGTTTGTGGTTTTCTGTTGGAAAATTTCGTTAGTAAGAAAGAGCCTTATTTTTCCTTTTTTTCCTCCGATACATTTATTTCAAACTTCAATTCAATAGATTTCTAAACAATAAATTGTAAGAAAAATAATTTTAAGTCCACTGAGAGCTGGTCATTATCAGAGTAGCTTTTCTTTTTCTTTTTTCTTTCTGCTCTCTGAGCTGAGGAGTTGAACATACTTAAAATCACTTAATACTACTTTTCATATAAACAGCTGCTAGCTGCCACAATAGAATTATGGGAATCTGGATGCAAGGTTGCCAGAGAAGTTGTGGCATGTCAATGCTCGCGTATGTTAAAAAATTTGATTGGTCATGTGACTCAGGAGTTGGATCTGGTTTCAAAGTCTACCCTGCTATGAACAAAGGACTGGAATAGTTGGCCTCCAGACATCTCTTCCAAACTGGATTGTTTTATGATTCTGAGTATGCATGATTACTATGGAAGGAGATATCTTCTGACAAAATAGTCACAACATAGCCTCAAATTTGTTGTTCAAATTTTCTAACTCTAAAGATTCTAGTTCTGCACTCAGAATTTGGGTGATGCTTAATAACCATATAATGCGTAATACTCAGTAGTAAAATAATCCTCTTAGTTTACAATTTATGTATCAGATTAGCATTACCGTGCGCTTAATATTCAGAAAATTTTTCTCCAGACTAGGTTTAAGATTTTATAATCTTTTAACTCTGTAAGGGGAAGATCAAAGTTCTTGTTGATTTCTGTCTTGTGTAAATGATTGTATGGTGGACTTTATGGTGAGATTCCTTTCATAGATAAACTTTGCCAAGAAGATTCACAGAAAATATACCCAATAGGAAAGATAAAACAAATTCATGTTTAAATGTGGATAAATATTCTCAGGGACATATCCTCTGCTTATTCCATTTATGTCAATGAAGAATTGCCTTAATATTCCCAGCCAGATGTCGATTCTAACATTTCATAGTGGATGTAATGTAGGTGACAGGTTGTCATAAGCACAGCATTTCATCAGAAGTGAAAGTAAAATCAGCTCTATTATACCGGACAATTTTTTTTCTTAACTAACGCTTGCCTATAAGACATTTACATTGCTGAATTCTATATTAAGGTAACTGAGCGACAGTTTGCACTGTTTTATAAACAGTACAAAGGGTTTTTTTGTATTCTTTAAAAAGTGCATATAGTTTTGTCCTAACAACATTCCTATCAAAGAGAAGCTGTTACTGCCATCTTTTAACACTGAAAGCATGCATTCGCTTTTTTTTCAGGAATATGACTCATTTTCCAACAGCCTGAGATTACAAATTCAAATTTTCTGAGAAACCGGAGTTTACTGGCATATTGTACACAGCAACCATGCATTGTTCTTCAAAGCAGTTAGCAATCTAGAGTTCATAATGCAGTTCAGCGAAGTTCCCTCAAAATTTAGGTCAGAGTTTAAACAAATATCTGTAAAACTTTTCTTATGGGAATGGAAGGTCTTTTAAAGCTGATGCATAGATTGCTACACATTTTTCTTAGCAGAGAGAGATCTATCATATTCTAGTATGTAAACAGCCTCTTTTTAATTTGCAATATTTTGATTTTAACCTTCTTCTCTGTCTTTGTGGTATGAATTTATTTAACAAAAATGCATACTTTGAAAATGTACTTAATAGAGCAATCTCTGGTCTTGGATAGTGTGTCAGTGTTTTCTACCAATCACCTTTCAGAAAGGACAAAATTTGGTTTGTATTTGTTTTCTTTTTAAACTAAAGTGCCAAATTATAAAACATGACAGGTCTCAGAACGTGGTAGTCTCAGGAATGGTAACTGTGGCAAGGGCTGTTTGACTGTGTATTACAGTAAATTATCTTCTAATTTAAGTTAATTTTTGCCTGTGCATTTCAGTGCAAAATCTTTCAGGTGGGGTTGTGGCTGGAATGTCTTTAGGAAGCAGTTAGACTACTCTTTAAAATCATGTTTGCTGGAATAACTGTAATTGTAATGTTTTTTGTCCAGTTAGTGGAAATATGTAAAAAGTCTGACATTTTCTGTAATATATTATTATTCGTCATGTAGATTCAGTACATCTGTTGTTACAGTACTGTTGCAGAAGTCGTCTTCTTCACAGAAGATGTTATTGATGTCATTTACCCGTATTACCCATGAGAACATGGTATTGTTCTCAGAAAAATGAAAATCGCCTAAGGATCTAAGTATTACAGGTGCTTAGGCAGTTACAATTTCCAAACTTGAACTGCAGTAACTCCTGCAGATCCAGTGGCAAGATCTAGTCACAAAACACGATGCTAATACTGTAGGAGCAAGATCCTGACATAATTATTCCAGTTCAACATTTATAGTTTGGGGTTTGTTGGTGTCTTTTTTGCGTTAAGTTAAAAATTTGTTGAAACTGCATATTGTGTCTTTTGCTTTCATTATTCACACCAAAAAATGAAGAATTATATTTTTTAAAACCCTGTATAATCTATATCTTTAAAAGGAAACAAAGGCTGTAGCCCTCAATATACAGTTTTGCAAAGTCCGAAACAGATGTGAATAAGAAACTTGACTGATTCAAAGATGAAATATGTTCAGGAAATGCTTCAGACCTCAAAAATCAGTCTAACCCTAGAAAAGATCTTTGGAAGTAAAGATCTTCAAGTAACAGTGACTGTGTACGTAAGACTATATTGGTGATTAGAGCAAAATAAGAAACAGTGCATTTTAGGCCCTGCAATTCAACACAACAGTCTTTCTAGAAAGTGATATTGCTATTGTGGACTGACAGAAATGCATTAAATACTTTTCTCAAAGTTCAGGTGACATGGATATGGTTCTTTTGAGTCTGTTTTCCCATAAAGAGTTGTCTGGAAGAAAGGATAGTGTTTCCAGGATACTCTCACTTGCGCTGTGAAAATAGTAACGGAATGATGTCCCTTACTGTGCTGTTATAACAGACAACTGATGAGTCTTATTGCAGACTAAAAACCCGCATGTTCACATCAAAATGTTTTTTGTGTTTTTATTTGAGAAGATTGTTCAATATTTGTGTATTGATGGTCAAAAAACATACATTTTTAATTGATATATTTGAAAGATTTTCAGAAATGAGGACCTAAAATTGGATTTTTCAGATATTTAAATTTGAAGCCTTTTTGCATTATATTTCACCTATTTAGCTGATAAATTAAAAATTTAATTATGGTGCTTCCTATTTCATTCTTATTTTAGAAAAATTTTGAAATGTCACAATGTTCTGTAGTAGGAAATACATAGAAACTTAAGTAAGAAAATAGATACTGGTGGGAAAAATAGGACAATAAGTACTGTTGCCTGCAGAAGATGAAGCAGCACTGATATAAACGGATAAAAGAACCCATGGCTTGTGAAACTGTGCCAATCACAGTGCACTGTGACTGAGCAGGGGATGGGTTACAGCTCTGTTAGTTCTTGTATATATCCATTTCATTAAATCTGCACCTAATAAAGGTACACTACAATAAAAGGACTTGATTTCCAGAGGAAATAAAAAATTTTTGAAATTTGGCCTGTTGTAAGAAGCATCAACATCCATTTGAAAAAAAAAAGACATAAAAAATTTTATCTTGGCATTTTTGAGCCTAGAAAAAAGTTAAGACAAAATGTTAACTGATTTTAAGAGGAAATTATTTGTGATCTCAGCAGTTAATCTCCATTCTTTCTTGGCTGCTAATTTGCACGTATCAAGTCATATCGGTTGTGTAAAGTAAAGTAGTGGAAGGAGGAAGACTAAACTAACGTCTCAGGAGTTTCCGTCCTAAGGCTCATTTGAAATTTATGTGGCCATGTACTGGCTGTAGCATCAACTGTTGAAAAGGCCTGCTGTCCCTTTTCAGATGCCTGTGAAAGCAATGCAACCAAATGGCAAAGTACATAAAAATTAATACTTTGAAATTTCTAATTTAAGGTCTAGAAATACATATAAATACACTATAGCAAACCTTAAGTCTTTCTAATGGCATATTAAGAAAGATCGGAAACTACTTATGTGCTTTGATTCAGTTTGAAATGGCAGATAGTATAATGCTATAACGATAGTTATTTGGGCCAAGGTATTTGCTGTCAAGGTCCCTAAATGGTATTTGGAAGTACATCTTTGTAATAATTTTACATAATAATTTTAAATATCAGTATCCCAAATTCAACTTAGATTAAAGATAAAGATAAATCGTGGCATATAAAAGGAGTGACCAACGTAAAATGAGAGAGACAGTATTTGAGGACAATTGAGTGAAAACTGAATGAGAAACTTAAGTCAGTTGCTTTGTGGATTGTTTAAGCACCAATTTTATATGGACATGATTAATATTCTTTGTTTATTTCCTGAATTCTTTTATTTTCTAACGCCGGTTTAAGTAATAATTGTATAACTGTATATCAAAACTATATAAATATTTGCAACAGACTGATTTAGATTAAGAATTTTGATAACAACCTATCCAATACCATCACAAAAATTTGATGTATGATTCTCTCATTTATGTAAGGTCTTGTGCCTGAGTAAACAGTAACTATTCTTGATCACCATACCGTCACATTTTCTTTTGTGCTAATACTCTGAAGCACCAAGAAATCTGCAGGTTTACTTTCCAGTTATGATGAATACTAGGACAGAGCAAATGGGGAGGATATAATATTAAAAAAAATTAAAAATATTATTTTGGAAAAGTTTTAACCTAGTACCAACAAAATGTGTTACTAAAATGACTTAATTATGTGTGAGACTATATGTATTTCACACAGATAATACAACTACATTAAATTCATTAGTCTACTAATTATATGATCTTATTTTATCTAAACTACAAGCATCCCTACATTCCTCTCTAATGCACAGAACAGGCTTTGCAATTCTTAATGTTGTTATTACAGCAGTATCAAATCCTAGACTGAGGTTCTACAGTTTTTCTCTTCATCTAAAGTCCTTGATTTTTAAGGATTTGCAGTATTCAAAAGCAAGTGAACTCATGCATAAGTGTAATAGGGTTTATTAAAAAGCCTGAATTTTGCAAATTGTAGAGCATACTTTTCTTTCTATGACAGACAGCAGGCTGGATCCTGCTACAAATACACAGGTCAGCTTTGTTGTTTTTTCAGTGCCATGGGTATATTACTTGCTAACTGCACCACTTAAATCTAAAATTGTCCAGCTCTATGTTAGCATCTATGTTTCATATTTAGTGGCACAGCAGATTTAGTCAATTTTAATCAAAAAGCATCTTTTAGTAAAACACATTAACTATAACACAAAAATATGCCACCTTGATAAATCTCAGTGGTCATGTATTCAGAATAAAGAAATGCATATCTGTAGACGTTAGTAGTATGGTGGCTGTGTAGACACCATATTTCCATGTAAATCAATTTTAGTGTGAACGAAAATTTCTTAAATTTCATTTCTACAGATAGACTTATTTCTTAGACTTCCTCTTTACTCAAGAAGTAAAAAAACTTAGTGGAAATTCTAAGGCAACTGAAACCTTTTCAAAATATGTCATTAAATTTGTTTCTAATAACAAATCTGAAATCATAGGAAATACTCTTTTCAACCATTTTCCTCTGCAGCATCAGTGTAATTCACACAAAGTCTCCCAGACCCATAAACCCTGGGAACTGTTTGGGGTTTGGCCAGGGATTTTACATGTACTTATTAAAACTGCATGCACAAATACCATACAGTGAGCCTTGAAATTTTCAGGGCCTTATGCAGATTCTTAAGTGAGAATAGCTGAGGCTCTGTCCCCAAGCTGTTCTTATTAACCTGTTTTATATATGACTTTTCTGGAATTGATATACAGAATCCAATAGCAATTGCCTCATTTTGATTTAAAGTCATAAACAGTCAAAATGCTTTAAACTATTTCCATTAGAAGCGAGAAATTATTTGATCAAACTTGCTCATTTACAAAGACTTTACAAAATCTTCTTTCTATGAACACAGCAGGAATCAAGTAACTGGAGACAATTTGTCTTCTCACATTTCTCAGCACGTTTCCAAGATTCCTCTCTTCAGAGGAATTTCCACTGTTTCTTTTGCTTCAAGCATATTTTACTTTTATGTCTGTATGGCATTTTGACTGTTTCTCTAATTTTATTAATCTTTTCCTAGGTTATTTGTACACAGATATGCCCACATGCACCTATCAGCACCAAAGAAACTCTTTAATCTTCAGTGTCTAAGCAGTCTTATACTTCGGCGTGTTATCACTTTTTGTGTTTCTTTTTGAAAGATGAAGTAGTAACAGCTTGCTATATCTATCCTGAATAAAAAGTGACTGTCAGCTTTATCATACTAAGTGTCTCTCCCAAATAGAGCCTTATGTGTTGTCTGGGGATGAACTGTTTACATAGTTATTCTAAAAAGTGTTGAGATGATAAAATACATTTCACATACAGTTCCTAGCCAAAATTATGTGTACCCAAAGGTCTTAAAGAAGTAAAGTGCTTAAATCATTTTGTTCCTCTACTGAAGAGCCGTGTGAAGAATTTTAACCCATAATCAAGGCCTATGTCAGCTTTTGAAGGAGTTTTATTGATGTTCCTTCTGATCATTTTTGTTCCCTGGGCTGACAGGAAGGGTCTAACAGAAAAAGATCACCAATAACACATTGATTTGCCAATAGATCCCAACAGTGTCTGTTTAAAATGTAAGAAAGACAACGGAGAGTGGACATGACAAAATGCCTCCTCTTTACAGGGACCATATCATGTAATACACAGTTTCAGGACTGAGATAGACTGCAGTAAGCCTGAAGGATTTCCTATGCTTTAACAAAAAATTTGAATGATTCCAAGGGCTTGAGATCTCAAACTTTGAACAACTATTCATTGACTAACAATGAAGTTAGTATTTTCCTTGAAATTTTCATAAAAATTGCTATGTATTCTGTCAGCATCTCTTATCCAGAACAGGGAAGTTCACAGCTGTTAAGATCCCTTAACTGAGCAAATAACAAAGGGCAAAGTTAATTTATTTTTTATTCATTTTTTGAGTCTTAACTAAACTGGACATAACCCAGTGAATACCAGTGATATACAAGAAGTTTTCATTCTGAGAAAGAGAACAAAGTTAATTAGAAGAAATAAAAATTAAGGAAATTATTAGACAAATTTGTGAGTCACTATGCTGTACCAGCCACTGTGAAAATCATATCACATACCATATAATTAATAATTTTCTGTCTAGCCATCAAGATAGGCAGACATGTAACAGGCTGACCAAAGTATTATGACAGGTCTTTTTAGACTAGACTGATTGCAGGTAAGACCCATCGCAGAAAAAGTTACAGAGAATGATGCAGATGACACTAAAATATACATGCTACATATGCTAGGGTTTTTATTTGTGCTGAATATTACATATGCCTCAGTGTAGGCTGCCCCATAGGCAGCCATAGAAGAAGATTGAGCAGACTGTCAGAATTTTTCAGACAACACATAGATAGATCGTGTCATTTAATTTTATTCAATTTTCAGGGCATTTGTGTCATTTTCAGGCTGCCAAAGGCATATGTAAACTGGCTTGCAGTGTCGTGATTCATCTTCTTTCTGATCGAGAAAGAAAACACATTTTATTATTACACTATTTATGAACTCATTCTGTTATAGTCTAGTTTTTATGTATCCACAGCAGATCATTCCTACTAGCTCGCTGAAGTAACTGTACCTCCCTCTGTTTCTTGATATGTCTGAGAGTATTACACTCATGAACTGAGCTGAAACTTCTTATGCAGCTGAGAAATACACATGTAGGACACTATCTGATGGAGCAGCACATAGACCTACTGATTCATAGTCCAGAACAGTACATCAGAACTTTCTTCCTTCAGTACACATTGAAACCTTTCATCCTGTTTTTGTAAAGTGCAAAATCTGCATAAACTTGAATTTGGAGGTTTTACAGGGCTGTAAAGAAAATTCAAGGCTTTTAATATATGGAACTAAATATATGATATATTCTATTCTTTCCTCTGGTGTAATTTCTTGCCTTGGTGTCTTACTGTCAGTTACTGAAATACTATAAATGCCAACTTATGAACGATACTTCGAAAGCTCTTGCAGTCATATGTCCCATGATTTTTTTACAAGAGCATCAATTTTGAATGAATGTCAGCTGGAATTTTACCTGCCTCATACTTCTTTTGTATTTGAAATTGTTTTTCATAATGTTTAGTCTTAAATTATCGCGTTTACTCAGCACTTCTTGAAACTGCTGTATTTCACCCCAGTATCTGTAATGTAACAGGTGAACTGATCCCTGTTACATTTTGTATAAATACGACCTTTCCCAGCTTTATAAAATTATGACTAATTTAGTTGCTAAAATAATAGCTATGGGGTTCTTCTGCTAAGATAGTATTATTATTTGGCTTTAAGTCTATTTTATATTATGCTCTAGATAAATTAATCTGCATTCTGATCTTGTTTATACAAGTTCATATGCTCATGCCCTTTAGAAAGAGGACATTGTGCACTCTTTCAAATGTGTGACGTGTGTGAGAAGGCACAGAAGCCAAGCAACAATGAGGTAAAATGAAGAGAATAGACTTCTTAGCATTGCAAGTACCATCTGTTCTGTAGAAACGCATCCTCTGTGTTGGCATTGCCACAGTGGTATGACATGTGTTATTACTTTTAATCATACTTTGTGCTGAAGAAAAGTCTGGTTGTATGACAGATTCGGAGGTTGCAGACTTCCTCAAGAGTTGGTGCCTAGAAATCCAAGACCACTTAGAGTACTGAATATTTTTGTTTCTGAAACATAATGACCTGTGCAAAATTATGCCACTGGGGAACAAGCTAATAGAGCATATATTATTACATTTGTACATGAGATGAAGAAAGCAGACAGTATTTACATGAAAAAAAATGACATTTTCATAATATTCTGGAAAATCTTGTGCTGAAGAATCTGCCATCGTTTTCGGAGATAAAATTGTAGAGTATTACAGGAAAATACTAGATAGAACAAAATGAAGGTTTTCCCTCTTGACTTAGAGTTTTTGCCAGATTTACTAATAATGAAAATGTTTTGTTTATCAAAATAAGGAAAGAGTTCAAAACCATTAGGTAAACCAGTCCTTACTGAGACATCTGTTGTGAGGTCCCTGCATATGTAAGAAGGAAAAACTGACAGACCTAAACAATGTTTTTTATGCATCATAACAACTTTGTTTGTATAATGCACAAGAACAGGTGTCTAATTCTTTTTTTATTGCTAGCCACTGTCAGCTAACGTCAATGCAAGGTGTTGTCCTTATGCATTAAATAGAGGCACGATACACAACTAATATGGATTGTCATTTTTACAGATACTGATGTATTAATAACAATCAGTCCTGGAATAACACTTTCTAGTTCTGTTTGCAATGACAATCAAATGATGTCATATTTCTCTCTTGATTGGACCTCACCTATATGTCATCAGCGTCAGTGAACTCTCTAGCACAGACATGCAGGGTTATGTAACTTCTGGCTATGTGGTGTCAGGAGGTCATTACTAACATCTAGAGCTCAAAGTTTTCTGAAACAAGACAAAGAGCCCTTTGGTCTTGTGTTAGATTCAAACAGCATGACATCTAACTCATGTTACATAATTATAATGGCCAAAACTACAGAAGCTTGGCAGTTTACTTAGGAATTCAAGTATTTGTTGGATGAAAATTGAATATCAGAGAACTATTTTATTTGATAAAATATTTAAATCAATGCTTTTTTGAATATATTCCCAAAATATCTTTCCATGGCTGTTCTTCCACATAATATGTGATTTTTTAAAGTCTGTGCAATATCTGGAAAAAAACGGGATTATAATATATTTATGTATTCTGTTCTAGTTCACTCTTCAAAGGGGTGGATAGTAGAAATATTGCAGCTTGTATTCATATGAGAACAGATCTCAATGAACTTGTACCACTAAAAAAGCTATATAAAATGTGCAAATAAAAATGTGTTCCTCTCAATCACTTAATATCACTGAAGATATAGCATATGCCAAGACCCATTAAGCAGATCTCTTTTCACAAAAAAGAAAACCCCAATGTTCTGCATTCATTTAATTCTGTTTTCATCATTCCCTTTGAAAGCCCTGGAATTTTTACCCTGAAGAAAACAATAATGTAAGTGATAACACACTATTATCCATTTGATTAGTTTCACCACTGTAGACACCGGGAAACATGAGGGAATCGTTAAAATCTGCCTCTTGTTAAACACTAAATATATTGATTTAGTTCACTTAGGAGTCTCAAAAAGTAACAACTAAAGCAGCTATATTAAGTATTTATTAATATATGAATAAATATTTTTTTTTAAATGTAACTTTCTATCACTGTATTTGCCAAGCTGCTTTCAACAGGTGCACTGACTTTTGAGTCCAAAGCAAATATCAGAGAATCTTAACATAGGGGATGATATGTAACAATTTTGAGAAAGACATGGACTAAGTCCTTCATTTCAATACTAGCTTTAATTCTAGACTGAAAGGAAGTTGTGAAGTTCAACTTATGATAAGCCTTTCTAAACACACATATATTTAATTGATTCAGGACCCTCTCGATTCTGTTGTCTTGTTTTCAAATAAGTTCTTATGAGGCTTACTATCTACAGATGCAAACTGTTGGAAAATAAGATAAATATTGCAAACAACAGACGTGAACAAATCTGAAAATTTTTGATGGTAGTTAGATCGTTGGTCTTCAAGAAGTATTGTATTTTGGTTTTTAATAAGTTGTCCTTTACCTAGTTATAGAGATTTAAGCTATTGGAGATTACAGAAGCAGGTTCTAGACTTAATTCATACTTCCTTCATATGTACAATTCAAGCACTACTTGACACCGAAGTGTGAAGTTTGTTCTTTGGATGGCAAAAAAATCTTTCCTAATGCTTATAAAATTCCCTCACCAGTTCACTCTGCCATAACGACCTACTGAAAAACACAAAGTCCATGAAACTCTGATGGATATTTACAGGAAAAAGATTGCTGGAAATGAATGACAGCTTATCCTGGTATTGGAAGTTCCAGATACTGGCACTGGAAAGTAGAACCTTTCATTCCTCATAGTGATGTAACATTATGTTAGAAAGGAAGCACTCAGTTAAACAATCCATACCTCTGCAGTGTCTCTTGCTCCTTTAGCTGAACAGTTTACATAGAGTGCAAATATTGGATGCACAGCTTGACCTGCAACCTTCTATGAAATCTGACTACCACATTCAGTAGTAGCTCGATATGCTCGTCATAGAATTTCCCAAAATGCATGTGTTACAATTATTCAGTCCAGAGGCTTCACGTCTCCCTGTGCTGTCTGTTTCCTCTAGCAGTGCTTGAAAATGTTCTATTATTGAAAGAGTTAAAAAAAAAAATCCCCTTGGAAAAGCTAATTATTGCATGCAGATACTTCTTTGTGTGATCAAGGAGGGGACAATTTAATAGGCTCTGTAATACAACCAAGAACAAAATTGCTTTAAAGGAAATCTCTTGTTGAGTGACAACTCTGTTGCCTGAGCCAATTAGGTCCCAATAAAGAGTGTTGAATTGGCTCCTGCTTTCTCATTAATTATGTTCTGTCACAGACATGGGGCTTGATTTAGCAATTTTGTATTACATTAAGATACTGAAAGGAATGGAACAAATGGCTCACTCTGATAATAGGCATTCTATACACGGTGTGACATTTACTATCCAGCTGTCCATAAGGCAGCCTAGCACTTCAGTTCAGGGGTTTATTTGTCATTGCTTCAAAGGGACACTCAGCTTTTCACAAAAAAGAAACAGAGAGGCTAATAGATAGGACAAAATGTACTGCTGATATGCTTTATTAGAGATAGGATGCTAGGGTTTTGCTAACAAGCTCATCCGTTGGGACTAAGCCGAGTTTGCTGTCAATCATCCTACACACAAAAGCACACTAGTTAACAAGGAGAAATGAATTACAGACACTTATTCCTGCCTGTGGGATCACAAATACACCAATCTGTGAAAGAGGCACAAACTCAGGAGACAAACTACATATTTGTCAATAACCTCCTAGAAAGAACCCTAGTAATTCTTTGAAGACCTTTGATTTAGCTTCCATCTAAAATACATGTATAGGAAATGTTTTAGTTACCATGACATTTTTCCTTTGTTACTTGTACAATTTTTCATCACATTAAACACACAAAACTGAGGAGGTCTGCAAATGTTGTGCTAGGTATATACACTGCTTTTTATACCGAGCAACAGGGGGCAGCTGCTGTTGTAATATTCATTAATAGCAACAAATATTAAATCTTACAAACTTCAGGTTCAGACTATCTTGCGTCAATGTGTAGGGCGTAATCTACATCCCAATTTATGTCTTAGATAATAATTAAAGTAGCAGGATTTTTTTTTAGATTGTGCGTATTTTTTTGCCCTCCATTGTATATTTTCATGGGAAGTTTGAATCTATTGCTTGCATTGCACTTACAGGATCAGGTTGGATGTATATGAGTAAATTTGTTTATATATGTAAGTAAATATTATTACTATATACTGATATGTGTGAATTTAAATATAACTATTTGATCTTTATTTCATCTTCTTGTCAAAACACTACCATTTCTAATATAAGATGACCAATGTAACTGACAAACTATAAATAAGAATCCCTAGGAAACACTGAATATATTTTGCAAAATGTTTTATTAATTCGAAAAACATTTCAAGAACAAGCTCTAGATATAGAAGAGCAAAGAGAAAAACAAAATGAAAGTATGTTATCATAAAAACAAAACTAAGGGTCATTTTCCAGACAGAAATATGTAGTCAATAGAGGCTTTACTGGTATGTGTAATCACAGAACCACATAGAATCACAGAATCCTTTAGGTTAGAAAAGACCTAAAAGACAAGATCATCAAGTCCAAACATAAACTTAACACTGCCAAGTCACCGCTTAATGATGTCTCTGAGTACCACATCTACATGTCTTCCTTGCCATCAAAGTCTTACCTAAACTTTAACAGTTTTCCACATTTGGAGAATTTTTTTGCAATAGTATTTGTTGTTTCAGATGTTTGGAATAGTATTTCTGAGACTTTACTATTAGCCAATAACATTACCTATTTGGGAATACCTCATTTTGCCCTATTTTGATATATTTATCCTGCAGATAAGTCCATTATCTCTTCTGATGCACATCGTTCACTCTTGAGAGATTAGAAGGGGTGGGATGGGGTGCGGTAGGCATGTTCATTCCAGAACAAGGGGTACAGTCCCAGGTGCTACCACAGGGAAAGCTAACAACGCCTCAAAACTGTCAGGGTTTGGTGCTCTTCCACCAAAATGAAAAAAAAACCTCCTTTAAGCTTCCTTCTTCCCTTGCACCTGCTAACACTGCAGGCTGGGAGTGTGAAGGAGTTACCCTCTAAGAAGCTGACAGAAGCAAAACTAAGAGATGTTGGTTCTTGAGTAACCAAGGAAATTGTATACAGACTTCTCCCAGTGACCCACTCAGGCCTAAGTTAGTGTAAATGGGCTGGTTCATTGGCAATGCTAGCAGAGGTACATAGGGAGGTTTTTCCACTTGAAAAATCTGGATAACAGACTTGAGACCCTTCAAGTTAGTTAATTTAGTAAAAAAACAGTTCCCAATCCTTGACAGAAGTATTACTATACTAAACATAGGAGGAGGGTTTGTAGATGGATAGGCAAGACAATATGCATTTCATGAGCTAGGCAGAAAATTCTCAGGTCAGTTAAACTACAAGTTAACTAAACCACTTCTTCCAAAGTCTAACTTTCTTCCTGAATGTCTAAGGCTGTGAATCTCTGCACAGCATCGCCCTAGTAAGCATCTTCCAAGGAACTCCCAATATTTTTTTACTTTTTCTTCACCTTTACAGCCCTAAAAAAATAATCTGAGAAGTTAATATAATGATCACCTACTGCAATGCGTAAATATGGGCTAAAGAAACAAACTTCTAACCAGTTAGTTGCCTAATGTTACTTCTGACCCATAAAGGGTAGTCTGAACCTGGTTACTGTTTTGTAGCATTTTTATCCTTCTCTCTTGCTCTCCCTCTCATTAATTAAATACTCTGCCTTTTCTGTGATGATTTTACAAACCTAGAAAAGTAAGAAAACATGTCACAAAACATACTTCAGTACTGTTGTTATCAACCACACCATTCTTTTCTCCTGTTGTGTAGGTGGTGTGATTCATCTATCGTCATTATCTTGTCAGGTCTCATGCTTGATTTAATTTCAAAATGGCTGCATCTCTCCCAGGTTGTAGATATTTTCAGTCAAAAATTCCATTAATTCCTTGTATTGCTATAATTGTCTCCAATTTCCTTTTCTAAGTAAAAAAGAAGTATTAGAAATATGTAACTCGGAACATATCCAGAGTCATAGTCAATTGAAATTCAATAGCTTCAAAAGCAGCTGTATTTAAAAAGATTTAGCCATGTACAGCTAGAGAGTTTCTGTGCAAAATAACTTGACCCAGACAGTAATTTAGGTCATATTGAATGAAGAGTTCTTAAGTCACTTTCCTAGATCTTGAAAAAGTTTTCCCTCTTCAAATACAGATTCACTTTGATATAAATGTCCTAATTCTTCAGACCAGTGAACACAGAATCTGAAGGGGTAGAGAGATCGCGTTGAAATTAACCTCTTTTTGAAAGAGAGCCACAACCCAAGGTCTGGATAATTCTAGTCTAGCTTGGGTCACAAATTAGGTTTGAGATTGCTTTTCCTTGCACCCAAGAGGTAATGAGCCCCTGAAGAGCAGTTACAGCAGTGGTGTCTGATCTGTGGTCTCCCAGTGAAATATAATTGTGAGACAAACACCCTCTTCTAAGAGGTGGTTGCGGGTAAGAGTGAAAGAAGCTGATTATTAGAAATCATCACTGCCTGAGATTTCTCCACAACATACAGCTAAGGGAATTACTCATCTGAAAGAGGGCAAGTGGGCTATGCTCTATGATGACAAAATTGCTACTTACAGTTCCTGCTTTAGGAGTACAGTTTTCATATGTTCTGCGCATAGCGAATGTAGGAGAGACCCTGTCAGAGGAAAACTCGGGACTGTTAGGGATTCTCAAAAGGGCCAAGTTATTTCCATTGACTGTGCAAGGAAATCGGTGAAGACTGGCTTCCTGATGTAGAGTACTTCAGGTACAAAAAGTGGCCTTCTATTCATCTTCCAGGGTAGACTTAATGATTTTCCAATATATATGACAGCCGTTTGGAGTTTCTGTCATAGAAGTTGTTACATCGTATTCAAACGACTCTTTAAAAAGTGCCATCTGCCTCCCTTCTGCCTCCCTTGGCGAATGTACTTTAGACTGCCTTGGTGTCATGAGAATCTTCAAAACTATTGGGCTTTTACCTGAGAAACTTGTTCATTTGGTGTGTTTCATTTGGATTCTTGATAATTTTATGGCAGTCAGGGCATTGATCTGTGATCATCATACAAATTATAGTTTTTAAATTACTGCAATAATATTTACAATGACACTGAAGAAATGTCCAAGCTGAAACTCTGATGTATCCCAGAAAATCTGTGGTTACATTTTAGTGAAGGCTACTTGTATATGGTGTGGGGGACCGTATTGTAACTAGTATGTGACTAATGAGGAGATTTACATAGTGGTATTCTCAGGTACACTCTCTTTTGTCTTGGAGAAAGATGGCTTTTTGGACAACGGTAAGTTTGAGGATGATTTTGACAGTCCTAGTACTTTGTCAGTAAGAGTTCTGTGGCTGGGTACTATTGAACTTCTTGAGGGAGTGCTCTTTGGGGAGCAATGTAAAAAATATCTGAGGAGTGTACAAAAGGAGGATAATCTTTTGAGATTCTTCTTGGAACAGACAAACCACCCCCTCTAACACAAATACACTGAATCAGCTTCCAAGAGGATAGCTCAAAGTGGTGTGATTTAAATATGTATCTAGAAATGAATAGTCAGTAGTTTAGAATATAATCTTGACTGATTAATCACATTTCTGGTCAATTTTATTTTTACATTTGTGACTCTGCTTTAATTCTCCTATATTGCAGCTTAAATAAAAAGTGACTTTACACAAGAACTTTCTATTTGGTCTTTCATACAAGGAAAGAAAAATTCTACGCAGGTGTCAAAGACAAGGTGAGATGTAGAATAAATTTGAAAGCCAGGTATTGCAAAGTTTAGAATATCAATTTCTGTTCACTGACAAATGAAATCTTCCTTCTTCACATTGAATCTCATTTATTTCAGTATTGCAAAGGAAAGTGAGTTTCTAACAACAAAGAGCATTTGCCACTAATCTTTGAGTTTGCCTTAATATTGCTTCAATCCTTTCCTCTCAATTCAGTTTACAGTTATGAGTCCTCCTCAACAGATGTTGGTATTTTCCTTTGCCTATTTGCCTTGTTGGTTCTAAGTAATTTAGTAAGATTTTTTAGACTTTTGCAATTAAATACAGGTTTTATTTTAATTGGATGTAAATTCAACATTAAAACTTTATCTAAAAAAATAAGCAAAATTACTCTCCAATTTTACTTTTATTGCAATCAATATGATGCTTATGTTGTCTTTCATCTGGGAAATACTGAAAGACATTCATAAAAAGCAATTAGTATGTGTCTTGGGAAATTATCTGAAGGATCAGAGTAAGATTTCATGAGAAGTTTGTCTGTGAGTTTACCAAGACTATCTGCATCACTGTCACTGAACACAATGCACAAGACCAGGATAAAAATAAATTATTTCTATCTTCATAATCCATAGTCACAACAGATGATCTGTTGGGATCAGCTTAATATCCAGGAATGCCCAGTGACAGGTAATATTCCTTCCCTTCCTCCCTCATAGTAATGTCCCTCTCTCCTTCCCTCCCTCCTTCCTTCCCTCTTTCTGTTGGTTTCTGTGCTGATTCTTCTGTGACTATTTCAGAACTCTGCTTAGATCAAGAAATTTTAAATGATGGCTAGAAGTCTTGCAACTTTTTTTTCTCCAGAAGTCTACAAAAATTAATATACCTATAATGTAGAGATAGTCTATGAACGTTATTAAATGATCCCTGAAATACCTCAGGCCTTACTGGTTTACTGTTGAGCTTAAGGATTCTAGAGGGATGGGAATATATTGATTTGAAGGAGGATGTGGCCAAACATAGTAAGGTACTGTAAAACTAATACATGAATGTAAATTTGTGAAATCAGTCAGGCCTGAGTTATGGAACATTGATGGCTATTAAGTCACATGTAGTACAATGATGATGATCAAATGGTTGCAGTTAACTTGTTTTGGGCAAGATTGCAATGACTAATTGAAGTATCCATATAAATTAAGTTGATTTTCCTGTTTAATTTTTTTTTAATTCAGTGCAAACATTGAGCATGGGAAGGTCAAATGGTTCTGTCTTGCTTGGCTTTATTATTTCAGATTTTAAAATCAGGTAAGGTATAAGCTAGAATAAGGTATTACGTTATTAAGATGTGAAATTTATTTTAGATGCAAATGTGTGCCACATTTCAGACCTGAAATCTATTTGACAGCATTCTTAGGCTGGTTTGGCCATATTGTAGAATCTCAAGGAAAATAATAATGCATAGGAAATAGTAGACAATTACAGTTTTTGTTTATGTACTGATTCAGTGAAACACTTTAGATTATATATCTTCTCTACGACTACATGATGCTAATTAGCTAATAACATATCTTCCAAATGATTTTTAAATAGCTCTGTTTAGATTCTGACTCATACAAGTGGCAAGCTGTTGTTTTTTCTGCATGAACTACAGTGAGTGATTAAAAATTATGTGCATGACTCAAAAAGAAAAGTTCAGGTTTTATATAATCGTAAAATTTGCTTAGGCAGTTCAGTTAAAATAGCAAATGCGAAAGTGTTGCCGATACTACAGGAGTGGACAAAATTAGATTTACGTTCTTTCTGTTTAAGTATATGAAAACAAGTCCTACAGTTTTAACTTGACACATTCTCAAGAAATATTAATACACTCCATAAAATAAATATTATTATTTTATAGTTAGTATAGTGGGGTAAGGGTGTGGGAATATAGGTACATTTCTGCGTCTGTTTTAAGCCAGAATTATCTCGTGGAACTTTATGGTTTACACCCAGCCCACAAATCAGACATAAGTTACCCAAGAACTGTATGAATGTGATCAGATTGCCAGTGTGAGACTACAAAAGAAACTCATGAAATAAAGATGAAAGCAAAACATCTGGAAAAAAACAAAGCTTGACATGTCATAGAGCTTTAACCGCTTCAGTTTGTTAGAAAATAACCTAGTTGTTTTAATCTCTTAAGGAGATAAGAGAAGAAATCCAATTAAGAACCTGGCATATTAATTTTTCATTTAAAAGCATTCTTGTCACTGTAGGTTATTCAATGAAAACAAGAAAGAAATCTCTGCAGACTCAGTTTGTCTAAATATTTTCCAAGAATATAAGACATAGTAGGAGCATAGGTCTAGAAGAACTCAAACTACTCAATGAACTATGAATAATGCCAGTATCTTATGCATTATTATCAGTGCTTTCAATAAACAGTATTGAATTTCAGTCATTAACACTGATTTCCTTTTCAGTGTGACAGTGCACTTATAAACATTTCTTAAAATCATGCTACATAAAAATGGGAGTATTCTAACCTGTAAAGAATATCACATTCTAACCATATTTTGCAAATTTGTTACTGAAGGAGAAGTAAAGGGATCAAAAGTGTTTGCACAGTTAACAAGAGGGTTGACTACCATATTATTCAGTCATCCGGGGGGGTTTTGAATCAATACTCTATTGGCAATCCTTCTGAGATCCCGACTCTCATGTTTTACAGCATTTCAACTCCAAGATAATACCCACATTAGAAAAATCAATATTTCTTCCTCTACATAAACCTGCACTTATAGATATTGCTGATAAACCTGTGATTAAGAATTCTAATTTATTAATTCTAAGTATTTACATGATTTTCTGGGTCCATATGCAGCACACTAATTATGCTACCCTTGTCTGTACAGAATTTTCCTTTAGAGCAGGTTTAGCTGAGGAGCTCTTTCTGAGTCTCATAGGGCTGGGTTAAACCCAGAAATTCTGTTAATCACTGGTTTACTTTTGCTAGTTGGATTGGGCAAATACAGGCAATAAACAGTTTTACTGTAGTATTACTTAGTAGAATGATCTCATCCTCTTTCTGCATTATTTTCCTGTCTGCATGGAAAGGGCAAGACAGAAAAAGAGAATGATAAATTGCTCCTTCTATGAAGTGTCCTTCCAAAACTCTTGAAAGTGCTTTTTTTTTTTCCAAGAACCATTAAGAGTATTCTAAAACCCTAAGCAAAAATACTGTCAAAGAAATGACTGTTTTATGGCTTTCTGTTTCTGTAGTCTACATCGAATTTTAAATTCTAAGAGAGTAGGAAATGTCTGGATGCATCTTTAGCAGAAGTTAAAATATATATAATTTTTTTTGAATTCTGTTATTCATTTAATGCCTGATATTGAATTAATTTTTTTCATGATGAGCATACTAATGCTGAAAATTCAGTTCAAATTTGAAAATTAATTTAAATAGACTGCTAACTCCTCTTTTGTCCATTCATCTTAATTAATGACAAGTTCATAGAAAATACAGAGAGCTAACTGTAGGTGCCAGAATCCAAAAGACCTTTTTCCCACACAAGCAAATCTCTGGGCCAGCATACCACACTCCTATTTCTACATTCCTCTAGAATTTTGTATTCTTTTCCGTATGGAAAGACAACTTTAAGAAAGTTGGAAAATATTCTCTAATTATTTTGTTCAAATATAAGTTATCTTGAAGTTCTCTTGCAGAGCTTTTAACATCGGTGTACATTTAGGAGCCAGTGGTACACTGTTTCCACATTAACTGTGCAACTTCAGTTCATATTCATTTTGCTCTAAGCAAACCAACCTGCTCTAAGCATCTTAGCAGAACTTGTGGAACCACGTTTCTGGGGGAGTGCCAAAGACTTTCTGGCAGCTCTATGACATTATGGATAGATAGAGGAACTTACCATAATTCTTTGGAAAACCTCTAAAAAGTGAACAGATACTGGCAACGCATGCTAGACCTTTTCTCAAGAAGGAAACTAGGTAAATGCTCTGACGTGAACTCTTGCTCCAAACTCAGTCTGAAAAGCAGCAATAACAACACAACTGCAGTATGTCAGCAGAGGTAATCCTGGCAATGCAATATGAGGAAGTAGAGATGAAAGCTGTAGCTGATAGGAGCTATTGCCATAGTACTTTCCCATCTGTGGTAGGTGCTATGATGTCACCTAAATGAAACATCTTTTTTAGACCTAAACATTGGTCACAGACTGGTGGATCAGAGTCAGATTTTCATTCTACTGTGTGTGTCTCCTAGATACATACATTCAAAGGAAAAAAAGCTTGGATACCTTTTGGCTTAGTGACCTGCAACACTTCAGTATGTTATAATCGCAGCAGTAATACCGTTGCCTGCAAGTGTGAGTGTCTTAACTGTAAAATATGGGTATTGCTGAAAATGTGAGAGCTATTGTTGATAATTCTGACACACTTCATCTCCAGTAAGATTAAGGGAGCGTCTGTGTTCCTGAGTGTGTAATAACAGAAAGGAGTAATCATTGGTATTTGCAGGTCTTTCTTTTCTCTGAGTCTAGCAAACTTCTAGTCTGTATTTATTTTCTTTCCAGTCAGAGTGTAATGCCAAAACTTTAAAGGTCACACACAACAGGAATTATTTTCTCAGCTTACTAATGCTCACGTTCCCAAGGGACTGTTACTTAGAATATTTACTTTTGATTTTCAGTTAAGCACTATAGTCGAGTTACTAACTCTATGGCTTGTATAATACTTGCCTATGGTGAACTATGCACACTGTTGAAACATTTTGTGATCTGCTCAGAGGAAAATGATACTAAGGATCTAAGTAACAATTGCTTGCACCTTGATATGTCTTGTTGTCCAAAGGCTTCATTATCTCCTTTCTTAAAATGAAGGTAAGCTTCGTTATCATCTTCTGAAGTTTGAATTAATTCCTTTTTTTGGTCACTTTGCTTTTGCACATATATGTTGCACATGCTAGTGACCATATATGAGTAAATGATTTTGCTGCACTTAATCGTTTTCTGGTGCTTCCACATTGTTGATTGTCAATGAAAAATATACAGAAAAAAAAGACAGGTGAATTTTCACTGGTCATGGTACTCTCATCATCCTCAGAGGCACCAAGGAATGCAATGCAATTGCCGTTGTGATTCTGAGGTATTTTCCCAGTCTCTCTCTCTTTAGAAGAGAAATGAAAACATAAAGCTTTACAAAATACAAGAGTTTTGTCTTAGTACTTTCAAGTAACTCTACTAATAAAAAAATAAAATAAAATTCAAGAAGGCAGAAAGCAAGAACAATTTTTTTTAGTATTTTGAAAACCAGAAAATGTTTTCTGCATTTAAGTCACTCACCAATGACGCATGACTCAGATTTATTTGCAAGTATGACACAGGTTGCAGAAACAGGATATTGGATATCAATATAATTACTTAGCCTCAAATTTGAAAACATCATGTCATTTTCCATATAAATTTCATAATCACTTCCTTTTTCTCTCTTGTTCCATGCTGAAGTTTGGGTATTTACTACTGAAATGAGGAGAACTTTTGTTTTCCATACACTTTTGCAAAAGAAAAAAATCCACTTGAAAAGAGTTCTCCAGAACTCCAGATTCCATTGAGTTTCAGCTACCTCATATGAGAATATTTGCAGACCAGCTATGAGCATACATTTTTAATATTTTAAGCAAATAAACACCTGTCCAAAATTATGAAATAACACAAATAAATCAACACAGGTAGAATCATGTAAATGTCTCAGTCTATAGCACCATTCTTTGTACTGCATTTGCAAAGTCCGTTATCTGGACCTGCAGAATGAGCACTCACTCCCTAGTGCAATCATGTCTGTCATTAGGATCCCCAACTAATGCATATCTACACTCCCTATATAGAGTATATTTCTCACCACTTAGTGAGGAAGTTTTCTCTGCGTCATTCACCAGCTCAGAACAATCACACATCTGCATAGCTGGTGCTTCTGCAAAACAGGTTGTTCAGAGATACTTGTATGTGCCAGGGAAACTCTTGGGCTCGTACCTGTTTCTCTTCTGCATCTTCACGCAATTCTAGGCTTCTAGATTGCATGACTGCTGCCCAGCCTCTAGAGATTTGGGGCTCTGCTGAAGATATCCAGGAAAGGCAAGCAGAGGACATACCCTCTATACATTCATTGACTCACGGGGATTTCCCTTTTATCCAAACAATGATTCTGTCTCTTCTAGAGACAGCATTCCTGCTCCCAAAAACAGCTGTAGGCATCCCACCTATCTAGGCAATGATGATCCCCAAGATTAGATTTTTTTATTTATTTTCAGTAAGTCTGTTATGTGAGGTTTCCACATATCAGAGCCACAGTATTAGACATGTCAACTGAATACTTCTACAGCCAGGCAACCTTCTAGCCAGCAATGTAATAACTACCTTAGAGTTAGTTCCAGAAGATGACATTTGCTTGTTTCTCACTGATTTACATGAAATGCAGAACTCTCAAAAGTGAAAAAAACCCCTGTACTTTATTGTTTCACAGAATGACATATCAGCAGTCACAGTGTTTCCTACTATGTAACCTAAATATTAAACATGCTTTATGCTGTAAAAATAACAAAAAAAACAGTTTTAAACCAATATTTTGAAACATCCCAAAATAAAAATATCTATGGTGAGAATTAGCTACTTCTTTCTTACTCAGTTGCTCATCCTGCCCAGTTTGTCATTTTTTTCCATCTCCCAGGCTTCATATTTTTTCCCTTTCAGTTCCAGTCTGAATTCTTCTAAGTGAGTCTCCTTATCAATAATATAAATTGCAATTTTTGGTTAAACAAATTTTCCCAATTTGAACTGATCACAGTAAACATCTTTGTTTTAAACTCACATTGATGGTTAATTTTCATGAGTACATCAGTGTTAATTTAGCAAAAAAACCCACATCAGTGTTGATTTAGCAAAAAAAAACAACCAACTTTCAGCCGGATATCAAAAGATAATCACAACTGTGGTGTCTAAAAATATGAAACATTGAAAACTAAATAATTGAGTATGTCAGGAGTTGTGATTATTATATGAGAACCATACTGCTGGGTTGTCCTTTTTAAAAAACATGACATATCAAATTGCTGAAAACTGGTGTTTACCACTGTAGCGTTTCATTTTTACTTGTCATGTTAAATCTTGTCACTTTTTGTTATGTTGTTTCTCATCACTTTGCAGTTGGATGTGACACATTCCGTGACATGACATGACTCTTTGCAACCTGAGAAATCATAGATTGGATGGAAAAAATTGTTACTATAGAGGAAGAGGCTTTTCAGAAGGTTTCTTGGTGGAATATATGTTAGTGATATTTTTTTCTCTCATGAGTAACTTTTACATACCTTAAGCTTCATTCTGATCCCATACTCTTGCCTATTTATTGTGAGAAGTTATTGTGGTTTATGCCTTTCAAAAATCTACAGAGTTCATATATATACTTATACTTTGCAAATGTAAAACAAGCATGAAAATGAACATTATTTATTGGCTTTATGGCCACAGTATCATGTTATCCCACTACCTTTCAATCATGGGACTAGATTAACCTAGTTTTGCAGAATGTAGTCTTGGATTCTTAGGAGCAGAATTTAAGCGTAATTGAGTTCTTGCTAGCCAATTTTTGCTGAAGTTGTTTCTGGAGTAAATTATGCGTGTACTCAGAGAATCTAATTAGCAGATTTTAGCAATTAAGCTGACAGATCACAGAGTTGCAGAATCACAAAGTGGCTCGGGTTAGCAGGCACCTCTGGGGGTGATCTGACCCTACTGCCCTGCTCAAGCAGAGCCATCAAGCAGATAGTTCGAGACCATGTACACACAGCTTTTGAATTTCTCCACAAATGGATACTCCACAGCCTGTATGGGCAACCTGTGCCAGTGCTGTCAGCCTTAGAGCAAAAAGAAGTGTTTTGTTGTGTTCATATGGAACCTCCTGTGTTTCAGTTTGTGCCCATTTTCCTGTCACCAGGAACTGCCGAAGAGAGTCTGGTTCCGTCTTCTTTACACCCTCCCTTCAGGTGTTTATATACTTTGATAAGATCCTCCAAAGCATTCTCTTCTCCAGGCTAAACAGTCCCAGCTCTCTCAGGCCCTCCTCAGAGGAGAGATGTTCCAGGTCCTTAATAACCTTAGTCGCCCTTCACTGGACTCTCTCCAGTAACTCCATGTCTGTCTTGTACTGGGTAACCCAAATCTGGATGCAGCACCCTAGAGCTGGCCTCAACAGTATTGAATAAAAAGGAAGGATCACCTCCCTCAACCTTCTGGCAACACTCCCTAGAGTGCAGTCCAGGATATCATTAACTATCTTTACCTTTGCCGGTTCATGTTGAACTTGCTGTCCACTGATACCCGCAAGACCTTTTCTGCAAAGCTATTTCCCAGTCGGTTGGCCCTCAGCATAACACTGGTGCATGGGATTGTTCCTTCACAGATACAAGACTTTGCACTTCCCTTTGGTGAAATGCGCAGGATTCTTGTCAACACATTTCTCCAGCCTGTTGAGGTCCCTCTGAATAGCAGCACAACCCTCTGGTGTACCAGTCACTCTTCCCAGTTTTGCGTCATCAAGTCCAACCTTAATCCAACACTATCATGATTACTAGATCATGGCACTAAGTTCCACATCCAGTCTTATTTTAAAAACCTCCAGGGATGGTGAATTCACCACCTCTTTAGGCAGGACATTCCAATGCCTGATTACTCGTTCTGTGAAGAACTTTTTTCTGATATCCAGCCTCAACCTTCCCTGGCAGAGTCTAAACTCGTGCCCTCTTGTTCTGTTGCTGGTTGCCTGGGAGAAGAGACCGACCCCCACCTGTCTACAACCTCCTTTCAGATAGTTGTAGAGAGCGATGAGGTCACCCCTGAGCCTCCTCTTCTCCAGGCTAAACAACTCCAGCTCCCTCAGCCTCTCTTCATGGACTTGTGCTCAAGTCCCTTCACCAGAAAACTTGCTGAAGGTAATCTCTGCCCCAACACCCAGATCACTAATGAAGATGTTGAAAAGAACCAGAGCGGGCATTCACCCCTGAGGTATACCACCCAGTTACTGGCCTCCAGCTAGATATTGTGCTACTGATTGTTATCCTTTGGGTTCATCTGTGTAGCCAGTTTTCAGTCCACCTCACTGTCTGCTCATCTAGCCCATACTTCATCAGACACTCTGTGAGAATCTTATGGGAGACAGTGTTGAAAGCCTGAGTGAAGTACATGTAGAACAATATCCATTGATCTCACCTCACCTACCAAGCTAGTCATGTGTAACTTCTTCAGTGTAAGGAACTTGAAAGTTGCAAAAAAGTAAAAGTGATATGACTTATGGTATTTCTTTCTCATTAGTAAGGGCCTACATGAGTTCACTAGAGCTTCTCCTGTGAAGCAATCTCTATGATAACTTTTCCTCTGATCCAAGCTAGTCTTGTAGAAGGCATGATTTATTTAAAAAATTAAGGTCAGTGGTCCAAATCAGAACTTTTGCATTTTTAATTTTACTACCTTACCATTGGCATAAAAGTTATGGCATAGCTACACTTAGCATCCAGTGTATGCTTGCTAGCATCTGAATCTTTTTATGATTGTCGGAAGAGCTCCCTGATTTTTTCATGAATCCTCTGACACAGCACTCAAAATATAGTCTTAAGAATCTGAACTAGAACTAAATCACTGAAAGTTTATTTTAAAATTATTTAATACAGTTTTACTATCATTTCACTTGCCAAGAATATTGTAAAGGAAATTTCTTTCTGGTTTCCATGGGAATGCTCTTCTAAATGTATAGGGAAGCAAAATGTAAAGTGGTTGGTGAAAAACTTGTGAAAATAAAGTGAGTTTGCAGCTCTTCCTTGATAAATGTATGGAGAATGAAAACCTTTGACAAGTAAAGAGTGAGCGCATATGATTTTCTAGACATATGGGGAAAGTGTGCAAACTCAATAGGCATAAATTACTCCTCTTGAGCAAAAAAAAAGGTTTAGCAGATGTTGGTGTGCAAGAACAATGCAAACATTCTGGGGGCTTGAAGAAGGATAATTTTAAAAATTTATCAATAGGAATAGAGACACATGAAATTGCAAACTAAATATTTTTATAGAATTCACAGGTAATAAGTATTTCACTAGTTACTTTTCTCTGGAGCTTTTTTTGAGCATGTATCAGTAATTTTCCATGAAATGTACTGGTCAGCAGGAATATGGGATATACTCTAGAAAGTGTTGTCATCCTTGATCATTACAACTTAAAAAGATTTTGCTGTTTTAAGTACATTTATCTGAGGCTCAGACCCAGCTGTTCAGGGGACAGGGCAGGCTGTCAGCTGTAATTGCATCACCTGACCAGAAGCACATATGACCCATTGAGCTTTGTTGGTGGAGGGATGGAGAATTAACCCTTCCAGCACATACTTACCTGCCATCCATAAAATCTGACTAATATTTGCCTAAGTAGTTGAAGTAACTAGGAAGAATTTTACACAAATAGTGTGATATATACATGAAAAGTTGCTATACATACATATAAATAACTATACAGAGGGAAATAAAGATGTTAATCTAATTGGAGATAGAACCCAAATATTATTTGTAAAATGTACATTTTCAGTTATATTTAAAACGTTTCAGTTCCTCAAGTAATTTGAAGAAAACTTGCATTTTAGGAATGAGAAATGGGTTTCCAACACAGATGAAAACTGTTAAGAGAAGTTTTACTTCCAAGTTCTGAGGAAGTATTTTGTGGAATTTTCCAGAACCTTTCAGTTTGTCTAATTAGCTTTCTGCTCTGCTGACGGCTCTTTTAGTCCAAGGCACATTGTTTATGTGGGAGATCCGACTCAAAATAAAGACAAGGTCTCTTTTTGTGTTCACAGGCTTCATCAGAGGTTAGAACTTGCTGTGGAGTGCAGTTATTTCAGTATAGTTATGGCTATTTTATTTAGGCTCATTTTTCACCTGTTAAATACTTGGGTGGTTTTGTGCCCTTTTTTTTCTGGATATGTTGTATATTGCCAAAACTTACCTGTGAAGCAGTGCCAAAACAGTGTAATAATTCAAAAATTGGAGGTCTCTGTCAATTAAAGCAATATGGGAAACTACTACATGTTTTCATTAGTGGAGTAATAATGAGAAAAAGTAATCAACTGTCAGTTTTCAGGCATCCACTACTTTACCCTTAAAAGTGACATATATAAGTTAGTTATGCATATAAATAATGGCATTCTGCTAAATGTAACATGAAAATTCAACCTGGTATATCAGCATTAGGTTGACCACTGTGCACAACACTGACATGACTATAAAGACTCCCTAAGGTTAAATTGGGCTCCTGCACTGAAGTTTTAATTAGAAATATGAGTGCTCCAGCACTGTGTAAGTGCATGTGTGTTTAATTATTTTCCCTTTTTACCTTATGTCTTTCATTATTCTATAGT
This sequence comes from Dromococcyx pavoninus, assembly GCA_033558185.1. Lineage (NCBI taxonomy): Eukaryota > Metazoa > Chordata > Aves > Cuculiformes > Neomorphidae > Dromococcyx > Dromococcyx pavoninus. Next base: position 2,031,475 of record JAUMJL010000044.1, on the reverse strand, counting down.
TCTTTTCTTCCTCCTTTCTTGCTGTTTTCAAGCAACCCAATCTCCTCCCTTAATCTAAGTGCAGGACCTTTCTTTAAGTTGGCATTAATTGACAAGCAGAGTTTAATTATTATTTTTCGTCTCTGAAGAGACCTGATATTAACTCACCAAGTGCCCTAGACAGAATCTCAGCCCTTTGACTCATGTGGCACACCTCTGCCATCTTCTGAGATATCTATTCTCTTGTCAGCAAGATAATCATTTTCCTCAGTGTAATACTAACAATATTTTGTCTACACTTGATCTATAAGAATTTCCTACCTATTTAATAGTACAGACAACATTTTAAACGGAGAATAGAGTGAGTTAATCTTTACCTGAGACATGTGTTTAAACTGGGTAGACTGCTGGTTTCTTTATCATGGTAAATGACTTTTAAGAAACTTTAGTTTCACAAACACAAGTACAGTACCTAAGCTATCACAAGAACATGCTGTTTAGCATTGTTTTCTACTACTACATCTCACTCTTAAAAGAGTACATTAATTTCTTAAATTATTCACCTCTGATACTAATTTATCTCATTCTATTAAAGAAATGTAGTGAAATAGACCTGATTTTGTGTGGAGTGATTCCAGTGTAGATTCGCTGCCCTGAATAAAGTATTTTCTATTCTATGCTATAAGGTCTGAACTGTGTTGAAGAAGACACAACGTATGAATTCAGTTTTCATAAATTAAAATTCCTTATAAGAACTGCTTAAAAGTCACCATTTTCCTCTCATAGAATCAAATCTTATTGATTTTAAATAAGAAATATCCCAAATATTCATAATGAAATGCCAACAAACTCAAAAAATTTTTCAAATAGTTCTCAGCAGGTACAGATTTGTTAGTGACAATTAGATGATCAATGTGAGTCATTTGGGCTCAGAATGAAATGTTAAAAATCTGATTAGCTTTTGGATTAAAATTGAGACTCATGTTCATCTGCATCAAAAATATATTAAAGTGCAAATATATTGAAGTGGAACAGATAAAAAATTGTTCATAATTCCTGGAGTAACTAATTTCCTTTCCTGGGCAAAGCTAAATTCTAAGGTCTAAAAACTCCATTTAATTGCTGAATTGTACTTTGAAAACCTTTGCATACTTCAGACTTGATGGACCCTAATCTTATTGAAAACCTTTCTGTACCTATCAGCTTTTTTTTTAGATCTACCATTTCTCAGGACAAATCTCTAAATGGAACACATAAACTACCTTTCTCTATAGCTCCATTTCTTGACAGTCATAATAAAAGAGAACAAACACAAGACAGACTCTCAAACTGCTGGAAAGTCGTAACTCCAGCTATCATTTGATAAAAGGTCCCTCACTGCTTGTGCTTAACCTATTCCAGGTCAATTCTGTAAGGGGAAACTTGACGTGGGTAATTAAGACACTGAAAATATTCTGCAAACCTGTTTAAATATATGTAAATACAAGACAATGCCACAAACAACGCAACACTCTATTCTTAAACATTAAAAGGCAACATTAGGCTCCCTAAAAACATATTTAATTCCTATAAAATATTTATCCTGGGGAGTCTAATTAATAGACCACAGGATCCAACTAAATACCATCCTGAAAAAATCCACAGGTATTTCATCTCAAAAGATGTAGCTGGAATACCAGATGGAAACAGAACTGTCTTAAGGCATAGATATGTGGAAGCTGGGTAGTTCGTAATGCCTGGAAGTACATCCAGAAGTGTCCTTCACAGATACCACATCTGATCAAAATGTTGTAGTGCATCACTTCCATTTATACCACTTTACCTGAATATATGCAGCAGATCTAGCCTTTATTTATTTATTTATTTATTTATTTATTTATTTCCAAGTACAACCATGAACTCCATGTTCACTGGATTTATATGCAACTTTTTTGCTGAAATCAGGAATCTACCTAGATATGGGTATCCCACATGCAAGTTCTCTGTGATATATGTGATTATTTTTAAAACATGTAGGTTAGACTCTTCATTGTTAATAATTCTTGGAACTTGACCCTGGTTACATCAGCATTTATATTTAGAATATGTGACCTTTCAGAATAATACTTTTCTAAGTGCAATAAGATCTTCTAGTGTGTGAATTAATGTTGTGCTGATGGAGCAGAGTTGATTGCACTCAGCCTTCGGCTTCACTCGCAGCAACACATTATTTGTGAATTAGTGTGCAATAATTCATATCCTGTTGTGTCTTATATCTAAATATAACATTTGCTCAGGTTTAGAAATACAACATAATGGCACTAATATTTTCAAATCAAGAACTTCAAATATGTTGTTCAAGCTGCTGTATGTTACAATAATAACAGTTTATTAAATAGTGACATAGACTTCAGCCTAGCTTCTGTACACATACATATTCCTTCTGTACAGTTACTTTCTCTACCCAAGATGCTGGGATTCTGTGACATAAAAGGGCATCTAAGACTGTCTGGACTGTAACAATCATATTGTATGGTCAGTCTACCTTTTATGTTTTGTTTTTGTATTATTTGTGATTCAAGGGACATTTCATAAAAAAAACCCCAAAATTATTTGGAAAAAAATGTCAGCATTATTTTTTAAGACAGAGAACATGATGAGCAGACAGACTACATATTAGTCAAAAGGAATCTTTAGATATCTAAACCTAGCATTTAGGTTCCTAGAATTCTGACCTAATCTTCAAAGTCTTCATCATTAAAAACCCCTAGACAGGTGGCAAGAAAACACTCAGAGAGGATTTTCTCACAGGTCTGCCTAAAATTCAGGAGAAGGCTGATGTTTGTTATGTCATTTTGGTACTAGTTTCTCTCCTAATGAAGAATTCACCACTCACATGGAATTGATTAGAACTGGCAAAACTGAAATCTGCAGAATACCATGATGCCTAAGGCTGGACCAAAGGCCTCTACTGAATTTAAGTCTAACACACAGACAATCTTTACTGCTGTAGAAAATGGAATCCTAGTGTCTCAGAGGCTGTCAAATGTCCGGTCCATTGGACTGTTTGGCGTGTGGTTTTTTAGAAGATTACAATTCTGTTGAGATTAAAAAATTTAAGAAAGTAGGAACAGCTAAAGAACGTATGCAGACAATGAAGAAAAGTCAGAAAATCAAAGAGAAATTAATGCACAGCATCTGGAAAGCAGAGTTCAAGATCAAGTCTCGCAGTAATAACAGTGGAATGAACTATATAATTTTCTAAAGCTATCCAGTAAGTAGGCTTAACAGACAACAGGATCTCATAAGGAAAGCAATACAGTAACTGATGACTCAGTGGAAGCATTTCCTAAAGTTTCCTATACACAATATGTCAGTGAGCAGTCCTTTTGGAAAATCTTCTAAAATGAAAAACAATATTACACCATACTATTTCTAGGACCTGTTCAGTTTCAGTTATAAGAACATTCTTGCATCTACACTGAGCAACAGAACAGATGTAACAGACTCATCTGCCCTAACAGAAACAGTTATCTAGGTACTTAATACAAAATCCTGTAATGCCTCTTTGCAGTGTTTGGTCATATGAATTTTCTTTTTTGCATGTTTCATAACTATGTGGTCTGCATGGCTGTCACAGTTCATTTTTTCTGCAGATTACTCTCCTATAAGATGAGCTAAACAGACTCAATAGCAAAACATGGCTGCCTTTGCTCTAGTAGTAGAAGTATTGCGGATTGGGCTGCACTACGAGGAAGTCATAGACTCTCTGCACACAAATACAGAAAAAAAGGTGGAAGTAGTGCCATCATATAGGTGACCATAAATTGTGCTAGTTTCAGCTAATTGGCGTATGGAACAAAAAGCAAAGAGGGTATTGTGGTATGCACTGTAGATCTTCAGAGAGTTGTCTTCTGGTAGCTAATCTGTGTTGATGGCTGCCCTGGTGTACTTAATATTCACTACTGTTGTTATTCATCCTAGTTAGGGTAAAGTGAATGTAGTTAGGTCCATCTATGCTAACTTACAGTCCCATTTTGTTCTGTAACTACTCTGTCCAAAGCAAGGTTTGGTACTTTGCTAATGTGACTGATTACAGCGTGTGCTGCAACAAATTTCACTGATGTCAGTTTAATCGGTGGTATAGAAACAAGAGTATTTACTAGAATTTTGAACTCTGCATTTTGCTTCCCTTCCCTCCCCTTCATTTTCCTTGCTTTCTTCTCCTTTCCCTTCTCCCTTATCATTCATCCTGCCTTTTCCCCATTTCCACTTCCCTACCCATTTCCACTTCCCTACCCATTCCTTTCCCTCTTCCTTCCCCAATTCCCTTCCCTATTCATTTTTCCCTTTAAAAAGGGAAAAGCACAACCTGAAATATGCAGCTTGCTTTATTTCTGTGGATATCTTTTGAACTGCTCAAGGTAGAGTTTATTAATACTGAGTTTAAAGAATACAAAAATATTTTTTGCAAATAACATAGAAAGATGTGTTAGGGATGTAAGTGTACTACTAAGTTAGGGTGAGCTTGAATTTTTTCATGCTTTTAAATTCTCAACTGGATTTGATTGCACGATCAATGTCACCAAGAAGAGTCATCAAGTCATTGCAATGCTGGTGAAATGCCAGAGTTAGGAAAGCTGGGCTGTGTAGACAAATGTGGAGGTATTAAGTCCTGATGGCTTCATGATTTATACTCTTTCATAGAAGTGACTACAGTACGTAGAACCAGATCTGTTAAAAAAAAAATCTTCAGTTTGCATGAGAAAAATATAGTTTTTTTGCCTCTGTTAAACCACTTTGCTAATCAGTACTTTAGAGCGGCTTTGTTGGAAACACAGTAAACCTGGCACTTATTGCCAAGACATCTGATATCATATCTTATAAGAAAAATCAATATGAAGAGAAAAACATTCAATTGCTAATTTAATTATGAGCGATAAAAAGAATTTATTTTCTCAAAGAAAACTTCTTCAAATTTGATTGCTTTATAAGCCAAGTAACAAGTAAAATAGATGAAGGTATTGCAGCTGACAAACATCGTTGAACCATTTATTAGATATCCACAAAAAAGTTTGATGCATTATTAGGTAAATAATGATCCTTGTCAGATAGAATTCTGCAACCAAAACACATGAAAAGAAATTTGGTTTAGGTCTCATATTACCTAGTTATACTCCTGAAGGAAGGATTTGCAGCATACTATTGTATGTACAGATGATATTACGACTCCCAAAATTTATAAATATAAGAGGAAACAAAAAAAAAAAGGACAGTCTAGTATGTATAAAGGAGTTTATTCATCTGGTGAAGTTCTTTCAAAAGCTATTGTATATAAAGATCAAATGGTTTTAACAGAAAGTCTTCTGTGAATTCTCAGTCACAGTGCATGCAAAACCGAGGAGACAACAGCACTAATTAAGGAGCTAAATTCAGTAATGACACAAGGCAGATTACAGAGCACATTCTGTGCAGGTATCAATTCTATATTTAGAGCAGAGGTAGCTGGGTGATAGGCGCACTCTAAATGCTAATAAGAAAGGAAAGATTAGATAAGAGGAACAGACATATTTCATTGGTTGCCATTATGAAAGATAACAGAAGGTTATTTATCTCAGTGGTTTTTCCTGTCTTTTGTTCAAGGAAATGCTTTCCACATGGGAACTGAGAAACAGAGTATTATTTTCTTCATTGGACAATATGCTAAGGGCACAACCTTCCTTGCTTGATACAACAGGAATAGACCCATCCCAATTGTCTTCAGGCCACCTACACTTTCCAAAGGTAGTGCATGGCTTTTCTCTGCTTCACAGTATCGGGGCGAGGGGGGGTGGTGGTTGTCAAAATTCAAAGAGAGGCTGTAGTTGCACAGTGAGAGATGGGGTAAGAGAAGGCTAAAATAAGAATTTCTGTTTTCAGACAGATTTGGGGACTCCTATGCATATATGTAGTCAGTCTTTGAAGAATGAGGTAAGATTGGCTATTATGTAATATGGGAGGGGAAACAAAAAGGTAGAGTTCATTCTGTAGAAATAGTCATTCTTTATTACTGTTGAATTTTGAAAACAGTTCAATTATTCTAGTAACCTCAGATTCAGAGTATTTGCTTTGCTATTTTGTCATTTTTTGACATAGAATTCTACATCTTCTAAAGAAGTTGATAGGCTAATGTATCTTACTGAGTTTTCTTTACTACTCTTGAAAAAGCTCTTTGAAATAGTTTGTTGTTCTGCAACTCGTAGGCCTAGAGAGAGCTATATTCAGGATCAATATTATTTAAAAAATGTGTGCACATCCATAAAGAAAGATGAGCCAGCAAGGAAGAAGATAGGCCTGACTGAGCAGAGTTTTAGCTGGAACTCACGAAGAAAAGGAGAGTTTATGACCTTTGGAAGAAGCAGCAAGCAACTACTAGGATATCGTGATGTTATACAGGGAGAAAATAAGAAAGGCCAAAGTCCAACTAGAACTTAACATGGCTACTCCTGTAAAAGACAATAAAAATGTTTCTATAAATACATTAGCATCAAAAGGAGGGCTAAGGAGAATCTTCATCCTCTATTGGACATGGGAGGAAACATAGTGACAAAGTATGAGGAAAAGTCTGAGGTGGTTAATGCCTTCTTTGCCTCACTCTTTAATAGTAAGACCAGTTGTTCTCTGGGTACCCAACCCCCCCGAGAAGGAAGGCAGAAACAGGGAACAGAATGAAGTCCTCATAATCCAAAAGGACATGGTTAGTTTCCTGCGACTCCATGCTGACATGCACAAGCCTATGGGGTCAGATGGGATCCATCTAGGCAACTACAGGCCTGTCAGCCTGACTTCAGTGATGGGAAAACTTATTAAGCAGCTCATCTTGACAGCCATAACGCAGCACATGCAGGACAACCAGGCAATCAGGCCCAGTCAGCATGAGTTTATGAAAGGCAAGTCCTGCTTGACTAACCTGATCTCCTTCCATGACAAGGTGATTGACTTAGTGGAAAGGAGAAAGGCTATGGATATTGCCTATCTAGATTTTAGTAAAGCATTTGGCATCTTTTTCCAAAGTATTGTCCTGGAGAAACTGGCTGCTTATGGCTTGGACTTAGCTAGGTAACAAAACCTGAATGATTTGTCTGCCTGAAGAGTTGTGGTAAATGGAGTTAAATCCAGTTGGCAGCCAATCACAAGCGGTATTCCCCAGGGATCAGTATTGGAATCAGTTCTCTTTAATGTCTCTATCAATGATCTGTACAAGGTGATGAAGCGAACCTCAGTAAGTTTTGAGACTACACCATGTCGGGCAGGAATGTTGAACTCCTTGTGAATAAGAAGTCTCTACAGAGCAATCTGAAGACCCTTGATCCATGGACCAAGTCCAATTGTAAAAGGTTCAATACTTGGGTCGCAACAGTCCCATGCAATGCTACAGCCTTGGGGAAGAGTGACTAAAAAGCTGTCCAGGGAAAAGGACAAGACGGTATTAGTCGACAGCTGGATGAATATGAGCCAACAGTGTCTCCAAGTGGCCAAGAAGGCCAACAGCATTCTTGCTTGTGTCAGAAATAGTGTGACCAGCAGGACTAGGGAAGAGATTGTCCCCCATACTTGCCACTGATGAGGCTGCACCCTCACTGATGAGGCTCCTCACTACAAGAAAGGCATTGAGCTGTTGAAGCATGTCCAAAGAAGGGCAAAGAAGCTGGTGAAGGGTCTAGAGACCAGTTCTTATGGAGAGGGGCTGAGGGAACTGGGATTGTTCAGTCTCGAGAAAAGGAGACTGAGGGGAGACCTTATTGTTCTCTATAAGTACCTGAAAGGAGGTTGTAGCATGGTGAGGTTTGGTCTCTGCTCCCAAATACAAAGCAATAGGATATGAAGAAATGGTCTCAATTTGTTCCAGAGGGGATTTGGTCTGGATATTAAGAAAAATTTCTTCACGGAAAGGGTTGCCAAGCACTGGAACAGGCTGCTCAGGGTACTGGTTGAGTCACCATACCTGGAGGTGTTTAAAAGACATGTAGACGTTGTGTCTTAGGGACATGGTTTAGTGGGAGCTTTGCAGTACTAAGTTAAGGATTGGACTCGATGATCTTTAAGGTCTGTTCCAGCCTAAATGATTCTATGATTCAACCTAGAATAGTAGACTATTGTAGGGAAATAAAGAGACAAGTTGTTATCTCACAGAGATAACTGAAGGAGTGTGTGACTAGAAATGAGATACAATTCCTTGCTTGAAGGCCTATATCCAGACCATGAGATCGTTTCTTTTACATCTTCCTCTTTAACCTGTCAAACTGAGATACTTCTCGTGGTAGTTGTTTTAATACCAAGCTGACACATTGAGATATCACTTTCTATGTGTGAATTCTTACTCAGTGTTTTGCAGAAATAGTGACAACAACAATATTTAAAAATAAACAACTTGTTTAGTTTTATGTTTGTTAAATAAAGGCTTGTCCTAAAAAAAGCAGCTCTTAAAATTCATTAAATTCCGTGAATGAATGTCTCATTAATGACAAAATGTCATTTAAATTGGAAAATTATTACCTCCCACATTGTTACAGCTACTGCTACGATTGCAACAAATCTTTTCTGAGTGCTCTCATCACACAACAATATCTGGTTTTCTCTCACTACATTGCTCATCACTGACAAATTCTTGCCCTAGTATGTATTGTGGCAAATGAGGAATATTTAAGGTTGGAATATAGCCTAGAGGCCTAGAACTTAATATTGAAGTGGGCGTTTTTACGTAAGAGATCATTGAAAAAAAGCTAAATTTTAACTCTCAGCTGTACTGAGTCTAGTTAGGATGGAGAGTTAACTCTCTTCATAGCAGCTCTTAGTGCTATCTTTTGGATTTGTGGCTAAAATAATGCTCAAAACACACCAAGGTTTGACTATTGCCGAACAGTACAGCATTCTGCTTCCCCCAGTGAATAGGGTGGTGATGGACAAGAAGTCGGGAGCAGACACATCTGGGACACCTGACCCAAACTGGCCAAAGGGATATATTCCATACCGTGCAA